>BDIU01000382.1:0-87790 GCA_002118135.1 Trebouxia sp. TZW2008
AAATAACGGCTAGACTGACCGTGACCCGCAGCACCCCGCACGTGTCCCGTCTATATCGTTACATGAAACCAACATTTTGAATAGACTTTGCAATGCAACGCTAGCAGCGAGAGGAGGCACGACGCGAGAGCGATAGTGCGTCCGGGTACAGCAGCAGACCTGGTGCATTTGCGTTGCGTTCATTAGGCAGCAGACGCTAGGCATGTGTACGAGCGGCAGCAGTGGGGAAGCGTAGCGGATGCCGGTTAAGCAGCTGCAGCATGCGTGTGCATCGACCCGTCACCAAAGTGTGCTACGCTGAGCCTAGCTCTGCATATGTCACTCCTGCATAACTGACAGACATGCTGCTTCCAAACAACGTCAGCATGCATGCACAGAGGACGTGAGCAAGGAATGCCGTCAAGCATCATTTTGAGTTTGAACTTGCTAAGCACCACTCGTACCAACGCGTTGGGTGCGATGCACAGCACGTCAGAAGTATTCACGCAGCCAAGATAAAGCAGCGTTTGCTGCTGAGTCTGGCTGCTGCCATTTACGCCTCATATGTATCTGGGCTGCCGCAGGTCCTGACGATTCCGCTCCTCGCGCTGCTGTTTGCTGCTGTGAGCTTGGCACGCCCAAGCCCTGCTGTTGACCAGACCTACACACAGATCGGCTCCGCGCAAGAGTTCACCCTGCCCGCAGCGGACTGCGCTCTTACCACAGACGATCACGTTACCTGCTATAGCACCTCAGTGTACTCGCTCGTGTCTTGCTGCGACGGAACCGACCCTACCTCCACTTGCACCATCGGCTCAGGCAATATAGCTTGCACAGCGGGCTCATTCCTAGCCTGCTGTCCAGCTAGCAACGTAGCTACAACACCCACAGCTACAACACCCTCAATTACAACACCCCCAGCTATAACACCTTCGGCCCCTGAATCTGCACCAGCAGACGCCCCAGGCCCTTCCTCGCCTTCATACCAACAGGCTGCAGTTGCGCCTGCAGCAGAGCCCTCACCTGATGTCTCATCCACAGCTGCAGCAGGGACGCCCGGCACACCTGGGAGTTCAAATGTCATCAGCGCTGCTGTTGCAACGTCAGCAAACCCAGCAGCAACAACAACTGCACCTGTACCTGAGCTAACAGCTGGTGCAACAGAGGCGCCAACTCCTGAAGCAACTGCAGCACCTGTCCCAGAGGCGACGCCTGTTGTCACGTCTGCAGCCTTGCCGCAAACAGTGGCGGGCTCAAGTCATGAGCCAGCAATTGCGCCCATAGAAAGTCCTGCCCCCGAAGTGGTTGTCGCTGCCACTCCTGAGCCCACACCTGCCCCTACAGCTGCCCCCACAGCTGCTGCGACAGCTGCACCTGAGCTGACGCCTGCCCCAACAGCTGCACCGACAACTGCAGCTACAGCTGCCCCTACACCTGAACCCACACCCGCCCCTACAGCTGCGCCTGTAGTTGAAGCCACCCCTGAAGCAACAGCGGCACCTGCTACAGCAGCTCCAGCAGAAGGGTCAGCATTTCAGGTGTGTGCTTGTCTTCATTTGTGCTCTTTTTCAGCGAGGACATATACGAAGTGTTGCTGGTGGGACAGCATGCATCTCACTGACAGCTGCTCTAACAGAGGCTTAAGCGTTCCAGACGCAGGATTCATTTGCTGTATCTTCTCTGTTTCAGCCAGTATCTGGCAAGCCTCGCTGTGCGTGGCCACTGCATGCGTTACAGTTGCTGCTGCATGCTGCTTTTGCATGCATTGACCGCAACAGATGCATTTGTGTGTGGAATATCACTGCATTGCCTGCAACTGCCCAAAAGACTTCACTGGATGTTGCTGCATGCATTGCTGTGGATGCAGCTTGACTGAAGTCTCTGCGAAGGATCCTGGTGAAAGATCATGTTCTGCCCTTTTGCCATGCTATATGCTAATGTTCCAGTTCTGGCTGTGACCTGAGCTACATTGATAACGGACTCCTGGGCTGCCTCTGTAGACAGAGGCTTCCGTTATGACGCCTAAAGGCGCAGACTTTTTATTTTCGTTTCTTGTTTCTTTTCTCATAGCAGACCGCACATTGACTGAGCTGCAAGCGTTTGTGTGCAGGCGGCAGTTGACAAAGTCAACAACTACAGGGCGCTACACAGTGCAGCGCCCCTCACAGTCTCAGCTGAACTGGAGTCTTATGCACAATCGTGGGCTGACAAAGGGCAGTTTGTGCACAGCTACGGGGCCTATGGTAAGCGCCATTGACCTCAATTTGGGCTAGTATGTACAGACAATGACTGAGGACAGAATGCTGTGCAAACTGCATAGCTGTCATGAGCAGCATGCATTGGATTCTAGCATTGGCAACTGCAGTGCACCTGCAAGCACAAGATTGAGTGAGGATTCTCTCAAGGTGGGAATAAAGCATGTCAAGGGCTCTTGGCACAAGCACTTTGCATGTTTGACCCTGTCTGCTGAGCATCTTGCTGCTGTGTTGTGAGCAGCAGCTCTAATGCAGTCATAAGGCAGCAGCATGACAGTCGCCATCGGTTTTGAGTAAATTTGCTTGCAGGGTCTTATGAAGCCCATGCCTTTCACTGCCTCAGCTGTTCCTGTAATAGCACACTGCACCAAGCCCTCTTGCTTGGAGGGTTACCATCGTTGACACGCAGCAAACCAATTTTCGTTCACTTGATGCATGAAAAGGCCAAGTCTTCTGCTAAAGTTCATAGCCATGACTTTTCATCACCAAAAACTTTGAAAACGTTGCTGCAGGTGAGAACTTGGCTGAAGGCTATGGCTCTGGCTGGACATCAGCAACAGATGCAGCTTCTTCTTCAGTTGACTTGTGGTACAATGAAGACACTCAGTACAATTACAATGACCCTATATTCTCACTGGCGACTGGGCATTACACACAGCTTGTGTGGAAAGCGTCCACACAAATTGGGTTTGGTGCTTCATTGACGTCATCAGGGGAATGGCTTGTCGTAGCTGAATTTGACCCCCCAGGAAATGTCGAAGGCGAATTTGCAGCAAATGTGCTGTCATCCTGATGTGTGTGCATCTGTTCAACTTGCAGAGCTGGGGTCTCACTGGGGTCTTGCAGCACGGGAGTGTGTGATGTCGTGTCGCAAGTGGTACTGAGCTGCACTGCTTTGGCTTGTATGTCGTGCAGATGTACTAAGCCAAAGTTGTGCACACGTAAATTGTACAGTGACCAGTAGTATCCAACATGTCACCTTAGTTAGTTGCTGCAGTTTAGTGGTCCGTTGCTGTAGAACAGTAGTGAAATAAGTTCTTTCTTCCAAGATCCCCCCTACATTTTGGTTTTGCTTCGAAATGAGTATTTTGGCCTGTTCAGTTCTGCATTTTGCCCAACAATGTCAAAAAGTATGCCCATTGCAAGGACCATCAGCTGCAGCTGAATAACGCGCTTGATGTCAAATAAGGAGTCAACAAAGAGTGCAAGCTTTGCAGAGGGATGTAGCTGGAATGCATGATCACTTTAATCGAACTTGACAAAAGCTTTGACATGACAAGCTAGATGCAGGCACAGGCACTCCTGCTTTAGTATGTAGCCATGTTTACCGACCTTTCAGTTGAGCAGCTGACAGCAAGTTGAAGTATTCTTTTCAAGCCAATAAAGTGACTCATCTTCGCCTCATGCATTGTCCATCATTCTGTCATGACCGGTTGCGGGCCTCCTATTGCTCCTGCTCATTGCCATATCATGTGCACACTAGCGAGTCATCAGCAAAAGCCAAAGCCTTCAACTTGATAGGATACCAGATGAAGCATGGAGCAAAGCTTGCATGCCGTCCAGTCATCAGGTGTCTGCTACTGAGATGTGAAGGCTTTGCCTAAAAGCTTGAAAATGGCAGGGTGCTATGCAAAGCCCTTCTTCGCTTTGCTTGGCGCTTTGCCTTTTGCAGGCTTGCCCTTGCCACCCTTCTTTCTCCTGCAGGCGTAAACAACTTAGGCTAAACTGACTGCCTTACAACACACCATCTGATACAATTTTCAAGCTTCAACTTCAAACTTGGGACCACTTGTTGCTTGATGCTCAGCACATGTGGTTGGCAAGCCACAGCGCAGCTGCAGCTCAGTTTGCAGTACAATACAGATGCAGCAGCATCAGCAGTACAATCTATACTCTGTGCGGAATTGTGCGGCATATGCATCAGCTTAGGTGTGAGTGGTGTAACAGATACTCTTAAGCCCAAGTGACGTCTGAGTCTCCACCAAACCATCTGAAACACTGATTGAGCAGCTTAACCCTGGCTGCTGAAACCTAGCCTAGCATGCAGTCAGCATCACAGTCAACAGAAACATGCCAAGCTATAATCAGCTGCAATCTGCAAAGATGAACATGTGCTGGCGTCAAGTCAACAGATGGAGCCCTGTGCAGAATTAGCATTTCTGCATTAGCTTTTACGCCTTTTCTTTGGTCCACGCTCTGTAGAAGGAATGTTCATGCCTGTCAGCATGGGCGACCAAAATCTGCTGAAGTGTTGCACACTTGGAGTGCACATCAAGCAGAACTACCTGCTAGAAAACATTCCTGCCTGCACTTGACCAAGTATGGCTTGAAACTCAGCCACAGAAGAGGAAGAGGAAGAGGCAGAACCTAGAGAAGAGCTTGACAGGGCTGATAGCTGACCATTGGTTGTGCACCATGTATCGGCATCATGTAACATGCATCAACAGAAGCACCTGCTAGAAAAGATTCTGGCCTCTAGATCACCAACTATGGCTTGACACTAAGCCACAGAAGAGCAAGAGGCAGACCCTGGAGCAAATCTTGAAGGGGCTTGTAGCTGACTATTTGTCATGCACCATGTGTCATGCATCATGGATGTTATGTATCAACTAATGACAATGCATCATGGATGTTATGTATCAACTAAAGCACCTGCTAGAGAAGATTCTGGCTTCTAGATCACCATCGTCCATGGCTTCAGATTTGGCAGCAGAAGATGAAGAGACAGATCTTGAAGGGGCTGCTAGCTGACTAGGGGCTGCTCGGGGATTCCCTCCAGCAATCCAGACTTGGGTCACCCACTTTACCGTCTCTGGGCTCTGAGCAGTGTGTATTGTCCTGCAGAAACATGTGACATCAGCTATATATACAATAGTCTGTCAATGCACACAACAGTATTGTGGACACAAGAGTCCGCTGACACAACATGCCTTATCATAGCTAGTGTGAAAATTTCTGGAGACTCGAGAGAAACATGCTTTCATACAGGGAGGGCGTGACAGTCTGTTCTGTAGCCACCCAGAGAGTGTTAAGCCATGACCCTCAACTGCCATGATGTATGCAAGACAGACAGTGTGTTGCTAGCCAAGCTGAAACGGCGCATACACACCTGGAATCTGCTGTACCACTTGACAAGACTGGAAAAAAGAGGGGAGCTTGGCCGACCAGGTCCAATAACCACAACAGCCACAATGCGGAATTGGTGTCAGGAAAACAAATTAACGACACCATAGTGCTAAGTTACGTTTAAGTGCAGCTTCATCACCTGGGATCTGGGGTGCCATCTGAAAAAGCTGGGAAGAAGAGGAGTGCCTTGCCAATCTCAGGCTGTATGCTGACATTCAAACGTCCAAAATGCGTTGCGCCGCCGCTTTGGACGCTATTCAAATACACCAGCAGAGTTGCCTGCCGCTGGAAACGGTTTTCCCAGACAAAATTGGGCGGGAAGGCATCCTGCAGCAACGCATTTTCAAACTCTTTCTCCTGAAGCACAGGGTGACATTGTTCAGGCAGAGAGGAGGGTATTGTCATCTGATTGATTTTGGGCAGAACGGTATTTGCAGTTACGATGGCAATGATAGCGCCCTCGTGCCTCACCAACTTAATATGTAAGCGTTTGCAATGGTGGCTTGCACTGCATGATGGATGCAAGTGAACATTGTGACTGCAAGCAGTTCCGCGTCATGATTGCATAAGACCCAAGGTGAAGTGTAGCTTGTGCTCCAAGGAGTGCTGATCAGGTTGGTAGCAAGCCACTTGCAAGCTTTGAGACCAGTAGTGACATACACTGGGTTGCGTGCAACTGAGCACAGTGACTGCATGCACATGATAGACGGCATGCCATTGAACCAGATCAAAAGAGCATTGTACCTATCCAGAAAATGTTGACCAGGCTGGGGGCAAGCCGCTTGCAAGCCCATTCACAATTTCACAGAGCTCACGCAGGCAATGATGGCATGCAAGTAAACATGAGATGCAATTTACCTCATGCTCCAAGAAGTGTTGACCAGGTTGGTAGCAAGCCACTTGCAAGCTCTCAAAACAGAACTGGCCAGGTGGGGGGAGCTGTCCAGGTGTGGTCCAGCTTCCTGCAGAAACTTGAGTGCTTTCAGCACAGCTGGAAGAACACACCTAAGGCATGCGCTCAAAGGAGTTGTCCATGATTCATTGACAAATTCAACAATCGATCCCGACTTCAGCTGAGAAATAGGTGAGTATAGCATTTTGGGTCGATGCAACCTGTGTTATGTTAAAACAGGCAACTAACAGTCCTGTTGCTGCCTGTGCAAAGGTCTTGACAGCAACATGACGACACGAGAAGCAGCCGCACTTATGCCAAGAAGCTGCTGAATGACTGATGGCTGTGTCAACGTTACTGATGACATAATACTGTTCTTAATGTTGTGTATTTAGTTGATGTCATATTCTGAACGTACCTACGTCCAGGAGCTGCTGAGCCTTTGCCTGAAGCTGCAGAACCATAGGCTGCAGATCTGGGTGTTGCTGAACGACTGATGGCTCTATTAGTACTGAGGAGCTTGTGCGTCTCTCATTGACGCTCACTGCACCACTTTCAGCATTGCCCTCTCCTATTTTGGATTGCTTCATCAGACCTGCGGAAGGACAAAGGATGGTTGAAACAGCAAGTTGCTACAGTCGTGAAGTAGACTTCTGGTCTCAACTTTGCGACTCTGCAAATTTGTGGGTTGTGTCATTGCAAGTACAAACTGTGCTGAGCTTGTACGCCCCTCGTTGACGCTCACTGCACCATGTTCAGCATTGCCCTCTCCTATTTTGGACTGCTTCATGAGACCTGCGACATTGCATAATCTAAATGGGGAGGCAATTTCTTAGGTTTGTGAAGCACCGCCATCTTGGCTATGTCTTTCTCAGATTGCAAGCCAACTTTGGACTGCTTCCTGAGACCTGCACAACTACAAAGAATAGTTGAAAACAGCAATTTCTTTCCAGGCGTTACTGCATTGGCTTTGTGGGTTTTGCCCACAGATTGATTACAGACTGATGTGGCTGCAAGTGTAGGCAGTGCTGAGCTGCTGTGTTGCCAAAAGGGTCATACCTACGGTAATTTCTTGACATCAGGAAGCTCTTGATGCAAGGACAGTGCAACTGGGAATCAAGCACTACCTTCTGTCTACAGCGGTAGTTTTGAGTAGGAACAATTCAATACCAAGGACACTTGTCTTGGTGACCAATGTAGCCATTATATTGAGAGATTGCTGTACAATCCCAGCATTGACTTTCTCCAACTGCTGTTGAGGCCTGCAGCAATGGAGTTGTTTTGGGTTCCAAGAAATGCTAAGCTACTGCCAACTGATCACAGCATGATGCAGCGCATGCTGTGTTGCAGCACACTTACCTTGTCAGTCTGCAACTTGGTGGCAGATCAACGATTGACGGAAAGGACATCACCAGGGTCGGCTTGACACAATTCCTGAGTGCCAAGTTTGGCGATGGTGTCTGGGCAAGGGCGATTGTTTGAGCTGCTGTGCTTATGGTGCATTTCACGCATGTCAAACTACTGCGTCAAGGTATGTGGCATGCAAAGATGTATGCCTCAACTGTATGTTGTAGCAGTGCTCACGCTAGATTGCAGGCATTTGTGCAGCAAGACACTTGTGCAGGTCAACAGAGATTGCATACAGAGATGTACCATTGTATGCTATAAAGAGCTCAAGCTAGACTGCAGGCATGTTGGCAGCAAAAGACTTGTGCAGGTCAACAGGGATTGCCTTCTGAAATTATGAAGTGCACCTGTTGCCTGAGCAGCATCTGCCAATTGTTTGCATTCATCAGCTGTCATGAAATTGTCTATGGTCAGCACAGGTGGCTCCAAGCATTGCATCCTGACGCCTGGCTGCTGTAGATTCACTGGCAAGTAGTCTTGCGTCAAGCCTCTGGCCAATGCTTGCTGATCATACAGATTCTGCTGTGCTGCAGGGATGCCGCCGTTCTGAACGTGGCTCTTGTCAATGTGGGTCACAGTGCTGCGCAGCTGGGACTTCAAAGCATTGCTGGAGCCAGGAGGCGGGTAAGCCGGGTCAGGGCGGGAGTGAGGCTGTTTATCTGGTCTGCAGAACCATAGCTTTCGCTGCTGAGCAAGCCATAGAGCGATACGACGCAGGCCTCTGCAGTGACATTGAACGGCATGCTCACGATGTTCTTGAGCGCTCCCTTCTGGCGAAATGACCGCCGGACGCTGGCGTGCTCGACAAAAGACCTTCGGGGTCCCATGTGGCAGTCTCGGGTGCAGGTGTGATCGCAGGTATCTGTGCTTGCTTGCTGCTATCCGCCCGTACTTGACTGGACGCGAGCTTGCGCGCCCTTTGCCTCACAACGTGTGCAAGCTGACGCGTAGCAGGCCAAGCGGGTGGAGCCTGAGGATGGGCAGTGTGGCGATGTTGGCAGCCGCCGCTGGACAGGGGCAATGCGGCGTGCGGCATCTCGTCTCAGCTCGATGAATGGCAGATGCTTGCGGTGCAGTTGGCACTTAAGCAGTGCGTGACGTTTGGATGAAAGTGAAAGGTTACACGAGCTGCCTGAGCTGTAAAGAGCAATTATATCTTGCTAATTTGGGCACACAGACATGCAATTGGGCAATCCTGTCTCACCTCCCATGGGCAATTGGTCTAGTGGTATGATTCCCGCTTAGGGTGCGGGAGGTCCGGAGTTCAATTCTCCGATTGCCCCTTCGCTTTTGCTTTTGTCATCATTCTTCTTATGCATCCTTTCGAACAGCTTCAGACACAGCTTCCCTGAGTGGCGAGGACAGTCGAGTAGCGATTCCGAGCAAAAGCCTCGCGAACTACATGCCACCACAAGACTTGGTCGGGCCTGACCGGCTCTTAACGTGTCGACATCATGACGGCTTCTTGTCCCGTGCGCAGTTTTGCCTCGAAAGGCTTTGTTCTGATCTTTGCGGCTCTGCAGATGCTTACATCTGCGTCAGCTGCAGTACAGGTCATTGAAGGCTATGCATACAGAGGTGCCAGCTACGATGCCACGAACCCCGCCGATTCAAAGCCTACACCTGCGCACAACTTGACCGCCGGCAACGTCTATGTGTCGGATCTGCTCATCACTTCGCAAAGTACCAACGCAACCATCGGAGAAGCGCTGGGCTACTGTGTGGTTCTGCGGAACGGTGGTCCAAATATGTGTCAGCTGACATTGCAGCTGCCTTCTGGTACCGTGCAGGTATGCAGGCCCAGCAAGAGAAGCGACTTGTCTCACACTCATTGCAGTGTAGCCTAATTTTTTGTGTTGGAAGCAATATTTGCCAAATGTGAGCTTGTCAGGGACACACATACCAACAGAGATTTCAATGACAATGATTTCAGCCTATGCCACATCTTATAGCCAATCCCTTGCTGTACTGACATGACACGACATGCCAGTTGAACACCACATTGTATGTAGACTGGCCAGTGGTCAATTCACTTGAAAGCCCAAAAATAATTCTGTTGCATGTATACATTGCATGTCTACATACCCTGCAAGATTAACTTATCTTTCTCTTCTGATCCTGATCTCAATTCTACAAGACTTATGCACAAGTTGCAAGTTAGCATGCAAATTGCACAGCATGGTTCAGTGATGTTAGCTTACATGCAAATCGGGTGCTATCCCAAGAGCAATGCATGTTGCTCAAAATGCAGTTTAATGGACTACTGGAGTCCTCCGTTGGCAACCCCAGCAACTCTTCCAATGGGTTCACAGCAGTCCAACCCTTCGCCATCACTGGAGGTGAGTCTTGATTCACCATTACTAAGATGCATAGCTTTGCATTTTGCATGCACAGTGACTTCGCTTTGTAACAACTGCTTTGCTCACTGAGAAAGTTGTCCTTACATCAAACTGTTCTTACTCAAAAATACCAGTGCAGTCAGAATGCAGAGCCTGATTCCCAACTGCATTGTGCTTACATTGAGTGTCCTGAAAAACAGAAGCTACTGTATATGCACACATATACAGCACCTGAGCATCTCATGAGAGACAATGCCTGAGCCCTCACAGTAGCCTGGCAATCAGCCTCAAACGGCATAATGTGAGTGTGACAGATTAGACTACAACCTCAGAAGGTAGCATGTAAATCGCCTTGTAAGCACAGCCACCGGCATTCCTCTTCCCAACATGACCAGTCAATGCTGCCGACTATCACAGTGAGCTGTATGAACCAGAAAGATAAGCTAAAATTCATGGGCAAACTTGCATCACTTGCTTGATTTGTCACAAGATTGCACAAAGTCATGACCTCTGAGCGATGACCAGTCTTTATCCAGATATGACAAGACATCATTTTAGTACAAGTCTTAGTGACCAAGACAAACTGAAAGATCATAGCCCAGACGCAAGTTGTGGTATCATGCTTGATGCAGGCACTGGTTTGTACACTGGAGCAAAAGGCTACTTTCAGCAGATCGCAACTGAACCCAATAAGACCATAGGCTCTCCTCTTGACGAGTAAGTCACAGTACTACAGTAACCTCTCTTTGTAACAACTGCTTTGATTCCCAAAAAACCTGTCCTTATATCAAAACTGTCCTGACTCAGGGGTGACGCTGCAGTCAGAACGCAGTGGTTGCCTACAAATTGCATTGTCATTGTCCCTGAGCATGTCCTCACATCAAATGTCCTCACAAAGAGAAGATACTGTATAGTGTTGCAGTGCATCCTATGTCAGCAACAAATCACGGCTGCAACTGTGACTGCATACAGGGTCACAAAATGACTGAACTGCCATGCGTTATGCATTGGTAACATCGTTACATAATCACATTGCTGGTCCATAATCTTGTCATGGAGCAAGCTTGTCAAGGCAGGCTATGCCACATGAAGGTGTCCTCCTGGATTACCTGCTATTGTGATGCTGAATCATTGTTACAGTAGGGCATGTATGTGACTTGCTTCAACTTCAGCGCAAGTGCGTGTCTTGGTCCATGCTATGATATTGCAGCTGCAAGGGCTGCTGTGTTCTTTGACACAGTCTCATACACAGCACCGACAGACATGTGCCGTACAATGCCTACGCCACCTTGTTGTTTGCAGGGTCACCTTTTATATTGAGTACCCAGATTGAAGAAAGAAGGTTTGAATGAAATGAGGCTACAGCTCTAGCACAATGCTGAGATGCATATTACTGTGCCAAAATGCACAGAAAAAGAAACAAGAAAAGTCTACGCCGTTGAGCGTCATAACAGGAGCCTCTGGCCAAAGAGCTCGAGGCAGCTTGGGAAGTCCACATATATACTTGTGCCAGCCGGGCTGAAGCGTTTTGCTATGATAACGTTGAGTGCAGATCAGCTGGGCACGAACCATGTGTGTATGCATAGCAGTGAGTATGACTGCTGATGCAGTAATGCTGAGTGCCCGACGGAAGGCTTTTGATTGGCTACCTTGGCCACAAAACAAGAGAGAACAGGATTGCCCAGCAGACATCACCAGTACTAATTGCGCTTGTTGAGTGTGCACCACGACACAGGCTTGGTCACCTCAGGTAGCTTGATAAGCTCTTTGAGACCACTGGCATTAGACAGACTTTGTACAGCCTTGGTAGTGCTAGCTACCAGTCAGCAACCTTGATACACAGCAGAGCCCATAGTTGAGATGCAGCGGTGTACTTGCGATTACTCAGCAAACAGCAGTGCAGCTGCTAGTTTGCCAGCTTTGTAAAGGTCGAGTCAGTGTTTGCCAAGCCTGTGACCCGCTTGAGGCACAGTAAGCCAGGTCTAGAGACCTAGTCTACAACACTAATTGATTCAGAGATTTGTGCCATCCTTTTGCTGGATGTTATCATGCTCACTGATCAGTGCTTCAAGCTTCCCCTTGTGTTATGACATGCACGCCTTAGCATTGACTTCTAGGTGCACAGTTGTTTACCCCATTTTGTTTTGACTTCATGGATCACATCATAATGAGATTGGCATGCGCATGGCCAGACTATGACAATTCTTGTGCCAAATTGGCTGGTGACCTGCTCTAGGGTACCTTCTCAAATGTTTGCCTGCTTGTGCATCGCTTGAATTGCTCCATTTCGTTGCATTCCTCTGCTTGCAGGGGGGTTTAGCTACACCCCTGCGGGTTTAGCTACACCTTTTTGTATGCATTACACGACAGCTGCACTGTCTGCCCTATCGTGCACTTGCTCCTGGTGTCGCGGAGCAACTGCATTGCTGTGACCCGAACAAGCATGGCGCCAACGCTGGGATCCAGCTCGACAGCTCTGCAGGCTCTTCGCGGAATTGACTTGACAGGCAAAACAGCAGTGATCACAGGTAAGCTTGCCCTGTACACAGACTCTCCTGAGCGCGTCTCGCAATTTGGTACAAGGCAGCGCATGCCTGATAACTATGATCATGACTATGATCATGTTTCGGCGCATTTGACCATCCGCTTCACCTGGTTTTGCCTCGACAGGAGGAAACTCGGGGCTTGGCAAGGAAACAGCGCGTGCTCTGGCTCACGCGGGAGCGCGCGTGATACTTACCAGCAGGAATGTGCAAGCGGGGCAAGATGTCGCCGATGAACTACGAACGTCGGGCGTCAAGGTCAGTCTAATCTCTGCTGCTGATAACTACAATTTTACTTGCTTGCTGAAGGTTTGAGCGCATGCTGCAGGGACAGCTTGAGGTGGCACAACTGGACTTGGCAGATCTGAGCAGCATACAACAATTTGCCAGGCACCTCAACTCTCAGCCATCAGTGGACATTCTGATCTGCAATGCTGGCATCATGGCTTGCCCAAAATCCTACACCAAAAATGGATTTGAGATGCAAGTTGGCACAAATCACTTTGGACATTTTGCCCTCACTGATCTGCTCATGGACAAGTTCAAGCAGCAGGTGACTTTGCCATAAGCCTGCTTTACGCATCTGTGACCACATCTTGCAGTATGCAAGCAGATCTCAAGGCACTGCAGTAAGTGCATGAGCACGATTTCTTATTCCTCTTGCTCTTTCTGCTCTGGCAAAATCAGGGCCTTGCATGTTCGTGTGCAAAACGTAGCTCTGAGTTGTGCATGCTGCCCCGTCTGGCATGCCTTTCATTGAACAAAATGCATTGCACCTCAAAATCCTCACTGATCCCGTCAGCTTGTCTGCCTGACGCTACATCCACTAGTAATTTGGGGCGCTCAGTGTAGCGTGTCGTGATTTGCAAGGTACACCTGTGCAGGTTTGTAGCTGTCTCACGCCATCACACGCAACATCAAATGCAAGCATTCACTGTGCCTTGCTGTATGCAGGGTATGCCAGTGCTACCTTCACAATGAAATGCAGGCAGTCCGTGTAGCATGCTATCATGTGCAGCATACACCAGTGCAAGTTGTAGCAGCCTCATCTTCAGCACGCCAAATGCAAGCATTGACTGCAACATGCTGTGTATAGGACATAATCATGCTTCAAACACACTACAATGCAAGCCCTCAGTTGGCCATGCCATCATTTGCAGCGTACACCAGTGCGAGGTGTAGCAGTCTCCTCCTCAGCGCAGCAAATGCAAGCGGCCTACAATGCCATACAGTATGACAAGAAACACAGCAGTACAGTCCCATAGATGGCAATTAGTCACTGTTCATGCTGCTTGCGGGGTACACCAGTGTGAGTTGTGGCAGTCTCTTCCTCAGCGCATCAAATACAAACAGCCTACAATGCCATACAGTATCACAAGAAACGAAGCAGTTTAGTCCCATAGATGGCAAGTAGTCAGTGTCCGTGCCGCTTGCAGGCCGCACCAATGCGAGTTGCAGCAATCTTTTGACTTCATCCATTGCTTACATGCGATGTCACAAGACAGCCATCATCTGCAAAGCTGGATGCAAGCGTTTACTGTAGCATGCTGTCTGCAGGACACCCCAGTGCGAGTTGTAGCAGTCTCCTCCTCAGCTCATCAGATGGGCTCTGTAGACCTAGATGATCTCCACTACAAAAACAGGAAATACACTGCTTGGAAGTCGTATGGCCAGAGCAAGCTGTGCAATGTTCTGTTCGCCAAGGAGCTAGCAAGAAGGTACAGCATTTGTGGCATGACCCTAGGTGCATCAAAGCACCACTGAATCAGGCACAGCTAGCGTTCCAAAGACTGCACGTGGCATGAACACATCACTGTATGCGGCACAGCAGTCATAAGAAAGTTTGCATACAGCAAACAAGCCATTCACACGGCACAGCCATCACTAATAATGCACAGCATCTTAGAACACTGGTCAGACATGTTGCATGAGTCTCCTGAGTGTTTTGCATCATGTTACCATGCTGTTTTGCTTTATTTTTTGTGACCATCATAGTGTGCTATTCTGCATGCAGCAATAAAGTCTAGGTCATGTGTGACAATAACAAGCTACGTTGTTATCATTTGGCTTGTTGTGCAGGACTCAAGGGACCAACATTCAAGCCTTTAGCCTTCACCCTGGGATCATCATGACCAATCTTTGGCAGCATACTCCAATGCTGAAGCCTTTCCTGAGTTTGGGCGCAAAATTCTTTGCCAAATCACCTGCGCAGGTTAGCTCTTACCAGCTTTCTGCTTTGATGCATGGAAACAGCAAAAGGTGGCAGCTGTCAAATGTCCCGATGGTCATGCCAAGCATTGCATGTGCATGAGCGATTGTTATTCTCAGCTCAAATTGCTCAGGTGGCCGCAGCAAAAGGGCATGCATATGAGGAATGAAGCCCTAAATTTCTGTCAGCTCCAGTGCAACTCTGGTTGGGTGTTATCAGACAAACACATGTCATTGCAGGTGCTTGCATATGCATCGAGTGATTGCATGGGAACTGATAAGACTCAAGCAAGCAGTTGCGGTGCTGCAGGTGCTTGCATATGCAAGCGTCGTAACTGTTTGCTTGAGTCTTATCAGTTCCCATGCAATCACTCGATTTTCAGTTCCAGACAAACCCACCCAACTGCTTGCTCGCTCGCTCACTCACCCATGCATGACTACACGCCTTTCCCCACCGTATCCCTCTCTAGTGAGTGTTAAACGGACGATGTGGTGCCTGCTTGCCATGTTGCACGGGCTTGTGTTGGTCTTATTGAGCCTGTATGTCTTGCCAGATACGCATATGCAGCCACAGCTCCTGAGCTGAATAATCAGTTCAATGTCGAGTTGCCATGTTGCAGACAATCTGGTGCATTCTTGCATAAATTTGTGTTGGTCCAACTGAGTTTGTGCATTTACAGAGCGCAACAATGTCAGTGTATGCAGCCTCGGCATCTGAGCTTGATGGTCAATCAGGCGCTTATCTGGCAGATTGCAAATAACCAACGCCCACCTGCAGCTTATAAGGGAGGGCGTGATGAATGCATGGCTTTGTGTGTATCTGATTAAGCGTGTGTGTCTGTTCACAGGGCGCAGCAACATCAGTATATGCAGCCACAGCATCTGAGCTTGATGGGCAATCAGGCGCTTATCTAGCAGACTGCAAAGTGACGAAGCCCAATGCTACAGCAAGGGATGCAGAATTGGCAAGCAGGCTGTGGGATGTGACGGCAAAGCAGTTGCGAGAGGCACAAAGCTAGTCCAAGCAACTGCATTGTGTCAAATTGCAACTCTTGAGGTGTCACGCAATCCATGTTATACAGTCCAGCTGACGTGTTCGAGAGCTGATGACTGACAAGACCTGTACATGCTTTGCATTTGCATTGTAGAAAGCTCATGCTGCAAAGTAGTTCAAGGGGTGTAGGCTTACTCTTGTCAAAACGTCTGTTGTCACAAATAAGTCATTTGGGGGCAGATCACATGGAGTGTTATGTTGCCTGTGTGTATATGTCCAACTTTTCGACTGTTTGCTGCAAGCTGGCTGCTTTGTCCATGATCTATGTAGCTCTAGCAGTTTGTGCTGAAACATCATGTGTGTTTGTTGCGCTTGTGTGCACAATATAAAGTGTTCAGCCAGTGCAGAGACATCAGTGTTGGCAGAGTATCAAATAGTGAAATTGCAAGTATCACTGGCTGCAAATGTACTCTACAACTGTACTGTGTTAAATTCTATTCCTTGACCAGTCTTTGGTTTCAGACTCTTGGTTGACCTTGTATAAAAGGCTTCACAACATCCGAAGACTCGAATTTTGCGAATTGCAAGTCATGAACATCTTACCCAAAAGGGGTCGCCACCTGTGAAACACAGCCGACATCAACATAACCTTGCTTGTGAGGTAATTTGACAAACAATGTGCCTCTGCCTTCTCTGAAGCCAGCAACTGTGCACAGGGTTGCAAGTCACCAAAAGGTCAGCTAATCAAAATGCGGCAAGTGCAGTTTGTTATCAGCTGCGTTGCCAGCATTTGGTCATTGCAGTTCCGGCGTGAACCAAATTGCAAGCTCATACGAGGACCTGATCAGGTTTGGCTGGCAAGCCAGATGATTCTGTTCATTTGGGCAGCGGTTGAGATCAGATTCATGAGGCTCAGAAGTGTCCACAGTCTGTCTCAAAATTGCCCACCACATGTTGCGGGTCTGACTTCATACCCACAAAGTGAGCCTGATCACCTCAAGATTTGCCACCATGCCCTGGTGCATGCATGTGCTGCATGCTCTGAGCTGAGCTGATATACAAAACTTCCACTGCTCTGCCCAAAGGCAGCTGTGCTTGCATCGCTGATTGCTGCAGGGCATGACTCAGTTGTTGCCCTGAGCTGTCAGGAAAGCAACTATGCAAACATGAAGCCGTGAATGCAAGCCAGTGTTGAGAAAATTGTGATGCAGCTGTCTCTCGTCCTCATGATATCTGCACTCACAACACTTCTCAAACACAGACGACTTGCTGAACACACTTGTACATGCTCATGCACACATATCTGCATGAGGTAGACTGTCACAGCAACCTGAAGTACAGTCAGCACACCTGAACGGGACAGCGATCGTTTGGGAATACTGCCACTGGCTCTGATCATGTGGGGCCCGCTGTCTGGGCGGCAGCTAAAGTACTCAAAGCAGTAGTGGTGCCAGTAGTTTGAGAATCTGGAGGAGTTTCAAGGTTGTCAGCTGAGGCCCCAAGCGTCTCAAGCCTGATGCGCTCCCTTTCCCGGATTTCTTGCCGCCTACTCAACGCATTATGAAAGATGTCAAATGTCATTTATGTTACCAATCATTACTGATTATTGGTCTTTACTCATTAGTGCATAGCGGAGAATTGACTGCTCATCATGTCATGTGATGACACTAGTACAATAAACAAACAGTGCAAATGCAATGCTCATTGGAACATACTTTGTGCGACGAAATGGCACTGGTAAGTTGGCCATTCATGGCACAAAAGTTTACACGACTCAACTGAAGATAGCTGCATCATGTGCACGATTCAAGCAAGCTGCAGGACGGCATGCCCAAAAGAGCACCGATACATATATGCTTGCACGCACGAGCCTCAGTCTTGCGCCGCTGATCAGACCTGGAGAAGAGGATGAGCAGGGCCAAGCCTGAGCCCACGCACACATGAGCAGAAGCAGCAGTGTTGCTTGTGCCTGAAAGACTTGACTTGAGGGTCGACTTGCGGTGCACAAAATGGCTTGAGAAGAATCTGTGGAAGGCAATTTGCTGCTACTGTACGCACAGATAGTGCAATTGCGTTAGGAGCATATAGATGCTCTCAAAGATGATGATGATACCTTGGGAAGAGGATGAGGAGGGCCAAGCCTGTGGTTGACAAAGCCCCTCCTATGGTCTCTGGCACCCAAATGAACGGATTCTTGATTGCCTGCAAAAGTCCGGTCAATCACAAGGCGGTCAATGAGCCAGATGGCCATCAAGATGACCATGATGCAGCAATCCCATGGGCAATGCCAACCATTAGAATGCAAAGAGTGAAGAGGAACGGCGTTTGCTTACCAGGCCGTAGCTGAGCCACATGACCATATTGAGGAGATTCATGATGCATTGAGAAGATTAGTAAAGCCAATCGTAAGAAAGCAAAGAACCAAGACATCTTCTTGTGTTGAGCCAAGTCTGGCATCAGGCACTTCAGCACTTTGGCCTGATGCACAACTAGTAGTGCATAGTGCAGCAGGATCTGATGCTTACCAGGCCATAGCTGAGCCACATGACCATGTTGAAAAAGACTATGATGAAGAAAACGTAGTTCAGCGATCAGGAGTACGGTTATTCTGGATCACTTTGACAGATAAAGAGTGAATGCAAAACAGCAGCGGCAACGCTTACCAGGCCGTAGCTGAGCCATGACCATCTTTGAGAAAAATCATGACATAGACAGAGGGGTTCAATTATGTTGACTGCTTACTTTTCATCACCTTGATGACACGAAAGTGAAAGCAGAAGAGCAATGGCAATGCTTACCAGGCCGTATATGAGCCACATCATCATGTTGAGAAACGCCATGTTGCAGAATGCGGCTTTAGCAATGAGGAGTCCTTATTCTTGTCACCTTGACAAGTATGAAGTGAATGCAGAAGAGCAGCGGCAATGCTTACCAGGACGTACCTGAGCCACATGACCATGTTGAGGAAAACTATAATTCAAAAAGGGGCTTCAGCGATGAGGAGTAAGATAATTTTCATCAATATGACGAGTGCAGAGTGAATGCAAAACAGCAGCGGCAATGCTTACCAAGCCGTAGCTGAGCCACATGACCATGTTGAGGAACACCATGATGCAGAACGGGGGATTCAACGATGACGAATCCTTGTTTTTCATAACCTTCACCAGCGTGCTCAAAGGACCAGCATAAAAGAAAACTAGGCATGCTGCAGCGGCAAAACCCCTGGATGGCCCAGGATGATGTCAGCACTTTTTTCATGTGAGATCATGTGACTGTCATAATGACAGCCACATCATGACATAAACAGCCAGTCAATCTTTACGCTTTGAGCCTATTCATGCCAGAATGGAGTGAATAACATGCTGCAGATCCATATGTTGCATGTGTTTGTGCTGTAGCTTGCAGACTTGAGCTCAGCATTGTGTTCATGAAATTCTGCGTATAACAGGACTGACATGAGCATTGCTCCCAGCATTTCTTGCTGAAGAACAACTCATCTTGAATAAGTGCTTTCAACAGCATCCTTGATGTTTGACAAACAAGAGCAATGCTGTTTTGACAGGTGCAAGCTATGCATGATTGCATAAGCACAGGGTTCACATGTCGCATGGCAATCAGCACTGGCAGTGAGCAGGCGTTGCATACATTCCAGATGGCACGCATGTTTTGCATGAGTATGGCTATACTCCAAAAGCTTGGAGACTGATGTTAGTTGCCAGAAAGAGCACATGCATTGACATCTGTATGCATGGGCAAAGGCTGCCTGTGCAATTGCAAGGCAGCATGCAAGGCAAAGCATAGTGACCTACCATACAGTGTTCCTGGTGTCATTGGAGACATTGATGTGTGTAGTGACGAGGGCTATTACGGAGTAGTAGCAAGCCAGGACTAGAATGACAGCTGTCATAACGTTTTGCACCTAGAACCAACAAAGGATTTCAGGTGAATCCCTGAAGACAGTGAGTCTCAGATGGCAATGTCAGTGTTCTGACATATGGTAGCATGGTTCACAGCCAGGTTGTTAACAGTCCACCATGCCTGCCAGCATTGACCAGCTGTGGCAATCTTGCGTCTTTGATGATAAATTACAACATCTCATGTGCAAGTGAGTTCAAACATGCTGCCAAAACGTGTGCTGCTGCCATGCAATGATCATGACTTTACCTTGGGCGTTGCATGAGGAAGAGTAGACAGGATCAGCCACAAGCCTATGAGCAAACCAGGTGCATTGGCAAAGAAGACGAACCAATTCTTGATCAGCGACCCATAAATCACTTGGCCACTGGTGAGGCCAAGTATGCCTGTGTACGGTATCGGATTGAGCTCCTGCAGAACGCCGCAGCGACGTTGGCTATTGAGGTCGGCAAGGACAACATGTATATGCTGAGTTTTCGTAGGCAACAAGATCGGACGACAGAGATCTGAGGCACATCGGCCTCGTACCCCAAGGCGTTTGCTTTTCCTGACTTGCAACACAGCCACGAAAGAGCTGCTGAACGTCAAAAGCGAGATGATGCAACCTATTGTCGGAAAGACGTAGGTCAGCAGAACGCTTGAGGCGGCTGTCATTTCTGTCAAGTAGTTTCAAAGCAAGAGGTACCCAACGCACACAACCAGCGCAGCTTCGCCTTCAACGCTTTTGGGTCTTCAGTAAGCGGTCTCCGCTCGATCAAGCTTAGTGGGCTGACTAACTTATTCCGTAAGGCATGATCAAACAAAACGGTTCATCTTCTTTTCTGCTCCCGCTCAAAAGACCCTTGACAATGTTTCGTAATTGCAATCCCGGCCTTGTGGTGCAGTCCTTTTTGGGTTTTGCTTGCCTGGTAGGTCACGGCATTGTGTATTGATGGTCATTCAAGCGCTTATGCTGCAAGGGCCCTGGCGCAATTACTTCCTCTGCTAAACAATAAACATGGCACAGTTTTGACTTATCTGGACTCGCTGTTGGCAGCTTTGCTTTGGAACAGTCTGAAAACATAGCTGACGTCGCTTTGCTGCCAAAAGCGCATGCTACACTGAGCCCCCATTTCATTTCCTTGACTATGTGCATGCAGCATTGCACATGTACAACAGCACATTTGTGTCATGTTGAGACACCTGATGAGACCTAATCGTTGGCTTAATGAAGACTGCTTCTATCAGTGCGCCTGTAGAATTGCGACCATCATGCCCACGCATACGGGGCTCATTCTGGAATGCGTGCCTTGCAACTTTTACAGCTTCAAGCACAACCTCGCGTTCCAGGTGGTCTTGCATGAAGCCTGTCAACAAGCCGCTTGAAGCAGTGCCGATCTCTAATGTACACAAGACTGCTTTTATATCTCTCCTCAAAACAAACCGTATTGCAAGAGATAACTTTAGCCACTCAACACCACTACTCGAGCTGGAGTGACACTTTGTGAAATTTTGTGATACCATGTTAAACTTTGCTATCTCTGCTCTTTGTGGCTGATGCGGCATGCAAGACAATGGCAAGGGCTATACTAGCCAGCCCTCCTGCTCAGCCTGTTGCTTGTACTTGATAAAAGCTGTTTTGAGCAGTGGACTGTCCAGAGCAATGTCATCAATGCTTTCCTCTACCCTCTGAAATCCTTTCCTCATTTGTGTCTGCGGTCATCAATGCACAATGAACATGTGCCAGGAACCTGGCAAGCTCAAACAGAGAGGCAACAACAACCCAGTCCACCTTATCGCTTGACTGCATGCCAAATTCAATACACGTGACCCTAGGATCAGGCGCTTGTGACGAAAATGAGCCGTAGGTGCATAGCTTCATAGCCAACTCATCTAACATACTTGCACAGAAAAGCAGCAACCTGTCTGCCACATGCACAAAGAAGCAAAGGGCAACAAGAGGAAAAAACCTTGCAGCCTCAGCTTCGTGACGTGATTAACAGCTCAAGAACTGGTCAGCTTGGGAAAAAGTGTGAGAAGCAGGGGTGCATCACGACATTGATCAATGGCCTCAACCCATCAACCAAAGCACAATGCAACAGAAGTCTTGGGTTCTGCTTCAATACACAATTCAAAGGGGAAAAGCAGAACAAAATGGAACATGCAGCTCCAGCTTACTGACCTGCTTACTGCCTCTGTGGTCCAAAAATCCACACGAGAGAAATAACAACAAAAACAACAACAATAACAATAAAACAAACAACAATAGCAAATACATCAATAGTTATGTATTCCTGCTTACTGACCTGATTGATGGCTCTAGAACTGGCCAGCTTTGACAGAAGTGTGAACAGCTTTCAACTTTTGAACAACAGCCTTCAATTCTCAGGGGAAGGACAAAAGAAGAAAAGGCCTGATCAAACCACTCGCGATCAAACCCACAACAAATAAACATCAGCAGCAACAGCAACAGCAACAGCAACAAAAGCCTCAAAAGCTGACCTGGTTGGTGGCTTCAGGACTGGCCAGCTTTGACAGAAGAGTCAGCAGCAGCGGCGTATCATGCAAGCTGATTGAAAGCTCCAACCCCTCACAAAAACCACAAACAGTGGGCAAGGATTGATTGATTCCGCCAAAACAAGAGCAGAACAAAAAGAAAGAAAGGGAAAAGCCCAAAAAAGCTGACCTGGTCAATGACTCCAGAACTGGCCAGCTTTGACAGACGAGTAAGCAGCAGCGGGACATCATGCTACCTAATTCATTGATTCACATGATTGGAAAACACGTTGCCAACCAGACACAGGCAGACAAATCAAGAGGGAAAAGATCGTGTATATGACCAACCTGATTGATTGCACCAGAGCTTGCCAGCTTTGACAAAAGAGTAAGCAGCAACGGCGCATCATGCTCCTTACTATCTCCTGCTGCCGTGACTAAGGCACGCTTGACTAACTCATGATGGTAGTATGGTACATTGAGCTCCATCAAACATCTGGAAGCCTCTACCGCGTCCCCATTGGTCAGATATTCTGCTAAAAGGGCCTGCAT
This sequence comes from Trebouxia sp. TZW2008, assembly GCA_002118135.1. Lineage (NCBI taxonomy): Eukaryota > Viridiplantae > Chlorophyta > Trebouxiophyceae > Trebouxiales > Trebouxiaceae > Trebouxia > Trebouxia sp. TZW2008. The sequence continues at coordinate 22,686 of BDIU01000382.1, forward strand.
ATGGCCATGAATAGTCACTGTCATTTCCTGAAGGAGAAGAAGAAGAGAAAGGAAGGCAAAAGAGAGCAATACAACAAAAGAAAGGAGAGAGAAAACACAACAGGGGAGGGCAGTCAGACAAGGGCTCATAAACCTTGGTACCAGCAACAGGCAGCAGTGACTTTTGCAACAATGACTCTTGGAATCATCAGACACAAGCTCTGCATCAGGGCACATGAAAGTGTTGGCGCAAAGCACTGGGCCTGTCATTTTGGACATGTGAATCGAGTTCACATCAATGCATGATGCCATTTCAACAAGCAACCACAATGCAACACTGAACTGTGAGATGGAAACAGGTCTTGCCTGCATGCTGTTGCGCAGCTGGTCAATGGTTTGGCTGCCACCATGCCAGCAATTCTGTAAACGCTCTGCTGCGTGCCGCGCACTCAAGATGGCCCCTGTAGACACCAAAAATTCTAGCAACTGTATGGAGTGTGCCCAACAAGTGGACAATGCACTTGAAATTGTGGCAATGGTCAAGGTTTGGCTGCCGCCGTGCCAGCAGTTCTGCAAACGTTCTGCTGCATGCGATGCACTTGACATAGCGCCTAAGAGCGACAGAAGCTCTAACTTTGTATGGATCATGTGGTGGAGGGGGCTCAGATAACAATGCAATATATGATTCACCAATGCATGTTGTTGCAGCTGTAGCTGTCGTCGTCATACCTGTGCTTTGCACTACATTGACGCCTTCACTATGGTTTGCAAGACTTGGCAGTACAGCTGCCAGGAAGGAAGGGGGCAGGGCTTCATCCACAATAGCCCTGCCCAGGAACAGTACCAAAAGGTGTGCAGCATCTGGGTTGTCCAGCTGCAGATCCTGCACAGCACACATCTACCTGTCAGAATCAACCAGAAATACGACCTTGAGCAAAGGGTAGAGACAGAAAGGAGGATTACAGTTATAGAGGCTCTGCCCAGCAACAGCAACAGAAGGTGCGCAACATCTGGGTTGTCTAGCTGCAGATCCTGAACAGCAATAATCCGCTTGTCGGAACCATGCAGAGGCACACACAGCAAGCATACGCAGGAAGAGGTGCAAGCAGAAGGCACACAAAGCTAGAAAGACAGGCAGGAGGACTAATGTCTTGACAGCTCTGCCCAGTAATAGCAACAGAAGATACGCAGCATTTGGGTTGTCCAGCTGCACAACAGATTTATGCCCTGAAAAGGCAGTGCTTACAACCCAATCTGCATTTGTCCTTGTGCTGTTGGGGCAGTTGCTGGCAACACAGGAGACACAGGAAGAAGGGCAGCAGGACTGTGGTCAATAAAGCCCTGCCCAAGGGCAGCCTCACAGTTGTGCATTGCCTGAGTTGTCCAGCCGCACAATTTGCACGGTGCTTTCTGTCTGCCAAAAGTGCTGGCCCCAAAGGCAGGTACAACATTATACCTTCTGCTGATGTGCCCTTGCTGGCAAGAGGCAAACAAACACAGGCAGAAGGGCAGCAGGACTGTATTCACCACAGCCCTGCCCAGGAACAGGGCTACTGGGCGAACAGGGCGAGATGATGTGCAGCATCTAGGCTGGCCAGCTGCTGCAACTTTGCAGAATATGTTTGGCCTGCCAAAAAATCCAATCTCAACACAAGGTGCAATGCTGTACCTTTTGCTGGTGTTGCCACTTCTGGCAGAAGAACACCAAACACAGAAAGAACAGCAGCAGGACTATGTTTGCAACTGCTCTGCCTAACCCCAAGGCAAGAAGATCTGCTGCATGACTTGGGTTGTCCAGCTGCACACCCTGCAAAGTGCATTCTGCCTGCCAGAATTGGCGCACCACAGCTAAGGTACGATTTTGCACCTTATGCTGGGGTCACCATTTCTGGCAGACAGAAACAGACACAGGAAGAAGGGCAGCAGGCTTACAGTCACAACAGCAATGTCTAGGAACAGGACAAAAGGAAGCGCTGCGTCTTGATTGGCCGGCTGCTGCATTCCTGCAGAGTGTGTTCAGCCTGCCAGAAGAAACAGTCTCAGCACAAGGTGCAATGCTGTGCCTGTTGCTGGGGTTGCCACTTCTGGCAGCAGGAATTACCGCACAGGGGCAAACAACAGGAGGAGAGCATTTGTTGCAGACCTGCCCAGGAACAGAGTAAGAGCATGTACAGCATCTAGATTGTCCAGCTGCTGAAATCCTGGACAGTGTGTTCAGTCTGCCACAAGCCTGGCCGCACGCAACATGGACAATGTTGTACCTACTGCTGGGGGCACAACTTCTGGCAGAAGGATACAAGGGCAGCAGAATGTGAAATGACTGTCAGCATTGTTCAGGAACTGGGCAAGGGAATGTGCAAGATCTAGGTTGTGCAGCTGCTGGAATCCTGCAGAGTGTGTTCAGCCTGCCAGAAGCGACAATGACAGCACAAGGTGCAATTCTGTACCTTTTGCTTGGAGTGCCACTTCTGGCAGCAGAAATTACCGCACAGGCCCAAACAACAGAAGGACACCATTTGTTACAGACCCGCTCACAAACAAGGCAAAAGCAGGTGCAGCATCAGAGATGTCCAGCTGCAGACCCTGCAGTGTGCTATCTGCCTGCCAGAATTGGCGCACCACAGCTAAGGTACAATTTTGCACCTTATGCTGGGGTCACCATCTCTGGCAAACAAAACGGGACACAGGGAAAGGGGCAGCAACACACTTGCGACAGCACTGTTCAGGCATAGGGCAAAGGGATGTGCACCGAGTGAGCTTTGAACAGACAGAATCCCTGTTGTGGCAATGTCTGGGGGCACAAAGCAATGCCTGGATTTTGCAAGTGTCAACACATGTTGCCATCTGGATTGCTCAGCTGCTGACCCTGCAGAGCATGTTCTGTCTGGTAGAGGTGATGTCGTAGCAGAAGATACAATCCTGTGCCTTTTGCTGCAGGCATCCTTTTTGTCAGAAGTAAACAGACACAGGGAGAAGTGCCGCAAGACCACATTGGCAACAGCATTGTGTAGGAGCAGGGCAAACTGCCTGTGCAATACCTGGGCTGTCCAGCTGCAGACCTTGCAGAATGCATGCTACCTCACAAAGAAATCCCCCACCACTGCAGGTACATCTTTGTACCAGCTGCTGTGGGAAAGGTTTCTGTTTCAAGTAAACAGACACAGGAAGAAGGGCAGCAGGACTCATTCATAACAGCCCGACCAAGAAACAGGGCAGGAAAATGAGCATCACCCCAGTTGTCAGCTGCTGACCATACAGAGCATGTTCTGTCTGCCCAAGAAGATCCACTCTGAAAAGGTACTTTGGACTTTTGCACATTTTGCAGGCCATGACTTGGAACCCTGGAACACTGTGCAGCATTTGCAGCTTGCACTCAAAAGCTCAGCAGAAATTACCAGCAAGAGCTTGATGTCAGCACACTCAGAGCATTGCATATGGCCACTTGTGCTGACGTCTAGACTGAGAATGATGGGGACCAATATTGCATCAAGCACAACGGGTGTGGCTGCTGCTCTCTCTGTTAGAAAGTAAGCGGTGACTGAATTGCACGCCATGGCTTGCAATCTCAGTAAGCAGTGCAGCATTCACAGCTTGCAACCTGAATGCTCAGCAGAGACACCCAAAACCATCATGGTGAAAAAGCGCTTTGAGTGCTGCGTGTGACCAATTGTGCTGAGAACAATGAACCCATTCACTGCATCAAGCACAAGGGCTGTGTCTGCTGCACTTGTTCTCAGAAACTTAGCAGTGACTATATTGCAGGCCACGGCTGAGATCTCAGAAAACAGTGTAGCGGTCACAGCTTGCACCCTGAAAGCCCAGCGGAGACACCCGGAACCATCATGGTGAGGAAGCGCGCTGAGTACTGCATGTGACCAATTATGCTGAGAACAATGAAAACAGTCTGTGCATCTAGCATGAGAGCTGTGCCTGCTCAAGCACTGAGAGCTGTGCCTGCTCAAGCACACGTTGAACGCGTAAGCTGTGGCTATCTTGCAGGCCATGGCTTACAATCTCAGCAAGCAGTGCAATGTTCACACTTGACGTACTTTTATGCTAAAAAGGATCTGCAAGCATGACCTCAATGTTAGGGCACTGACAACATTGCATACGACCAACTCAGATGAGAAAGTAAGGAGCAGTCACTGCATCAAGCATGACCTCAATGCCTTAGGGCACTGACAACATTGCATATGATTAATTCAGATGAGAACGGTAGGAGCAGTCACTGCATCAAGCATGGGAGCTGCGTTTGCTGCACAGATGATGCAAGCCTTGAGCTGTGACTATAATGTAGGCCGTGACTCAAAGCCTTGACCTACTGTGCAGCTTTCACAACTAGCACTGTGCAGAGATGCTCAGCAGTGCCGCTCACCACCATCCTGTTTTCAGGCCTGGGGCGCTTTGTAAGTTGCAAGTGATCATTGCAATGCTGGGGATATGGGACAGTCACTGCATGAAGCACGAGAGCTGTATCTGCTGCGCGGCCTGTCAAGGCTCATTGAGCTGTGACTATGTTGTGGGCCATGGATCAATCCCCGACATGCTGTGCAGCATTCACAACGAGCGCTGTGCAGAGATGCTCAGCAGCACCGCTCACTACTATCCTGTTTGGAGGCCTGGGGCGCTTTGTAAGTTGCAAGTGGCCTTTGCAATTCTGGGGATATGGGACAGTCACTGCATAAAGCACAAGAGCTGCATCTGCTGCACGGCCTATCAAGGTGCATAGAGCTATGATTATGTTGTAGGCCATGGCTCAAAAGCTTGACATGCTGTGCAGCATTCACAACTAGCGCTGTGCAGAGATGCTCAGCAGCACCGCTCACCATCATGCTGTTTTGAGGCCTAGGGCGCTTTGCAAGTAGCAAGTGAACGTTGCAATGCTCGGGATACAGACAGTCACTGCATGAAACATGAGAGCTGCATTTGCTGCGCAGCGCTTTGAGCTTGCGAGCTGTGACATGGCTTGCAACCTTGACAGACTATTCAGCATTGCCAGCTATAGCTAGTGCTCTGCATGCTGAATATGAACTGCCAGCAGTGTCACGATGTCAGGCTCCTCATTGCATTGCATACGACCGAATGACACAAGGTCTGGGATTGAGCATGATAGGGGTGGTGACTTCATCAAGCATGAGGGCTATCTTTGCTGCACAGACCTCAAAGGTGTATGAGCTGTGACCACTTTGCAGACTGAAATCCTTGCCAGACTGAGCAGAATCCACAGCTGGGCTCTGCTGAGCAGCGCTGCCCAACATCGGCCTGGGAACCAAGGCATTCCCCAAAAGGTGTGGGACCAGTTGAGATGAGTCCTGGGTTTGAGCATGATGGGGGCATCATTACTACATCAAGCACGAGCGCTGTGTCTGCTGCAGAGGTATCAGATTCCCAAGCTGTGAACCCTGGGTAGGCCATGGCTCAAAACCCTGACATGCTATGCAGCATTCACAGCTAGCACTCCAGACACTCAGCAGCAACTGCCACCAGAACTCAGATTCAGCAGCATGGCATACGATCTGTTGTACAACATGTGCTCAAGTTTGGGTTTGAGCATAATGGGGGCAGTCACTGCAGCAAGCATGAGTTACAGCTTTGGGTAAACAAGACATTGAGATGGCAGTCATTGCATCATGCATGAGGGTTGTGTCTGATGCACAGCCTATCAGCATTGTGAGCTGTGACTGCACAGCAGGCTCCAATACGTGCTCAGCTGGGCCTGCTGAGCCTGTCTAGCATGCCTGGTGAGTGAATGCAAACCAAGTGCGCTGGAGTCCACAGGGAGAACATGAAGCAGTCACTGCATCAAGCATGACGGCTGCGTCTGCTGCACAGCCTGTCGGCATCGTGAGCTGTGACTGATTGCCAAGCCATGGCCCAATATCTTGGCACGCTATGCAGCACCCACAACCAGATTCTGCTCAGCAGAAACGGCCAGCATGATCCTGAGACCAGTGTTCTTTTAGCAAACGGTTGCTTGTGACAACTTTGTCTGAGAATGATGGAAACTGTCTCTGCATCCAGAATGAGGGGTATGTTTGCTGCACCGCTTGCAAAGACATTGAGTTGTGACTATATTGCAGGCACTGGCTCACTATCTCAGAAACTGGTGCAGCATTCACACCTAGTACTCTGCATTGTGCACGTAGACATGGCCAAAATAAGGGTATGAGAATGATGGAAACAGTGTCTGCATCCAGCATGAGGGGCATGTCTGCTGCACCGCTTGCAAAGACATCGAGCTGTGACTATGTTGCAGGCACTGGCTCACCATCTCAGAAAGCGGTGCAGCATTCACGCCTGATACTCTGCATGCTCGGCAGCAACTGTCAGCATGACCTAACTAGCATATGACCAGTTGTGCTGCAGTATTGGTCTGAAACAATGGAGGCAAACACTGCATGATCCCAGTATCAGAGAGCACAGAGTATTGTGAATGCCCAGTTGATCTGATGTCTGGGATGAGAATGATATGTTGGAGGCAGACACTGCATGAAGCACAAAGGTTGTATCTGCAGCGCAGTTTGTACAGCTTCTGGAGGCCAGCGCTCAAAGGCCTGACAAACTGTGCAGCATTCACAGCTGACACCCTGAAAATTGAGCAGCAACTGCCAACACAATTTGAAAATGAGCGCACTGAGGTGATTGCAGATGATTGCTCCAGGCAAAGGCCACATTAAAAAGAAATGGGGCCAGACGCTACATCAAGCACAAGTTCTGCATCTGCTGCTCAGCTGTCAAGGTCGCAAGCTCCAGCCCTTGAGGCAATTGCTCAGAAACCTGAAAGGCTGTGCAGCATTTGCAGGTAGATCTCTTGAAGCTCAGCAGACAGCTCGCAAAGCTGCAGCACAATCTCAGCTGCAGCCAACCTCAGATGCACTCAACTTACTAGCTGAGGCGTATGTTTGCTTGCAATTTACGTCACGGAACACCAACAAATTTGGCAGAAAGTGGCAGCATGGACCTGATCACAACATGACGCTATGCGCAGGGCAGAGCATCAACTGTGCTGGCTGTGGTGCTGAGATCAATGAGGGGAGTCAATACACTAAGCATGAGGGCCGCTTCTGTTGCACAGATGTCAAAACTATAAGCTGTGATCAGGTTGCTGGCCATGGCTTAGGGCCTCGACAAGCTGTGCAGCATTTGCAGCTGGCACTCTGAGAGTTTAGCAGAAAGTGGCAGCATGAGCTCAATTACAACAAGATGCTCTCGGCAGGGCAAAGCAGCAGTTGTGCTGGCTGTGGTGCTGAGATCGATGAGGGGAGTCACTACACTAAGCATGAGGGCTGCGTTTGCTGCACAGGAGTGGAAGCCATAAGCTGTGACCAGTTTGCTGGCCATGGCTTAGGACTTTGACAAGCTGTGCAGCATTTGCAGCCAGCACTCTGAAGCTTAGCAGAAAGTGGCAGCATGAGCTCGATTACAACAAGATGCTCTCGGCAGGGCAAAGCAGCAGTTGTGCTGGCTGTGGTGCTGAGATCGATGAGGGGAGTCACTACACTAAGCATGAGGGCTGCGTTTGCTGCACAGAAGTGGAAGCCATAAACTGTGATCAGTTTGCTAGCCATGGCTCAGGACCTTGACAAGCTGTGCAGCATCTACAGCTCAAAATCTGTGCTGTGAGCAGAAATGCTCAGCTTCATGCTGGTTTCAGGGCGCTCTAGGCATTATATGCGATCAGTTATGCTCAAGTCTCGCACGGGAAAATGTGGGATACATGCTGCGTCCGAAATTGAAAATTGAGGCTGTTTTTGCTGCACTGGTTTTGAGCGCTTTGTAGTCACGAGGACACTTTGATCAAAGCCTGTCATAGCATAAAGAGTGCAGACTGGAAATGCTGCAAAGCCTTTCATGTGGCCTGCAAAGTGATCACAGCTTGTGCCTTGCCCGAGGCTGTGCAGCATTCACAGCTGGCACAACTGCACGCTGAGAACAGACGCTCAACATCATGCTAGTAAAAGCACGCTTTAAGCATGGCATGTGATCAGGTGATGCTCAAGTCCAGCCTAGACAACATATGGAACTCTTGCTACATTTGAACTTGAGGCCGTCTTTGCTCACAGCTGTGGACAGATGCAAGCGGATGGGCGTTGCCATGAGTAGGTTTGAACAGCAGCTGTCGTAGCATCCAGAGTTGAGGCTGTGAATGCTGCACAGCATGACACAGGACACAGATTGTGGCCCGCAGAAGTGTTCACAAACTGTGCCCCTACAAAGCTGTGCAGCGTTTACAGCCGTTCTCCAGAGACTGAGCAGAGAATTTCAACATCTATCTGGTATTCCTGTGCTTTCAGCGTTGTGTTAGACCAAGTTCAGACATCGACTTACTGCAGAGACTTGGACGCTGCAAGTGCTGCAAAACTCCTGTGACCATTTTGTACAGCTGGTCCTTGCAGTGCTGAGCACAAAACGTCTGTTATCAGGACTGCATCAGTGCAATTATGCCAGCCTTCAGTTATAGAACAGCAGCTTTTAGAAGGCTGCTGCGCATTCAAGGCTAAATGCCCTGACAGCAGTTGCTTGTACAAGACAGACAAAACAACACAACTCCTAAGCTGGGGGGAGAAAGTTTATGGTTCAATTTGTGACCAGGTTTTGTAGCCGTTTTCAAAGGTGGCACATATTCATCCTGTCTATCCCATTGATCCACATCCGAGCAGAAAACCATTTGCAGGCACAGCGCATAATAAATTTGCATCAAGACAAGTTTTGCTACTGCTTGTCATAAAGCTCCAGGAACCAGCCTGGACAGCCAGCATATGATATCGCATCAACTGAACTGACATGAGACCAATTCAGCTCTTGAGACATCAAATGTCAGCTGCTTAGAATGCTACCTGGTGCAGGTGCATAAGCCGCAAAAACATGCATGCTTTCTTTTATTGTGAAACCTGTTGTTTGTAGGGCACAGAAGAACAAACGTGGTTTCCATGTTTCAAATGCACCAAACTTTGTGTTGCAACAAGGAATTGACAATGTTCTTAGGACCAGAAATTTTGCGTCGTATATCTCAACAGGGACACGAATGAGAGCTTGGGATCTGAAGAGGTAATTATCAACTTTCTGTCACAAGTTCATTTGTGTTAGGGTTTAGCCCAAGCCCTAAGCCCAATTCTGTGCATCTTGATTGTTGCACTTGTATGACTGAAGTTTTGTTCCGTTTTGTTAAAGAAATTTTCTCAAAACAGAACTGAATGATGCTGATCATCTTAGCAACTCAAGTCTTATGCTTGCCATCCAACTCTGCATAAACACTCTCCATAGAATGTGATGCTTAGACCATCTGGCAGTAGAGTGTTACTTGACTTTCTCATTTATTTTCTCATGCTGTTTCACATTGTCACAGGCTCTTCTCAATCTAGCAAGAAGATGACTGTGCATATACGATCTGCTTTTGCGCTCATGCCACTGCTGCTGTGTGGAACGCACATCAACGACATTACTTTCATCTCAATGTGCGTTTTAGCCCATCTATCATGTGAACTAGTGTGTTCAGTTGCAGCACGTGACCCTGACGTGGGCTTTTGCTCCGACACCCATGTTGGCACAATCAGGCACAATGTGTCACATGGTAACGACAACAGTTTGCAACAGCTGCCGTTTGCAGACTGATGTCCTTACTTCATGGCAGGCTGTGCCTCATTGTGTCAACTATGTGTTTGGCAAAGTGGACAATGCAGCTGATGTATGAAGCATGAGAGTGCAGGAACAGTGCTGACCCCTGTTATTTGTAGTCAGTAGGAAAAGGCTTCACTTTTGTTGTCCTTGTCCTGGACTGCCACAGGCTTCAGCTGTAATGCCAAACAGCAAAGTTTTTCTGTTCTTACTTTTTCTTATTCTTCTTATCTTCATTTATCTTCATTCATCTTGTCTTGTCTTGTACTGTGGTTCGATGAAAGAGCACAAACGGTCAGCACAGCACCACATTGCCGTTCAAACCATGAAGTTCAGCAAGCGTGCTTAGTCTTGTGCCAACTCAAGTTGACAGATGGCAGCAGGACCTGGTATGAACAGCATTGCAAACAGACTTTCTGGCTGAACTTTCACTTGCTGACAGTTCAAAAAGGCAATCTTTGCTTGCAAGAGCTGCAACCTTTTGCTGTGTTGCCTTGAACCTACAGAAGGTAAGCAGCGTGAAAGTGTCACAGAAAGCTAAAGCCTTGCATCATTTGATATGAACAGACTTTGCAGTAAAGGAATTGCAGGGCAGCACTCTGAGGGTTACTCACCTCTGTGGATTGGAGCAAACGTGTGGAGCCCTGGACATCTTGGTCCATGAATTTGACACCGGGTGCAAAATGGTAGGGAGGCCGATTAGTCCTTGCCTGTGTGAACTGTCACCGGCAACTAGAGCCTCTTGTCATGCAATTTCAGCAGAACTTTGGGATACAGCAAACCCCAGGGCAGCTGGGCTTGATTGGCTTACCTCTGTGAATTGGAGCAGGCGTGTGAAGCCCTTGGCCATTTGGTCCTGGGAAATGGTCGTAGGGTACAAATTGGACAGCAGGGCCGAGATCAGTTCCCGCTCCCTATCCTTGCGGTCCATTGCTGTCTGAACTGCCTGCAAGACAGCACCATTGATTTAAACTTGGCAGCCTAATTTTGTTTTTACTACTACTGAGCCTGCAATCAATACCAGGGGGATTGTCGTTGAATTTTGACAAATAAATGCTATCATAAAGCTGTACAATGTCTTGTCAGGATTTCAACAGTTGAACATCAGTTGTCCTCACCGTAATGCTCAGAACAAGCCAGCCTGGCAAATAGGACTTGCGCCAAAGACACACAGCAGATGCGCTGGAAAGTGTAATCAACTGTTACTATTATTACGACAGTGCCTATGACTATTGAATGAGCTATGGAACAAATGGTATATGAGCTTTTAGCCTAACTCAGCTCAACAGTCCAGCGTGAACCATTGGCGCTGTATAAGGGTGCAGACACGAGATGTGGCTGTATCTGCGCTACGTTGACAGATGCGTGCTCCAAAGATCAGGCAAATGCAAAGCGTTGGGGGGAGTAGCTATTCAGATTTGTTCGTTTGCGTCAAGCCAAGGTTTGGTCCACAAGGGCTTTGACACATTTCACCATACTCCAGTTCCAATCTGTTGTCATGTCGGTGCTGTTGTATGGTGCAGAGACATGGACTCTGCTCAACAAGCATTGTGCAGCTATGTCTGTCTTTTTAATGAGTTATTTGAGACACATTTGTGGCATTTCTTTGAGAGACTGTGTTTCAAATGCAGCCATACTGTCAATGTGTCAAAACTTGTTCCATGGACTTCCAACTGAGGAGTAAGAGGCTTAGGTGGTATGGACATGTCTGCAGGCTGCTAGACACTAGGTTGCCTAAGGTCGTGTTGTTTGGTCAAGTCAAGGGATCAAAACCTCCAGGTCGCCCAAGGACGACCTGAAATTACATTGTTTTGTCTGACTTGCAACAGTTGAACATCAGGCGTCCATACCGCAACGCTCAAGACAAGCCTGCCTGGCAAGATAGAACTTGTGCCACACATACCTAGCAGTATATGCTGGAATGTGTAACGATTATTATTATAAATTCGGCTCATTACCAATGATTCCAGTAACCTGTCACCACTGCTATTCTGGATTGTTGCTGGTGTTGGAGTTGCTATACCACAATACTGCTATATTGTTGCCGTATTTGCCTCCTTCTGTGCTGTAACAAGCAGCAATGAGCTAGCGTACCATTCAATTCAGTGTCAAGTTGCAAGCCAGAGCTTTGGAAGCTACTGCAGACTGAATTGAATGCTACGCTAGCTAGGTGCTGTTTGTCACAAAGCAGAGCTTGACAGACAACGCAACAATATAGCGGTGTGACTCAGTCTCAAGTTGAAAGCCAAAACCTTGGGAAGGCGCTGCAGGTTGGACAGAATGCAAAGCTAGCCAGCTGCTGTTCGTGACAGTGCAGAGCTTGACAGACACTGCAACAACATATCAGTCTTACTGAGTCTCAAGTTGAAAGCCAAAACCTTTGGATCACACAGCAGATTGGACAAACTGCGACGCTAGCTAGTTGCTGCTTGCCACAATGCAATTTTTGGCAGACACTGCAACAACACAGCAGTGTAACCTTGTACGCAACTCAACACTTTGCTCACATGCAGTGCAAGAGTCAGCGGAAATCTTGAACTCTACAGTAACTCCCAATACCCCTCAACAAACTGCAGTTGAAATCACTGCAATGGTTTTGCCTCTGCATGGCAAACCCTGGCCAATCATAGGGTGAAATGGATACAGAGCAACAAATCAAAGCTCGTGCTCACATGCTGAGAGGACTCATAGAACCAGTATGTGTGCCCTGAGCCTCTGCATTGGAGCAATCTTGAAGCAATCTTGAAGCAATCTCAAGACAAAGCTGACGTGAAATGCAGCCCCCTTAACAAGCTTCCATGACCAAAAGCAATCAGCGTGCCGACAACAATCCTTGCGGGAACGAATGTGGCTTAAAGCTCATGGCTGCATCATTCAGACTGTGAATTGGTGACAAGCTGCATCAAAACATGGACAGCACATATGGGCAGAAGATGCTCAGAACAACACGCAGATTGGGTTGTTCTGATCAAGCCTGATGCCAGACATGCTGTCCTGTATTAACTGCATCCCGACACCGAGTTCATGACACAAGCCATGCTTGCCTCTCCTCAAGCTTACTAGGACAGCATATCTTGGTAGAGCATGGTTGGACAACATGATTGTGTCAAATCTGCCTTCATGTAGTCATGCTGTCCTGCACTGACTGCATCCGAGCACTAATTTCATGAAATAAGTCATGCTTGCCACTTCTCAATGGCTTACATCATACAGCATACTTAGGCAGGAAACAATTTAAGCAACATGACTGTTGGGTTATTCAAGAACCATCTCTACCTAGTTATGCTGCTCCATCTTAAGCGCATACTTGCGTCAAATCTTAGTAATCCTTGTGGCGGTCAATAAAGATCAAGTCTCAATAAGGCATGCGTCGCAACATGAATGGCGGCAGAGTGCAAAGGACACAGGACTAAGCAAGGCAGGCTTGCAGCATCATGACTGTTTGGTTGCTTGGACAGCTGCAGCTCCATGATGCCTAATTACGCGATGCTGTGTTCACTGAATCCTGGCGCCAATCCTGGTGACTCTTGTGGCAGTCAGGGATGCCCAAGTTCCACTAAACCATAGGCCAAATCGTGAACTGATGGTGAAGTGCATTGGACACAGGACAGCATGCTTGAGCAAGGGGGACTTGGGACAACAAGACTGTTTGGTTGCTTGGACAGCTCCGCTCTATGATGCCTATTTATGCGATCCTGTGTTCTTTACATGCTGACAACAACCCTTGCAAGTTTTGCGGCCGTTAGTCAGGCTCAAGAGTCAACGAAGCATAGACCATATCATGAATTGGTGGTAGAGTGCATTGGACACAGGACAGCGTACTTGAGCAGGGGTTGGAACAGCACGACTGTTTGGGTACTCCAACGCTGACGTGCCCGACTACGCTAGCCTGTGTTCAGTGCATCCTGGCACCTGTTCATTTTCAAAGTCATTTCTGCAACTTCTCAATGATCATCTGATGCATTCATGTATTCACATTCAGTCAGATCATACTGTTGTGCATTGTGGTAGGATGCATGAAAACCAGGACAGCATCTCATGATTTTTGGGATTTACCAATCAACTCAGTCCCTAGTAAAGCTGTCATGTTCCAACTGCATCCTGGCACCAATCCTGGTGATTCTTGTGGCAGTCAAGAAGGCTGATCTCAGTGAGGCGTGGGCCGAACCATGAATTGGCGGTAGACTGCAGTATGTACAGGACAGCATACTTGAGCAAAGAAGAGTTGAAACAACACGACTGTTTGGTTGCTCCAACTCTGTCCTGCCTGACTGCGATATCCTGTGTTCACTGCATTCTGGCACCAAACCTGGCGACTCTTGTGGCAGTCAGGAAGGCTCAAGATTCAATGAGGCATGGGACACATTATGAATCGGCAGTAGAGTGCAGTACATACAGGACAGCCTACTGAAGCAAGGAAGAGCTGGAACAACACGACTGTCTGGTTGCTCCCACTCATCCCTGTCCAACTACGCTGTCCTGTGTTCACTGCATTCTGGCACCAATTTTGGTGACTCTTGTGGCAGTCAGGAAGGCTCAAGTTTTTTCAATGTGGCATGGGACACATTATGAATTGGCAGTAGAGTGCAGTGCATACAGGACAGCTTACTGAAGCAAGGAAGAACTGAAGCAACACGACTGTTTGGTTGCTCCAACTCCAATTGCCCAACTACGCTATCCTGTGTTCACTGCATCCTGGCACCTGTTCATGTTCTGAGGCATGTCTGCCACTTGTCAAAGACCATGTGATGCATTCATGTGTTCACATGCAGTGCACATATTGTTGTGAATTAGTCGCAGGATGCGTGAAACACAGGAAAGCATATCTGGGCAGAGGATGATCAGAACAACAGGCATATCGGTTGTTCCAACACAGCCAATTTCCAGTCAAGCTGTCCTGTATCAACTGCATCCTGGCACCTGTCCTGATGATTTTTGTGGCAGGAAATAAGGCTCCATTCACAATCAAGCATATATCATGTTGCACGTTGGTGTCAGGACGCAGTGAACACAGGACAGCATTTCTGGACAGGATGAGGTCTGAACAACACCATTTTTTGGGTTGTTTCAGACCAGACCCTACCCCAGTTATGCAGTCCTGTGTTGCCTGCATCCTGCCACCAGTCTGAGGCCTCAGTCATGCTTGCAAAATCCATGTGATGCATTTGTGTGTTTGCATGCAGCTGTGTGATCATACTGTTGTGGTTCAGTGGTGGAATGCAGTGAGCGCAGGACAGCATAGCTTGGCCGGGCGTGGTTTGAACAACTCGCATGTTGGGTTCCAGACCAGGCGCTACCCAGTTATGCTGTCCTGTAAACACTGTATTCTGGTACAGTTTGTGGTAAAGTTCACGTGGGCCATCTGACATGTCGTGTGATACAATCATTGCTGGTGGCTCAGACACAGTAAACACAGGACAGCATATCGTGATACAGACATGTCTGAACAGCATGGCTGCGTTGTCTCAGGCCAGCGCTACCCAGTTATGCTGTCCTGTAATGACTGTATCCTGGCACCAGTTTGTGGTACAGTGCATGTGTGCCTTTTGACTTGTCTTGTGCTACAATTGTTGTTAGTGGCTCAGACACCGTGAACACAGGACAGCATATCCTGATAGAGCAAGCGCCTGAACAACACGCATGTTGGGTTGTTCCAGACTCTCTACTCAGTTATGCTGTCCTGCATCAACTGCATCCTGAAACCAGTTCACGGTATAAGTCATGCATGCCAGTTCTCATGTGTTATGACAGAATGATCTCAGACAATGTATTTCGTTGTTTGTGTGCAGGGATCATGCATATATGGGCTACTGAGCAACGGTCAGCATGAATACAACAGCAAATTGTCTCATATCAGCAAACAAATCGTGGACATTGAGGCTGCTTCCCAGCATTTATTCAAATGTTGATCAGTGACAGCATTTGGACTGTTGCATAAAACGCAAGCCAGGCATTGTTGCTGCAGCTCTGGCAATAAGCTTCTGACAGTGGTGCAACTTCACAGCAACCCTGGGCAAAGTGACCCACTGTCTGTGAAGTGTGTACACCCAGTTTGATTGTATTTCACCTGTTTTACAAAGATGTGTGCCATATGTGGTTGCTGCAATTCCTGAAGTGTGTTCACCACCTCCTTCAGGTCACTGGAGCTCAGGTACTCTTTGACGGTGGCCACCGCTGCAGCCTTGTAGGTGACAGCTTCCGCATCTGTTTTTGAGGGGCTTGTCGACCCATTTAGATCAGTACCTGCAACCATGCAATCACAAGTTGGCATATTGTGAAGTTGAGTTTATGCTTGTACTGACGTGCTAAGGATGACGGTGAAAATTTTGTTTGGCATGAGCCGTGATATGTTTCTTGAGCTGTCAGTTGTGCCCTGACGGTGGCCACCGCCGCAGGCTTGTAGGCGACAGCTTTTGCATCTGTCCTTGACGAGCTTGTTGAACCGTTTGTATCAGTACCTGCAAACATGCAATTACAGGTCAGCATGTTGTGCAGTGGCTTTTATGTTTCCTCTGCCGTGCTGAGGTTGACGGTGAAAATCTTGTTTGGCATGAGCCGTGTTGTGCTCTTTCAGTCGACGGCTGTGCCTTGACAGTTGCCGCCGCTGCAGCTTTGTAGATGACAGCCTTTGTATCAGTCCTTCACGGGCTGGCTGACGCTGACCCATTTAAATTAGTGCCTGCAATCACCTCAAAGCAAGTGAATCTCTTGAATGCGCAAACCCATGCTGAGAATAAGACACAATCAACTACTTGACTTGAGCCAGGAGTTAGGCTTGTGACGAGGGATGTGCCTTGACGGTGGCCACCGCTGCAGCCTTGTATGTGACAGCCTTTGCATCACTCCTTGAGGGGTTTGTTGATGCTGATCCATCTCGATGGTGCCTGCAGCCATGCAACCACAACTTGCTGTATTGTGTTCTTGATACTACTTTCTGCTGTTGTGCTGAGAAAGATAGCAGAAGAATAGTTTGGAACAGGTCTTGTGAGCCTCCTTGAGATGAGGGCTAATTATTGACGGTGGCCACTGCTGCAGCCTTGTAGCTGACAGCCTTTGCATCTGTTCTTACAATATATCACTCACCCTCCCTCTTTGACATTGTTGTCTGCAGCCATCAAATGGCGAGACGCCCTTCTGTGGATTTGATATTGCGGCCTCTTGGTACTTAGAGTCGCAAACATGTCTATCACAGGCTGTGTGGATCTCTCGAATGTCACAGAAACCTACACGTTGACAGTGGCCACTGCTGCTTCCTGGAGGATGGTAGCGTCTGCATCTGTATTGCAGACACGACCACGTCCCCCTTGAAGCAACAGTGACTGTGCCAACGCTGCTGTTGCAAGGAGAGTAATCATCATAGCAGGACGCGTGGACACATTTAAACCTGTTTGTGGCCAACAAGTCAGAATCTGCATCAGGGGAAACAGGACTAAGTCTTGACAGTGGTCACCGCTTTTTCCTGGTGAGTACTAGCATCTGCATCTGTATTTCAGAGACTAGTATCCACCTGGAAGCAGCAGTGACTGTACTGTTGAGGCTGCTATACGTATAAAATTTGTCATCGCAGGACATGGGGACATATGTCAAGCAATGCATGACACAAACCAGGATCATCATTTGCATCGTGGGCGTGTTTGTCAGAGGCAGAGGGCTACGCCTCAATGGTGGCCACCGCTGCTTCCTGGTGAGTACCAGTGCCTGCAGAAAGTGGCAGCCACCAGGGAGCAACAGTGACTGTATCGATGATGCTGTTGCAAGCAGAAACAGTCATCGTAGAAGGATATGTTAAAAAAAAGTCAAGCTATACATTTTTCAAACCAGGGTCATCATGGTGGGCGTGCTTGTCACAGAAGCAGAGGGCTACACCTTGACAATGGCCCCCGCTGCTTCCTGGTGAGTACTAGCGTCTGAATTGGATTGCAAGGACTGTAATTCACCAGGGAGCAGCAGTGACTGCACTATTGAGGCTGCAAGATGCAGAAGTCATCATCACGGCAGGACATGTGGACACATATCAATCTGCGTGCAACTGGCAGACGCAGCAAAGCGCCTTCAAACAACCATGTTGAAAGCTTGTGGTCAGTAGAGCACAGTCTAGTTTCACATCATATAGGTCTCATGGCAAGGCAGTCAGGCCAGCAGGTGAAACACAAAGTCATGCAGGCTTTGCAGCCAAACCTCCTCATCGCCTGCTTACATGAGGAACGTAGCAGCTTGCAGCATATGAGAAAGCAAGCAGAAGGTGTGGATACAAAGCTTGCATGACATTAGACCTGACTCGCTGACATCGACTTCTGCAAAACAAAAAAAAGGGTGTCAAGTTGCGGATCTTCTGACTTTCAGCATTTGAGCCAAATTTAGATTGATGGCTAGTATGATAATATAAGATATTTGATTGCTAGTTTGTTGATCTGCTAGCACAAGAGTGCTGCAGCTGTAGGGCAAAAGTGATGAAGAAGCATTACAACTGCTACAAATGAAGAAGATGAGAGCGCATGCGGATCAAAGCCCTGAATACAATTGCATGAAGAAGATGCAAGGGCATGTGGAAAGAGAGCAGACTTGAAGCAGAAGTGTCCCAGTCAGCATGCAGCCACCCGTCTGCCACAGCTGTGGTAACTTGCATGTTAAAATGCTCACAGGGACTGCCAATGAAGAAGATGACAGCAACAAAAATATAAGGAGACAGTACAAGAAGATGAGCAGACCTGAGGAGGCAATACCCCAGTCAGCATACATTGAACCGTCTGCCACAGTTGCCTGTGGAAAACTCTGCAGATGAAGAAGATGAAAGCACAAGATGAAGAAGATTCCAGTACACGACGGAGAGGATGAAGGCTAAAGAAGAAGAAAAAAGGGGCAGCACTGTCCCAATCAATTCAGCCAACCACCTGCCTTAGCTGTTTTGCAGTTGCATGACTGCAGAAAGAAAGCAGAAGAAGAAAAGCAGACCTGAGGCAGAAGTGTCCCAGTCAGCATCCAGCCAGCCGTCCGCCACAGCTGTGGCAACCTGCTTGTGAAAGATGTCTCGGGCTTGCGGCGTGTCCAGGCATGTGTCATCTAGGTTTATATTGACCCTCTGGAAACCCTGAGCAACAGGCACACTCAAGTCATACACCTTGTCATAGCCATTGTCTTACAAAAAGGTTGGCTGTGAGATAGCCATGCAGCATGGATTGTGCTTGGCTGTGGGGTAACACATGATGTGAACGGCTCAACATGCATGTCTCACCAAACAATATAACCAGGCACAGTCAAGTCAAAAGACCCGTGTCACTACGCTTCTGTTGCAGATCTGATATAGTTAGGATAGCTGCATATGTGGGTTTTAGGTGGAACAACACATGATGTGAAAGGCTCAGCCATGCATGTCTCACTTGACGGTGTGATCAGGCGTACAAACTGAAACAGGACAAGGTTCTTCTTTGAAGACTGCTGCCATGCAGAAGAACCTTCCCCTGCCGTAGTTCACATGCCTGCTTATGCTTCTTGATGAGATGCTGACGGCTGAGCCTTTCACAACATGTGCTGGCATGCTTTCTCAGCTGCTGACTTTGCACGTCCAGAACACTGTCAGCTGACTGCACATCAGAAGTGATGCGCACTCCTGAAAGCGTACACTCCAGCCAATAGAACAGGATGCAAAGGAAGAGCCAGACAGAGAAACCAGAAGCCCATGCTAGCCAGCCCTGAGCTACTTTATTTTGCAGCAGGGTCTGGAGCACAATCCCAGCCGTAATGCATGAGGTCTAAACTACAGTTTCGGTTTGCACACCAATCTGTCCAACAGGCATTGCTTGCTAGAGGTATCATTGAAACTGGCATGGCAATCAAGTTTCAATCATACCTCTAGCAAGCAATGCCTGTTGGACAGATTGGTGTGCAAGCCGAAACTGTAGTTTGTTGTCTCTCACCCTTGAGGTTTGGCTGGAACTCAGATCACCAGAACCAGACAACTGCTTGAGTAGAGTGACCAGGCTCTCTTCAGTCTGTATGTATGGCATGAGCTGCAGCACGTAACTTGCTTGACAATCTCATGATAAAAGCAAAAAGAATGTATTCTAGAAAGAAAATGTTACCCTTGAGATTTGACTTGAACTTAGATCACCAGATCCAGACAACTGCTTAAGTAGTGTCACCAGGCTGTCTTCTGTCTGAGTGTCTTGCATGAGCCGCAGCAGCGCTTGCTTGACAACTTCGTGATGGAAGAAGGGCACTGCCAGTTTGCGTAAGCAGCAGCGGGCTTCAGACACATCCTTGCTGGTTAGATACTCCTGCATGTCAGACAGCAAATGGCTTCAGACATCTTTGCAGGACAGACACTCCTGGAGTTAATTCACTGCAAGAACACACAGCTGCAGCAGCGCTTGCTTGACGACTTCGTGATGGCACATGGGCACTGCCAATTTGCGCAGGCAGCAGCGGGCTTTAGACACATCCTTGCTGGACAGATGTTCATGCGTTCCCAAAAGATGCATCAACTAAGTCGTAATACTATGAGATGAATCTGTGCTTGCCTCATTAGCATGTGCAGGACTGTTTCTCACGACGAGGCGTCTGCAGCAACTTGGAATTTGTGGGCATTTATGTTCAAGTATCATGTGGAGTTGGTTTGCAAGGTTGCCTGCATGCAGTCTCTGCATGAAATGACCTGCAGGGATTTGCAGATGGCTTCTTTGGTGTGGTCCAAGGTCACTCTATCAGTGCCGCCCCACGCTTTCAACAGCTTCTCAGCAGGCTGCTTTTGCCTTTCCAGTGTTTTTCTCAATACAGTTTTGGATGCATGTGGAACCTATTTCTGGGCAGGCCTTTTCTTTTGCAACCTACTTGTAGGCATTTGCGGATGGCTTCTTTGGTGTGGTCCAGGGTGACTCTGTCAGTGCCTCCCCATGCTCTCAACAGCCTCTCAGCAGTACTTTGTTATTGCATTTCCCAGAATGTTTGAGAGCAGTTTTGCATGCATTTCAGACGCTTTAAGGACAAAAGTTACCTGCAAGCATTTGCGGATGGCTTCTTTGGTGTGGTCCAGGGTGACTCTGTCAGTGCCTCCCCACGCTCTCAAAAGTCTCTCGGCAGGATGCCGCGCCGCAAGGTGCCGCTCTGCTTTGAGCTTGACTGCTGATGCACTGCTGTTGGGAGCTGCAGAAACACCCAAAAAGGTATTGTCAATGACAAACGTTCACTGTGGGCAAAACAGCAAATGCTGGGGCTGACCCCAACATCGACACTGTGTCAAGCAAAACATCAGTTGCATGACGCAAAGCTTTGTTGTTGCGCATGCCCTCAACAGCCTCTCAGCAGGATGCTGCGCCGCAAGGTGTCGCTCTGCTTTGAGCTTGACCACTGCTCCGCTACTGTTGGGTGCTGCAGTCACGCTCTCAAGTCATCAATTGCTGCAGTGCAACCGATTGCAGCTGCAGAATTCTGCCACGATAATTCATTGAGGCATTTAAGTATTCAACATGAGCTTAGAAACAGGATGCTGCGCTGCAAGGTGCCGCTCTGCTCCACTGCTGTTGATTAATCTGACAGCTATGCCTGTGCGAACGAGGTAGGTAACAGGCAGTGCTATTGGGGACTGCAAAGAGGCATTTACATGATGATGATGAGGAGTTTGGGTTGCATGCATGCTGTTTATAAGCTGTTAACGCTGCTCTGCATTGAGTTTCACCGTTGCTGCACAACTGTTGGGGGCTGCAAAGAAAGATTCATATCATATCGCCATACTCAGCACACACACAAAGGGCACCTTGCCCAACAGTCAATGAGTCTGCATCACACGCTGGACTTTTACAAGAGCCTTGTATGCCGGCCTGTTGCAAAAGCCATGGCGTGTGATGCAGGTTCTCCTTGCCAGCTTGAGGCCAAGACGCCGTTTCCACATGCAAGCATGCGCTTCAGCCACTATGTCAATCTGGACCTGAGGCTGTTTATAGCTGAACTCACTGTTCGCTGTGCGGTGCAGCATTGACAGCGTCTAAGCGCAAGCATAGCCCTACTTGCACAGTGAATACAAAGAGCAACCGTCAGTGACTCTGCCTCACGCTGCTGACCTGAACAAGAGCCTGAAGTAAAAGGCCAGGGCGTGTGATGCAGGGTCTCCTTGCCAGCTCAAGGCCAGGACGCCGTATTTCACATACAAGCCTGTTCCAGCTAAGATAAATGGTTGAGGTGCTGTGCAGCATTGACAGGTTCTATGGAGATACACAGGACTCCTTGCTTATTGGATACAAAGGGCAACATCCTCAGCGGTCAGTGACTCTGCGTCACACCCTTGCTGTTTACAAGAGCCTTGCATGCCAGCCTGTTGCAAAGGCCAAGGTGTGTGATGCAGGGTCTCCTTGCCAGCCTGAGGCCAAGACGCGGCTTTCCACATGCAAGCATCCGCTTCAGCCAGTGTGTTGATCTGAACCTGAGGCTGTCTATAGGCGAGATTGCTCTTTACTATGCTGTGCAGCATTGACAGCTTAAATGAGCTGACATAGGATTACTTGCACAGTGGACACAAACGGCAACTTGCCCAGCAGTTGGTGACTCTGCATCACACAACCCCCTCTTCACAAGAGCCTTGTATGCCAGCCTGTTGTAAAGGCCAAGGCGTGTGATGCAGGACATCCTTGCCAGCTTGAGGTCAAGAAGGCAGTTTTCCACATGCAAGCATACACTTCAGCCAGTGTGTTGATCTGAAGCTGAGGCTGTCTGTAGCTGAGATTGCTGTCAGCTGTGCAACATTGACAGCACCTATGAGCAAGCGTTGAGCTGCTTGTACATTGGACACGACGGGCAATGCGCTCAGCAGTCAGTGACTCTGCATTAGACGCAGGACCTCAACAAGAGCCTTGTATGCCAGCCTGTTGCAAAGGCCACGGCATGTGATGCAGGATAGCTCTGCCAGCTTGATGCCAGGACGCCGTGTTCCACATACAAGCCTGTTTCAGCTGAGATAACTGGTTGAGGTGCTGTGCAGCATTGACAGCTTCTATGGATATACAAAGGACTCCTTCCATAGTGGACACAAAGGGCAACTCGCCCAGCCGTCGTTGACTCTGACCCACACCCTTCCTCTTCACAAGAGCCTTGTATGCCAGCCTGTTGCCAAGGCCAAGGTGTGTGATGCAGGGTCATCTTGCCAGCTTGAGGCCAAGACAGCCCCTTTGCACATGCAAGCGCCTTTCTGGAATAAGCTCTTGGTATATGCAAGCCCTTGAGGGATGCAAGCCCTTGTCACATGGAAGCCCTCATAACATATAGCCCTTTCCACATGCAGCCAATCTGTCACATGCTGGCCTTAACATTATCGCATCACGATGTACTGTGCTGTACTATTGTGAAACTGTGTAAGTTGGCCAGCGCTGGGAATCTGTTGCCTCAAATGCTGCAATACATGATGCAATGGACAACAGTCACAAGCCAAGCCCACAACTGAATATAGGACCATTGCAGACACATTCAGTATGTGCCTTCACATTATGTGCAAAAGCATGTGCTGATGCAGAGTGTCTTGCACTGAAACGCGTTTCTGCAACAACTACACTAGAGAGCGTGCAGTGAGGCTCTGTAGCAAGCTAGCCACATGGACATAAGACTCAAACCCTACACATGCTGCTGCTGGGACCCACACTCTGCTAGTCTGCTTTCTCACTGCTGTTTGCTGAACGAAGAACAGCCAGAACACACCTAGCAGAGTTTCAGGGTCTTGCAGCGACATCTGTTGCAGGCAAATCATGCCGCAGCTGGTCAACATGCAAGCAGTGTGAAGGACAGGCTAGCGAGCTGGCTGCTAGGGCCTAGAGCTCACACCCTACACATGCTGCTGCTCAGACCCATACTCTGCCATTCTGCTTTCCAGCTTCTGATTGCTGAATGAAGAGCAGCACAGAAGCACCAAGCAGATGGAAGAGGTTCAGGGTCTTGCAGCAGCATGCATTGCAGGCAACCCATGCGGCAGCTGGTCAACATGTAAGCTGTGTCAAGGACAGGATAGCAAAACATGTTGGGACGCCCCAATTCCGCGGAATTTTATGTAACGATTCTCTGCATCAGCTGCGGCCGCACACAACAGGGTTCGCTCAGGTTCTTCGCAACCCTTAGGGCGCACGTGGGAGCCACGGGGTATGGTGTGCTGCTGGTCGGGCGTCCAACTAGCCACATGAACTTAGGGCTCAAAAACTACACATGATGCTGCTGGGACCCATTCTCTGCTATTCTGCTGTCTCACTGCTTTTTGCTGAACGAAGAGCAGCAAAGCAGGAGACGGCAGAGGTTCAGGGTCTTGCAGCAGCATGTGTTGCAGCCGATCAACATGTAAGCAGTGTGAAGGAAAGGCTAGCAAGCTGGCAGCGAGGGCTTGGCGCTTATACTCTACATATGTTGCTGCTAAACCCCATACTCTGCTACTCTGCCATCTCACTGCTGTTTGCTGAACGAAGAGCAGCGAACAAGGGGATGGCACAGGTGCAGGGTCTTGCAGCAGCATGTGTTGCAGGCAAACCATGCGGCAGCTGGGCAACATGCACGCAGCGTGACGGACAGGATTGCAAGCTGGCTACTAAGGCTTAGGGCTCGGACCCTACACATGCTGCTGCTCAGACCCATACTCTGCTTTCTCACTGCTGTTTGCTGAATGAACAACAGCCAGAACGCACCTAGAAGAGGTTCAGGGTCTTGCAGCAGCATGCGTTGCAGGCAAAACATGCGGCAGCTGATCAACATGCTGCTGCTGAGACCCATACTCTGCCATTCCGCGTTCCAGCTTCTGTTTACTGGTTATTGGGCATTACAAGCAGTAGGAGAGTACAAGTAAGCAGGCAGAGCTTGATGTCATGTGAAGACCCACAGCCTTGCAGATTGTGCAATGCACAACAGGCATGGTTGTGATGACCACGAATGTCAGCGGGCTCTGCCTTGGTTATTCTCTGCACTGTAAACCACCAGAAGTGCATCTGGTTCAGGCAAAGTCAGCCAGGCGAGAGATCAACAGTGAGAGCCAGGCAAAGCCTGCTGACATCACGACTGTCACAATCATGCTTGTTGTGCACACAACTTGCGAGACTCTGATAATTGCTGATGTCAGCAGGCCCTGCTTTGGTCATTCCCTGCTCTGTATGCCACCAGACATGCATCTGATTCATGCAAAGTATGGTATGTGCAAAGTTGGCAATGCAATTGGCAACGCGTATTATGGACAACTATCCTGGCGCTAGCTTTTGCAAGGACTCTGTGTGCAGAGTATCTGGTTAGCAAGCCCTGGGACGCTGTTGCTTTGCTATGTCTCTACCAGCATTGTGGTCCATTGGAAGCATTGCCAAGCCAGGCTCGTATGCTTCCCGTCAGGTTTCCTGTCACATTTGCAGTGAGGGTAGCCTGAAGAAAGGCATGACGCGACAAGCTTGGCAGAATGTGTGATGGACACATGCGCTGAAGCGGGCTTTTGCACTCAAACTTGGCCATATGCAAAGCATCGGATGACATGCTTGAGCTAGAGCCTATTCCCCGCACAAACAAGGCTGTTAGATGATTCGACCAGCACAAGTCTGACTGTCAGACACAGGAGTGAAGCAAACAAGTCTGACTGTCAGACATAGGACTGGAGCAAACGCTTGATGGCAAGGCCAGGTGCGCTACATACCCCATGAGTGTGGCATCCCCTGCACATCATTCCTATGACAAGCCTCGACTAGCATGTACCATATAAGACAGTTGTCGACATACCATGCTCGCATGTTGTGTTTAAGCAGTCTGGGAAAAGCTGCCTCTGTATGCAGCCTGAGCTGTGAGGGTCGACAGAAGACCGCAAGACAATTTGTGCTATAGGGCTGGGGGCAAGGTGCCCTCCCAACTGCCCTGTGCTAGATGTTGCCTGACTGTCGTACTTATCACACCACAGCAATGGGGTGCCATGTGCTGTGTCACCTGGTTGTCAAATCCACTCACAACAACTGCAATGTGTTGTGGACTCATTAGGCGTTATGCAACATAAGTTGATCAGCTTACCACAAGATAGCTTGTGCAGGAGGACTGGGGCCAAGATGTCAACTGCCCTTGCCAGAAACAGCCCTAGATCAGTCTCAGCTGAGGCACTAGGCACATCCAGCTTCCCTCAAGCATGCTTTACGGTTATATGTGTAATGCCATGTAGTGTGGGACGCATTCAATGGTGCCGTGGTGACCAGCTTTCACAAAAGCGTCACCAACATGAGTGATGAGACTGACCGCAAGACAGCTTGTGCAGGAAGGCTGGGGGCAGAATGTCATCCACAACTGCCCTTGCCAGGAATAGCCCTAGATCATCCTCAGCACTAGGCACATCCAGCTTGAGATCATCCACGCTGCTCAGCAGATTCTTGAAGCCCTTCTGCATCTGATCTGCTTGGATGATCTCATGGTACAGGCTTGACAACAAATTTGCTGCCATCTCATGTTCCCTGCATACACAATGCAGCACAAAACAGTCACTGTCTGTGCCCAGCATTGGAGAGCAGCTCACTGGCATGAAGTCTTGGTGTGAATCTACTTACAACAATTCTGTCTGTCTGGATGATTCCATGGCATAGGCTTGACAACAACTTTGCTGCCATCTCATGTTCCCTGTATACACAATGCGTCAGAAAGCAGTGTACGCATGCTAGGAGAAGCTAGCCTGCTCAGCAGGTTCCTCAAGCTTGGCTGCAGAGTGCTGCTGGCTTTATGCAATGTGCAGAGGCACCAGTTCTGTGTGATGTTTCCCGCTGTGTAGCATACATCAAGCAAAACTTGGCCCCTCAGCACTTTATATGAAGCAAGCAGTGTTGCACCACAAGAGAAGAGCAAAGACACAGTCTGACAGATTTTGTGAGCTTGTGTGCAGGTTCAACACAAGACGCTGTCCTTGATTGCTGATTGCTGCTTGCTTTATGCAATGGCAGGAGAACACAGTAACCACACAGAACTGTTCAGAGTAATGTTACCTGCTGTGTAACAGACAACGAGCAAATCTGCGCATTGCAAGAAGCAAGCGGTGTTGCACCATGAGAGAGCTACCAAGGCGCTGTGTGACAATTTCATTAAGGTTGTGCGCGGTTACCTTCTGATTGCTGCTTGCTTCATGCAATGTGCAGAGGAGCACAGTTTTGTGTCATGTTTTCAAATTGGAAAAACATGGCAAGCAAAACTGAACTGCGCTGTGCGTGGCAGGAAGCAAGCAGTGACGCATCATCAGAGAACCACAAGGACTGACACAATTTGCACAAGATGCTGTCCTTGGCAGTTGAATGCTGCTTGCTTCAGGCAATGTACAGACGCGCACTGCGTGAGATCTCCTGCTGTGGGTTAGACAACAAGCAGAAGTAGACCACTCTGTGCGGTGTATGAAACAAGCAATGACGCACCATGAGAGAATCACAAGAACGCAGCCTGACACGTTGTGTGAGCTTGTGTGCGCTTTCCATACAAGTTGTTGTGCTTGGCAGCTGAATGCTGCTTGTCGTATGTGATTTGCAGAGGCGCTCAATTCTGTATGATGTTTCCCGCTGTGTGACAATTAACAAGCAAAACCCAACCCCTCTGCGCGTGTTCTGATCTGGATTCCTGCTGTATGGAGGTGCCATTTTTGTACATGGTGACTTGACAGTTGCTGATGTAGGTGCCAGGTCTGTAGATGGTGGCTTGACAGATGCTGACTTACATGCCAGGCAAGTGTGGGTTGATGATGCGATCACCTGTCATTCTTGTCCATGGCCAGAGTGACCACTTTCTTCACAAAGAAATGGTGGAATGGCGGCTCCCCAAGCTCCTGGAACAACAGACCAAACTGCTATAACGACGTCAAAGCCGATTGTGAAATATTGTTTGCAGGTGTTTCTATACGTCGTCACACGCATCATTACTCACTGTCATGCTTGCTGGGTGGGTGTCGTGTTACCAAGCCTGTTCCGCAAACTTTGTGACTGTGCCAACAGCATCATGGACAGGGCAACCAAATGCGAGCGCAATGCAACACTGCTTTCCCAACAGCAATCAGAGTGCTGATCAAGCATGGCTGCGCAGCAGCCTGCAACTCCACAAAGCAGTTGAATGCACAAAGCAGAGTATCGTCTGAGCTTGAAAGCCTGCTTCACAGCACAACAACAATGTGCTGTTTCAGCACTCATACAGATGCTATGCATGTCATTGCAACATGACTTAATACAATGCTGCATTTCCTGACGCTACATAACTTCTTAAACAAGCGCCATGTGATGCACTGCTGTATGAGCTATCAGACAGCTGCAATGTCAAGACCAATTCATGCTCACCTGCAGGGTGGTGGCGGCATCTTGAATGTCCCCATTGACGTAGTACTCATCCAGTATGGCTAGCACCTGCATGACATGAAAAGCCTTACATAGCTTGCTTTGGAGAAAAAGTTGACCTATGGGTTTTTGTTATTAGTGAAGTGGGCACTGCAAGACACAGTTTGATGACGATGTGCTTGAGCCGCAGAGCAAGTCAGCACAACAATCTTCAACGCATCTGGCAGTTGGAAGCTGTTGTGCAGCACTGACTTACAGCTGTACACTACATTACAGTTTGGAGTTCACTGAATGTGTCAGTGAACTCCGAACTGGTGTCAAAGCGCAAAGCACCTACCGCTTGCTTGTAGGCCTTGATTTGCTCCACCTTGCGTGAGTGAAAGGCCAGGGCACGTCGCTCCTCCCCTGAGTCATAATTGGGGTCATTCCTGTCCATTTTGTCTGCCTCTGGTGACTCCTGCATAGCAGAACACATGCAACATCTCAGTCTGCCTGTCTCAAACGGTAAGCGACAGAGTGCAAGTGGCAAGATGCAATGCTTCAGCAGACCTGTCCATTCTGCCAGCACTTGGTGACTCCTGCAACGCACATTGCATGCAACATCAAGTTGCGCTTGTGGAACACAAAACTTGACATGATAAAGCAGCAAGATGCTTGGAGTAACTTTTGTTCCCACAGTGTGCTTCCAATGACTTCTGCAAAGGACGAAGTGTGCAACATCAAGGCCCGCCTGCAAAGCACTGTCGCCAGAGCGCTGTCTACTTACCAGAGCTTGACTGCAATTTTCAGAATAACTTCTGCTACACGTCAGCTATTTGTCAGCAAGTCAATACCTATTGCACCCGAGTGTGTCCCAGCAATAGGACCATACTGGTTTTGCAGAAGACGCTGGCTTGCTGACAGACAGACAGCTTCATGGCAAAACTTGTCTACCTTCAAATTTCTCTTGCAGCCATCAAGCTGCATTGAGGCTGTAGTGATGCAATAGAAATCACTGCTGAGTGTTTGTTGAGACAGCCTCTGCTATGTGCCATCTATTGGTCAACAAGCCAATGCCTATTGCATGCCAGTATGTTTCAACAACAGGGCCAAACTGGTTTTGCAGAAGACACTGGTTTGCTGACACCAAAAAAAAAGGCAGAGATTGCCCAAAGAAGGACTAGCAAACTGCAATGCAGCTAAAATCAAGCAACTCAATATCTGCATGTGCGTTCAAAACCAAATTGGCTGTGGACTTGCTCTCGTGAGGAATGTGATCCATGCATGTATGAGCTGTTTTGCATACGCTCAGCTAGGATGTAAGCAGGCAAGAAAAACACATTCAGAATGCAGTATCAAAGGCAATACCCACGTGCAGCATGCTTCGAGTTCATGTATCAGCTCTTGGAGGGTACGAAAAAACTGTGTCACTTGTCTGTCCAACTATTGCTCGTCGTACTGACTTGATGGAAGCAAACAATTGTGGGGTCCCTGGCTATTGAAACAGGTTACTGAAGGGTCTAGGCCCTGATGCAAGGCTCACGTCCAAAATGGTACTTGCCGTCATGTTTGTGTTTACTGTGTTTTGTGCCAGTGGTAGTACAATCATGACACACTATGCTGCATAGTGCAGTGATGAAATTCCCTGATGTAGCAAAATAGAAGCGTCAAATCTACGGATTTTGGTGGGCTTACATTGTCGTAAGAGCTGCCCCATGTGAACTTGCCACCAGCCCCGCCCTTCTTCGTCTTGCCAGTGCCCTTTCTTGACTGGGAGGACCTGCATGGTTGGACATGATTGCTCGCCATGATGCTGTGATACTGAACATCACAAGACAATGCAACGCTCTGACACATTTTGGCCCAAAAGGCATGTTTCTACAGCATATTTGTGCACAGTGAACAGGGAGAGGAACACCTGTTACCTACCTCGCGATCGCGCAGGCACAGGTATCGATCAATCAATCACAAGAAGTTGTGCATGGCTTTCTGGTATAGCATGCCAGCTTAACATGAATGTTGGTGAGGCCTTGGTGACTACCAGGTTGATACGCTACGCAAGCAGTTCTGCTCAGACTTGTGTCTGATTGCTGCATGCATATCTGATACTTGCTGAAGCAAAGCGCAACCCTCTAACCCCATGACACCTCATTGCTGCCAGTGCAGATGCAGGGTCGGCCGCAAGTTTCACATCCACATCTGCATGAGTGCTCACTTGTGGTGGTTGTGACCTGGTAAATCAGCTGATCCAGAGCCTGCTGACTTCAAGCCTTTGTTGGGTGACTTGCTGCCGCTGCTGTTGGCTCTAGATAGTTCCCTTGAGCGGGCTGGCGATAGCCTGGTTGCTGCTGGAGACACTGCACCCACATGAACAGAGTTGCATTCAAAGGTCACAAACAGCATGATGAATCACGAGAAAAGCAGAAGACCCTTGCTGATGACCCAAGACAGCTCCCTTGAGGGGGCTGGTGATAACCTTTTTGCTGTTGGAGATGCTGCACCCACACACGCAGAGTCACATTGCAGGGCATGGTGCTATTGCAACCCACAGTTCATTTTGCTCAATGCACAGCGTGAATATCAACAGCGCCAAGGTCTAGTTGCTGTTGGCCCTAGCTTCCTTGAGCGAGCTGGTGATAGCCTTGTTGCTGTCGGAAACACTGCACCCAGAGCAATATCACAGTCAGTGTCCACAAGAAAAGCATGGCGTGTCTCAGCAGAGAAAAAAGAAACTAGATGCCGTTTGGAATGTTGCAAACATATGGGCAAAGCTTCATTGCAGGGCACAGGTGACATTGCTGAAAGCAGCTTGGATGTAAGAAGAACAGGTAAGGAGTGGTTGCTATTGGGCCTTGACAGCTTGCGTGAGCTGGCTGGTGATAGCCATGTTGCAGTTGATGAAGATGCAGCCACACAAGCAAAGCTGCACCCACACAAGCAAAGCTAGTTTTAGTCAGAAGTTGTTGTCAACTGGATTAAGCCTAGGAGAGAAGCTTCCTCATTGGATAGCTTTCTGGAACGGGCTGGTCATGGCATTTTTGCATATGGAATCGTTGCACCCACACGGGCAAAGCTGCATATGATGCTTCCTTACAAAACATGCTGTTTGCAAAGCAAGAACCTGATTGCTTGTGCATCACAGATAGGGCTATGATGTCAAACTGGCTGCTGGAGATGCGACACCCACATGCACAGACGTACAGTTGACATCACAGCGTGGGCATGTTGACAATTCAAACAACTGCAAGAAAAGTATTGCTGTTTTGCAGCGAGTTGTGTACCCACATGAGCATCCTATCATTTGGTAGTCAAATTGTTACGCATAGCATATTGGGCAAAAAGCTAAACAGGCTCGGCAACAGCTAGCGAAGTATAAGGTCTCTGAGGTTGCTGCGTCACTGTTGCTGCAGCAGCACCAAACTTGCAATGGGCAACACTCAGCTATTGAGATGTTGACGATCACAGGCGCATGCCGGAGCAGGTAATGAGAACTTGCTTCTTAAAAGAAGTCACAGGTGGCAAGATTGCTTGAGACTTTTAAACATGCATTAAGAATGCATGCAATGAGGCGTTTGGTCTGGCTTTTGGCCTATTTGCAATACATCTGAGCTAACCCAGACAGCACTGTTGACGATTGCATCTGCATTTCAGATGTCCAGGCAACATTGCAGATGCAATTGTTCACATTGCTGTCTGAGGTGCACTGTAGATGTGTGGCTGGTTTGGACCAATTGCCATGCTGTAGGTTTCATACTGATGATCAAGGCAAGGTGCTCATAGACCCACTGGCTTGTTGCACTTTGCATTGTGTTGCAAGTTGCTAGTCCTGCATTGACATGTACACCCACAAGACTGCATGCGAGTTGCAAATGGTGAACCAGACCAAATTCTGCTGCCTGATCGGGTGTATCAACAAGACTGTCAAAGATTTGTGCACGTTTTAGATGTTTTAGGTCAGGCACAGGATCCAAATGGTTGGAGACCGTTCATTGCTCCAGTACATACCTAGCTGGGCCTGCTGAGCCTGTCGAGCGTACGTTTAGACTGAATGAAATGAATTAATGTAATGTCACAAATTGCTGACCTGGCGAGGTTTGCTTGGCAGCTAAAGCTGCATCCAAAGCGGCGCGCTGTGCTTCTGTCAGGAAGCTGCTTGACAATCCTGAGTCTGAGTGATGCCCATTAGCTTCTTCCTCTAGTGCTGCAAGCTCAGCTTTGGTGCGCATGCTCTAGTAGATCTACTGACTTGTGACTGTAGGCTAGTGATGAAGGCCACAAACCTGCATATGCAGCGCATAGTGTCGAAGACTTGCTTGCTGCAGCGAGACTTGATATGTGGTCTGGGCAGACGTGGGTGTCATGAGGCTGAGGTGTGGAAGCTTTTGCTGCCCAGATGAGACTGTTACTAGCATCGTAGACTTGATAACGTGTTCCTGGAAATCTCAAAATTGGGCAAGCAATATGCCCGAATGAGGCTTCAACCTGGACACCTGCCTGTCTGGTTTGAGCTCGAAATATCAACTTTGTAAAAGATGTGAATGCTGGCAAACACGTATTGTAAGTGAAATGCACTGAGTCTGACGGCAAGAGATCGTGCCGCAACCAAATAGGTCTAAACAAAGTGTTCGTATTGGGGCCGGCCACATGACATAGTTTACAAAGTTGCTTGGTGATGGCGCATGTCTTTGCGAGCTGACATCGAGATGCGCAAGACTTCCGATGTCGAAAGTCATCAAGTCATGCAGCACCGGCATCGCAAAGCAGAGCGGCTGATCCGACGAAAGCTGCGTTGACCAACATATACAGAGCACACCCTTAGCGCCCAAAAGCTGCTGACCGTGAAGCCTACGAAATAAAAGCATGAGCACTCGCGGGCGGCGATGTACCTGCAATGCTTGCTTGTGATCGATAAACCGCGACCTTTCCGCAGGCGATCCCGATGGGCGCTCTGAAGTAAAAGCTCTGCTTTGTCCAAATACGGGTCCGCTTCACAACACCACTTCCAAACGCAGAGCTTCCGGAACCACGCTTTTCAGGCATGTTGACTGTACCAGACGTAAATCTAGCTCTCCGTGAAACACGGAGGTTCGCATTCCGTACACTCCTCAACTTGCTTCGCCAATGCACCTTGAGCGCAAAGTTGCACACTGTCTCCGCTCGCATCACTCACGATCACACAGGTATCTGTAAGCATTGCGTGTCAGTCACAGATATAGTTAGCAGCCTACAGCCCGAAGTGTCGGAACTCGCTGTCGTGAGACAAGCGAGTCATCACTTGAAGTGATCTTGGCAGACTCTCCCTGTTTTGTGCCTTGTCTGGATTACTTTCTGTAGAGCGAGCTCCTGAACGCTACTGACACAGCCTCAATGGTAAAGTTCACGCATATTGCGTTGTCAGTCTTGCCTGCAAGTTGCTTGAGCCAGAGCATGCCCATAATCTTACTTTGTATGTTTGGTGTTTCACCATTTTTCTGGACATTGCAGGCTGTGCAGTTTGTGCTGCTCTTGAGTCGCCAGGGCAAAGTTCGTTTGTCCAAATGGTACTCCACATACACACAGAAGGAGCGAGCTAAGGTATGCTAGGCAGATGCACGAGTGGAAATGCAGGCCAGCATGAACAGCCTCATGCTGAGTAGCATTGCTCCTGGAGAGCTTGAGATTGCTGAATCTGCTCCTTTATCATACAGGTCATACGAGATGTGACCCCCATGGTTCTAAGTAGAGCCTTGAAACTTTGCAACTTTTTGGACTGGAAAGACATCAGGGTCAGTCATTCACCTCAGCATTGCCTCTGTTGTCACCACAAGCCTTGTACATTATCTCATTGCAGCTTGTATCAAAGCAAGCATGGCCTGGCGCATCATGCGCTCAGATGCCATCATTGGGATCCAGCCCAAATTCCAGTGCAAATGGCTTCAGTTGAAAGTCTCCGCTGCACACCGTATGCACCTAGCACAATCGTCAGACTTACCTGCAGGCATGTAAGATTAAATCATGACATGTCCGGGTGCTGCGCAGGTGGTATACAAGCGGTATGCTAGCCTTTATTTTGTAATGGGCATTGATAGCAGTGACAACGAGCTGATCACACTGGAGCTGGTGCACCATTTTGTTGAGGTGCTAGACAGATACTTTGGCAATGTCTGCGAGCTAGACCTGATCTTCAATTTCCATAAGGTAAGGCTTGTGTACATTGCCTACAACTGGTTGCATTGGCATGCCATCTGCATTTTGTTGTGGCTTGCGGCAGAAGCTAAGGCTTGCCTGCAAGGCATCGCTGGCTGTGCAGCATGTAATGATTTGCTCATCTTGTCATGGATGGAATGGCACTGAACACTTGCCCACTGCTCACAACAAGCCAGCCTGGCAACACAAGACTTCTGCTGCACACACCCACATCTGTGCTGGATTGGTCGACCTTTCATTATTGTCAATAGAGTTTCAGCAATAGCACAAGAGCATACCACTCACATTGCCTTTATAGCTGTTGGGTACTGCTGAGGGTCATATGTTTCCCATTGCCGCATCAGCATCAATAGAGACTTCAATGCGACTGATGCACACGACGTCATTGCATTTAAGAAGTCTGCAGTGTGTACGGTCTCTGACACAAGCGGAACAAACTGCACTAGCTTTGTGGCACCCCACTGGCCCTTTTGCTTCAATCCAAACTGCTGCATCAAGTGAAACTATGCATGGCTGAGATCTTGACTGAGAAAGCAGTGGTGCTCAGGGGCAAGGACCGCAAGAGTGTGAACAGATTGAGGCTGTGCTCCTCTTGATTTTGTTCACATCTCCGCCTTCTCCTTGCCAATGGCCTTATTGCTTTTTTTGTCAAAGGCGCTCAGCTGTGCATGTTTCATGCGATACAGCTCATTGCGCTGCCATGCATTGGCTCTGCAATCTGCACACTGCCTGGCACCTTGTATCCCATTAGCTGTGTACAATAAGAATTCACAGTGGATCAGACAACAACAAGAGAGTGCTTTGCACTTGTGTTCAATGTCATTGTGAGCATAGGCAATAACCCTCAAAAACGATTTTGACACTCACTACCAAGCAAAAGCCAGGCTTACTTGACGGCGTATGTTTGAGCCAAACTCCACAATATTGCGTGGTAGACTGCTGTCAAATATGGGATTTGCAGTCCTTCTTTTCAACTTGACATAAGCATGCAGGCGTATTTCATGCTTGATGAGATGCTGCTAGCCGGAGAGTTGCAAGAACCCAGCAAAAAGGTCAGAATTCTATCATGTTGGAGTGACTGCAGCAGTATTGTCCATATGTCATTTGTTTGCAATGGTCTGCAGTGAAAAAGCATCTGATAAAGGTGCTATGCATTCAGGCATATAGTCAAAGTCTTTGTAAAGTAGAGCTGCATCAGCTGTGATGTGCTGCTGCATGCTGTGCATCCTTCTGGGAGCCTCAAGTGCTATCTCACCAGCTGCAGCAAACCTTTGCAGGCTATCACAAGGGTGATCGAGGCACAGGATCAGCTTGTAGAAAGCGCTAAGCTAGGGACAGACAAGCCCCCAGGAGCCAAGTCTTGATAACATCGCCTCTCTCAGTGTGAAAGTGTCTGCCATAATACCAAGTCTTCGGACCACACGCTATTTTCACGGTTTTCAGGACCATGCTTTTACAATGCAACACGACCTCAAAGCTGCTGTTCACAGAGCAGTGATTAAGTGTATGTAAGGCCGTCCATGCACTTTGTTGCGCATCTCATGTCAAGCTTGTTGCTGTTAATATGGTCTATAGAAGGGCTAGCTACGTTGAGCACCACCAGACTCCGATTCAATTTGTTCATGTTTACAGGCAATTTCAATGTTTGCTGCTACATGCCTCTGACAATATGTAAATAATATCATGCTTCAAACTAAATTCTCCTAACATTTTCTATTGGGTAAGAGCTACCCAGCTGTTCATTTGGTATTGCACATCTTGCAACTTGCCTCACAGCTCGAGCTGACTTGAGCTATGTGCGCACTTCATTCAGTCAAGAAACCCTTTTGATTGCCCCTGTAGCCCTCACTTTGAGATGTCACTTGAGCTCATCCAGCATCAGAACGTGTGTCATCGATCATGATATCAGCATGCTTCATTGAGGCATAAGGCGACGCTGACTTGGCAGCTCCAGTCCATTTCTTACGGCCTTTGCCAGCAAGCCTCCTCCTGATTGCAGGGCCAGCACACATTGCAGACCCACAGTTGCAGTGACCCTGCAGGTTGCTCTCCAAGAAGTTTGTGCCATAGTCGAACCTGCATTGCAAATGAATCAGTTCTCGGATCCATAATCTACTAATCAAGCAAAGCTCAACGAGTGTTGCAACATGCACAAGTGTGCTCATTGTGGTGGCTGTCACCCCTGAAGGAACAATTGCAACCACCTGAGTGCCAGAACTGAATGAAGGCATTTAGAGCAGCATACCAACACGGCAGATATGCATGCTCAGCAGCTGAGGCAGTAACAGCCATCTGAAGCCTTTTATCGTCAACACTAGATTCTGCAAATGCGCCATACTTGCAGTCAGTCAAACGAAACGGTAGCTGGTGTCACGTAACACACAGCATACAGTCATATGCTAGTGAGTAAGATTCTCACGTCAGTTCTGTCATGGGGGGGATGTTCTGCCCAGCAAACAGGCAGACCTGGGTCTGCATGAAGTCATGATGAGCGGACAGCAGCGGCTGTGCATATAAGCTGGGCTCACAACTATGGTTGATGAAGCGCGCTGCGTTGCCTTCATGTTTAGCATCCAAGATGAACTCTACCTCCCTGCAGGGCAGCAAACCCATCAATGGTGATTTTCCACTTCGCTGTTGCTCGTGACATGTTGATCTGGCATGTGGCGCAGGCAAACAACATCATGCAGGCTGCAACGATGTGCCTGTAAGCGGCAGGCAGGCAGTAAAGCCAGCTCTCTTTGTCATTCTGGACAGCACAGTGAACCACATATTTGCATGACACCAACTGACTAATCCAGACTTCCAGTGATACCTGTCAGCAGCAGGCAGCAAAGGCAACTCTTCATCTCCTTCCTGGTAAGGTCGTGGCATCAGGTCAAAGGTGTACTCCATGTCATCATCAGCGACTGTGCTAGCCGCTCTGATTCTGCCAGTGTAATTCATGACGAAAGCGCCATTAGGGATGGTGTCCCAGCTGCGCAGACCCCAGCCCTTGTTAGCTGTCTGAAACACCTCCAAGCGATATGGGCAACCCTACATACCAATGAGTAATTGTTCGATGCGAGAACAGCGCTTGTTCTGCCAGGGTAGTTCACGACAAAAGCCACATTGGGTATGGTCATCCAGCTGCATAGGCCCCAACCCTTGTTGGCTGTCTGGAAGACCTCCAGCCGATATGGGCAACCCTGCACACATTCAGTCACCCAATCAGGCAGCCCTGCATGTCGCGTCCCAAAAAGATAATTTGGCGACTGAAACAAGCTGAGACTGGTGTCCTATGTTGTCTCAACAGGGCCTAGCCTTTGTTATCTGTCCGAAATACCTCCAAGCAGTTTGGGCAGCTTTACAAATGATCACTCCATTGGTGAAAAAGCAAGCGAGCCAATGATCAATCATATCAAACAAGCAAGCAAGCAGGCAAGCTATCAGGCAGCTCTGCATGTCACAAGATAGGCAATGAGTCGCTAAATGAAGCAATCCATCAGACAAGTGATGACCAGTGTATATGTTGACGCAACAATATTGGCCAAATCATTTGGGCAATGTCGTCATTAAACATGGGGTCTTGGCACACCTGTTGGCTGGCTGCTTGAGGGCAGGCAGAGCCCTGAGGGCAGTTGGCCCAGGGCCCACACTCATACAGCACTGGTTGCAGCCTCTGGGAAATGGCATGCTTGATCTTGCCTCCTATGTCTGTACAGAACAAGCAGTTGTTTAGGACACTTCAAGCTGAATCTCAGGCACACAATGGGTACAACAGCAGTTGGCTTGTGACCAAGACTCAGTAGACGCCGTTGGCCCACACTCATACAGCACTGGCTGCAGCCTTCAAGAAATGGCATGCTTGATCTTGCCTCCTATGTCTGCACCAAAAATAACTTAAATTGAGCTGAGAGGCATCCAAAACTGGGCTTCAGGCATATACACCACACAAGGGCAGGCAGTGCCATGATGGCAGTCGGCCCAGGGCCCACACGTGTATAGCACTGGCTGCAAGCTCCTTGAAATGGCAGGCTTGATCTTGCCTCCCATGTCTGCACGTGATAAGAGCTTGTTTAGGTGCAAGAACAACACAAGCTAAATCTCAGTCATACAGTGAGTATGGCACCGGTTGGCTCCTGACTTGCACTTTCAATGCATCATAGGTAGCTTGAGTACCTGAACAGTGGACCAGCGCCCACACTCACCAGCAACGGTTGCAGAGTTATGGAAACAACGTGCTTAATTTCCATTCACATTTGTATGTATTGCAGGGGCAAGTCTGAGGGCTTACTGCGATCATGCTATGGGAGCAAGCCACCATTCAGGTACTCCAGGTACAGGTGAGGCTGCGCCTTTAATTCCTTGGCTTTATTGCAGCCATGAAGGGATGCATCCACGGCATAACAGGGCAATTGAAGGCCCTACTGCCGTTATGCAGAAGGAGCAATGCAAAGGCGTAGTGTGATTGTAACAGGGCAATTGAGAGGCTTACTACGGTCATGATATGGGAGCAAGCCACCATTCAGGTACTCTAGGTACAGATGAGGCTGCCCCTTGAATTCCTTAGGTAGCGTTGGCACTGCCGGCTGTGGTACAGCAGGGCACGCAACAGAACCGGTGATATAGGTGAGAGTCTTCTTGTGAGCAGCTCGCGCACTGCAACACGGATTTCTGGTGAGTGCCAGGATAAGAGTTGGGTCAGCCTTTTGACATGCAATAATGCTCAATAGAGATCACCAATGTAGCAAGCACGTTCTCTGCTTCTTGTCAGCACAGCAAACATCCTCACATTTGAAGTATTAGATCATTGCCTCAGAACCGGCTCAATGATCAGCTGTACATTTGAGAGTTGAACCAAGTGTTCCACCTGAGTCACATGGCTGATCATGTGACAGTTGTGTGAATGGTCATATGACCAAACATCTGCCTGGTCATGCGACTGGTCACATGATTGCTGACCTGTCACTGATGTGGTGGGTGACAGGGTTGCCCTTCATATCCCGCTCCCTCAGAATGTGGCTGGCCTCACTGAACGGTGTGATTGCCTCATTCACTTCATTCACCCCTACAACCTGCATATGCTACAAAGCACAGTTATTACCATGCAGTACAGTAAACTCACTTTGTAACGACTGCTTTGGTCACCAAGAAATTTGTCCTTACATCGAGTCGTCGCCACTCAGAGGGACTACTGCAGTCGGAATGCAGTGATTGGTCACCAATGGCGTCGTCCTTACATCAGGATTGTCCTTACACCGAGTGTCCTTGCAGAGAGAGTTTACTGTAACCTGATCACTTGCAGTTGCCTGCCCCTGCTCTAGCTGAGTGCAGCTGAATGGACATGAGTACTGTTCTGGCAAAGCTTGATTGTCTAAGCAAGCACTCTAGCGTCAGTGTGGAGACAGGGCAATTTGAGGCAGCAAAGTGCCACGCTGCGTGATTGCACAGCTGAAATACCGTTCTTCTTGGACATGATAACAACAAACAGTCCAGAAAATGCGGATTGGTTTTGGCTCTTCGCCATAGGAGATATGAATGTCATGAACGCCCGGTCAAGTCATGCTATAATTGAAGATTCACAGTGTGCTTGAGATCAAAGACACTCAACAACTTGCTACTTTACACTCCTCTGCAATAGCTCAAGCTTGATGAGAGAATGCACACAACTTTTGCACATAAGTTTTCCAGAAAGCGCTCACTGTATTGGGCTCTGCACCACATGAGATGTCCACATCATACACACCCAGTCTAGTCAGCGCTGACAACCCCTTAGG
Source organism: Trebouxia sp. TZW2008 (assembly GCA_002118135.1). NCBI lineage: Eukaryota > Viridiplantae > Chlorophyta > Trebouxiophyceae > Trebouxiales > Trebouxiaceae > Trebouxia > Trebouxia sp. TZW2008. Next base: position 62,473 of record BDIU01000382.1, read on the forward strand.
CGCTGATTTGCCGCCAAAATCTACACGCTCTGTGGCTATGTCACCCTGATTGGGCCGCCGCCTGAGCAGATACTTGTACACCAGGAACCCGCCTTTGCCCTTTTCCAGCCAGTACTTCACCTAAAACAAATGATGCAGTATCGTAATGGAGTGTAATGTACCTTCATGAACCCCTGCAATGAAGGATTGTTCAGCATGGACTGTGTAGATCAGGTCACATTGAGGCTGCCCAATGCACATAGGGTCACCACACTTTACAAGTCAATATACATGACTTGACCACAGTCTGCAAGCCAACTCATACCCAAGAACACATCATGCAAGCAGTCAGGCAGCATCTCACTACATTGTGGAGGCCATCATAGATGTAGATGTTTGTCCACAATGCATCAGTTGACAACATTGTGCGACTTGCCACGCCTTATTCAATCAATTTGTGTAAGCTGTAAACAGCACCTCACCACATTGTACAAGCCATCATAGATGTAGACACAGCCACATATGGCGTCCTTTTCCACATTCTTGCGGGTGATCCTGACGGGAATGCCCAATTGGATGTTCCCCACCTACGATAACAAGAATCTTTGAGTCAGGCCCAAACAGTGTGACTCAGTGCACTACAGCCGTGGGTGATAGGAGATCTCTGCTTGCGCAAACAATGCAGATGACAGGTTGTTTTCATGCCATTGCTTGGGCCACACAGTCAGATTCAACAGACAGGCTCAAAGAGTCTGACTGAGTGCTTTACGGCCGTCAGTGATAGGAGGTAACCTCTGCTTGCGCAAACAAGGCAGATGACGCAGATGTTTCTCACTATTTGCCAGACCGTACAGTCAGCTCCAAACAGACAGACTGGAATCACTACAGGTCAGTGGTAGACAGACTGGCATCACTACAGTGCGACTGGAATCACTACAGGTCAGTGGTAGGAGGAAATCTCTGCTTGCACAAGCAAGATAGATAACAGGCGTGTTCCATGCGTTTGTTTAGGCCATACAGCCAGATCCATTTGAGAGGCTCATGCATTGTGGCTCACTACACTACAGCTGTCAGCAATTGATTGCAACTTGTGCTTGCTCAAATGCAAGACAGGTAGCAGGCCTATGGCATATATAAGCTTTGAAACAAGGCTTGATACATGCAGTCAGCACAAGTGTGCTTTGCTTGTTGGGGTTTGACCGCTGCGCGATGCTTTGCAAGAAAGTCGTCATTGCAGCGTCAATGCATGCTACAGAACTAGTTGGCTGCACGCACTCAGAGGGACAAATATCAGCTGAGGCAAAGCACTCACCAAGGCCAGATTTCCAGCAACCAGCTTTTGGTCGCCTGTCTGCTTCCTGTTACCCAGCAAATCATTGCCACCCTGCCCTGCATTCAGTTTGACTGAATTATCTCTGCTGTGCTTTTTTATACGGGCCACAGAGGCAGACACTATTTGCATCGAATGAATGTTAACCTGTGTTGGGCACTGCTTTCAAGGGGACATGCCTGTGCTATCGTCCTCATGTACAGGAGTGTGCTTTGCTATGATGTGCTGCCGCTGCATACCATCACGCTGATACTACTTTGCGCTTTGCCACAGTGGTAAAGCATGTCAGGGCATTGCGCACACACGTGAATCAACACAACAAGCACAGGGCATGTGCAACCTGTACTCAGCATCATGTCGTGCCAAGTTACATACATATGATCATATCAACTACAGAAAGAAATGTTGCGCAGCTTCAGGCACCACAGCACTCTTTGAGTGCAGCACATTTGGCTTTGCATAGACATTGACAGGCACTGCAACTAATTGTTGAAAGCCTTTTGGCTGCAACCACACACCCGTGTAAATCAGCTCATGCCCATCATCTGAATCATCTTCATACCCACCACACACCATGATGCTGGTGGCATACTGCATTTGCAAAAAGGAAATATAGTTCACAAGGCACTCTTGCATGACAAAGTGCTCAAATGCCAGGCTGTGACATTGCATTATCATATAAGGTTAGCTGCGTATGTTGCGGACTAGAAGACTACCGTCTCCAGGCTGATTGTTGTCATTGAATGTGGCCAGCCAAAGGCATCAAGCACTTATCATGCGTGTACAGCTGGAGGTCATACTCCATGCCAGAGGCTGGTTGGATTTGCACGTGTCAATGAATCCATACTTGCACATGAGTTCTTTTCAAGCAGTACGTTGTTGCTTGTGTGCATGCAACCGTCATGCAGACTTTTTGACAATTAGCATTGGTGCTCTATGACCGATCTCAGATTTGCTGCGTTTGTGCATGTACCGTCAGAAACATGCAAGAAGCAGCAACCACAATGATTTGAGATCAAGAACAGCATTTGTTGCCAACAAGGAAGCGCCACATTCACCAAGGTCTCGGCCAGGCTAATGCTTCCAACTGACCTGGGGGCATCCGCTGACATTGGGCTTTGTAATGCAGTCAATGCCACCCAATGGTGAGAAATGCATCCCAAGCACACCCATCTCTGCTCTCAGGTAAAACCTGGGCAACATGAGCACATGATTTGCCAGGTGTACTCACTTATGCTGTCGTGCTGAGGCAACCCACTGAATCCCATGTGCATCATGAAGACAGGTTGCAGGTTGTAGGAGCCTGACAAGCATACAAAAGTGTAAGCAGCGCAACAAATCTTGTGATCAACCATGCTGGAGATCTGACCTGTCTCCAATGGCAATGCCAGACACATGGCCAGCAACCTTCTCAGTGTTGATCAGCTCCCCTGCATCTTTCATCATCTTGCGAGCCACGGTGTCAGGCCTCTTGCTGAGTGACTTGCCTCCAGCACCCACCCCATTGCCGTCAGCGTACCTTTTATCTTCAATCACCCTTGCCTGCAACCAGTAGCGAGCCTCTTTCATCATCTTGCAAGCGAAGGTGTCACGTTGCTTGGTCACGTTTTACCTCCAGCACCCCACCCGCTCCCATCAGGAGACCCCTCAATCACCCTTGCCTGCACCACGGTTATTGCTGTAGTGCGCGTGTCTCATCATCTTATGCGTTCAGGTGTCAGGCCTTTTGTTGAGCCACTTGCCTCCAGCACCCTTGCCATTGCCATCAACATACAGTTGGTCTTCAATCACCCTATAGATATCAACAGCTGCCATACTTACAGTCTCGGCAATACAGCTTGACATCTGACCTGCTTGGGTCTGAATGGCATGATGTGATGCAAACGGCCAACAGAGCTGCCACAACAAGATTGACAGCACACGTCCCATCATTCAGCACTTCAAATTTGCAGTGCCCAAGGCTCACCTGCCGATAGAACTTGTTATAGTGAGTCCTGGCCTTAATCACTTTGGCGACATCACTTGCCTCAATTATCTCCTCTTCATTGACATGCAACCCCAGTCTTCTGTAAGGCTCTTCCCCTGTGTTAGCAAAGCACGTCAAGGCCACGTGGTATGGGCAGCAAGCTTGTGGGCTGTGTGCAATGTCATGTTTGCTGCTTCAGCATTAACCCTGTCCTGTTGGGACTTTGAGCAAAAGATTTGGCATCACCTCCTGTCCTCGTCAAACATGCCAGCTTGATGTACAGAGGCAACAATAGGGCTAGCCATGGGCAAGTAAGCGTGTGCAAAGCAAATGTGGCCATAGCAAGCATGACAACAGGGGCTTTAAAGCCTGTACAGTGAACGCAACAGCAATCAATTGATGTTGCATCTAGTCAAAGCATTTGTGCATATTGACATTGGCAGCGTGAGCTTTGCCCATCAGTTTGCATATGCTGTGCCTACTAGCATATAGCATATTACAGGTGTGACCAAGCGAAGCTCATCAGGGAAGGCGTAGCCACACGACGGTGCACACATGACGGGTGCAGAACTACACCTGGCGCATGTTCACACACTTGTGAAGCCTGTGGTTGAGGAGGCAGGTCCAGCAGAGATGCTGTCCTGCTGTCGCTGCTGCCGCTGTTGCCCTTGACCTTTTTCTGAGCAGCACTGCCCGCAGCTGCTCGCTTTCTGCTTTTTGATGGCTGCTGTGCAGCATCTGACGCATCAGCACTAGCCTGCTTGTTGTTCTGTTTGAATGCGGTTTTGCGCTGCTTCCTGGGCTGTTGAGTCTTGACTGCAGCTGCCTGGCCAGTCTCCTTGCAAACTTTCTGCCTTTTGTTGGCAGGCACACTAGGAACAGGTGCAATGTCTGCTGGGGACTGTGCATTCTTTGAGCTGTCTGACGCAGAAGTGCCTGTAGGGGACTGGACGCTGCATACTGGCAGCTTTTGTGCACCTCTGCGCGTCTTTGCACTGCGTACATCAGGCCTGATGCGCTTTCTGCAAGTGATTTTCTGTCTCACCACCCTGGTCCGTGCAGCAGCAACAGGCGCTACAGCTGCTGCAGGCTGTGTTGATGACTGCTGCAATACGCATGCCTCTGCTTCATGCTCAGTGCTATTTGTAGCACATGTGTCAGTGCACAGGCCATGATTTTCACGCTGACGACGGTCCTCTTGGTCAACTGCTTGTTGATCTGACACCCCTGTGAGCTCGCACAACGCAGAGGTCGCAAAATGCCCTGACACTGACATGCTGATTCACAACTGTATGCTAGCGAGGGTGAGCCACTGGACTCGTCGCAGCGCGGAAGTGCGGGAGACGATCTAGCCACACTTGATCACTTGCATCGATTCAACGCTTAGATGTGACCATGCGTGATTGCTGGCAGAAACCAACTCGCATCGTTTCAAATCTTGTGACAAAACGCGTGGTGACAAGTCTGGCTTCAAGCGCACGGCCGAGCTGCTTCTTGGTCATTGTTCAAACTGCATGGAGGAGGGGAAGGAATATGACACTTGTGGCAGCATATGAAATGTTTTACGTGATGAAGTGGCCATCAAGCCAGCAACACCACCTGTAGTTGTGTCATACCCAATGAACATGATCTCACACTCATCAAGTCTGCCCTGCCTGAAAATGTGTAAAATTGTCGGGGGGCAGCGATTTCAGCCAACTACAACGCAGTTGTCAATATTGTGATGAACATCGCAGTGACCGACAACTGTTTTGTGCATGATATTATGCATCTGCCAGTGATGTGGCCATTATTCGGAAACATCTGTCAAAAAGGCCTGTATGCCTGTCAAGACTGCCAGCAGCTCAAACTTGCTGCTGTGAATGTGCCAAGGCTCCCAGCAGGCCTAGGTGGCAGCACCTGAGCCGACATTCTAGCTTAATAATTGACACATTGGACAGGCGCTTTGTTGTTTACACAAAAGGTAAAGTGTCCGAAGCCTTGAACTAACTTGTGAGTCAATCCAAAGTGCAGTCATGTCCATCAGAACAGGCAGCACTCCATCATATCAATTTTTTCACTGAATTACTGATCATCATTGCAGCAGCTGTCACAGGAAAATAAGCTGCACCTGATGCCAGCCTTTAGGAGGCTAAGTGAGACTTCCAAAACTTGAGCCACATCAAAACGTCTGGCAGCAAATCTATATATGGGTACAACCTGTCCTAGCGCATGAAAAATATGAAATTACTGACTCGTTCAATACTTTTGCGTGGTAAGCCACCATAAGTGGTTGCAAAGCGAATCTAACCTGATCACTGTCTTGTACAGCTGCTGCACTTGAATCTGCTTACATCAAATCTATAAGACTCCGCCAACAACTCATGCACTCATGGCTGCATGCAATTGCTGCACAGTCATCATGGGCCATGTGACAGGACGTCTATTGACTACAACAGCGCTACACTGTAATTGACTTTGCCTACTGGACAGGGCTAACTTGAAGCAGCAATTGCAGCACTGCTGCTGCTAGACGCGACACCAGTAGTATAGATAGATTGGTCTTGTTGACGGTATATGTCCAGAATGATGATCACACAGGCCATAAAGGCTTGGTCCACGCTTGGGTTCAGAGTGACTTTGTAGGCACCCCTCTCCAGGAAGCTGTAGTCTTTTGCCCGCACTTTTTCCACCTGCAACATCCATTGCACACTTTGAGCAACAGAAGAGTAGCAGGCACGCTTTGTGTACCAGATGATGAGTTGTTATGCTGCGTGAGAGAAGACGCACATTATGCATACCGTCAGATGTTGCATGTCGCGCCGTGTATACCAGAATATTAGTTGCCATGCCAAATGAGACATAATGCACACCATGTACCCTGTCACTTACTGCATAACAAAACCAACTGCAGGTTTGTGACATGCGAATAGTACTAAAACAATAGCAGCTGATGTGTATGTGAAGGCAAGCAGATATGACTGTCATACATTGTGCGCAACACTGCTGTGACAATTCACCCACCTGTCCAATGCTCTGACCCTGGTATAGCAAGCAGATATGACAGTCATACATTGTGCGCAACATTGCTGTGACAATTCACCCACCTGTCCAATGCTCTGACCCTGATATATGACGTTCCAGGTCATCTTTCCAAAGAAGCCAGCCCATCTCTTAGAGGCCACAACAACCAGTGCATCATTGCTATGCGCCAACTTGACTTCAACGCCATACCGTCCACTCCATGACCTACGAGATACTGAGGCTACGGCATCTGCGTCATTGACTTCAGCTTTTGGGTAGATGATGCAAACCTTCTGCATCATTCCCTGCATGTCACTCAGCAGAGTCACTGCCTGTGCTCAGAATGCTGTTGGTCATACTGTTGGCTGTTTGTGCACAAAGGCAGCATGTAACGCGTGCGGCATTTACTGTTTGCACACAAGGATGGCATGTTCTGCATATAATGCTGACAGTTATAAAAGATATTTACCTTGCTTAGGAAATTGCAAACTGGTTTTCCCTCAGCAGTCTTCATGACCCTGCTGACTTTCATAGTCTTGGCATTCTTTTCTTGTGTGAAAGCAAGCTGCCCCTGACTGTCAAGGACCGTTACTGGGATCCCCCGCCGAATGCAAGATTTGCCATCTTGCACAAAAAGGGTGCTCGGGTAAGGAGAGCAGAAGTTGCTGCCCAAAAGGGCTGGCAGGGGTTGCTGATGATACATCTGCTGTTGGTCTTCAGAATACTGTGTCACTTTGCCGTTGACACTGGAGCTGCTCATTTACACTCGCACTTGCAAAGATCACTCCGGCCTTGTACCAGCAAAGATAAAGTGTAGTCCTAACGCGGTGAAGGCAAGCAAACCTTCGAAATAGACACTGTGCTAATGGCAATCAGCGATAGTTGCGTACTTGCAGCGAAAAAGATTGCCGCAAGACCTTCTACAGAAGTCTGTGTTTAGTCAGCGTTTATCTGTGCACAGGGAATAGCAGCAAATGGTAGCTGCGCCTCTGCAGGCTAGCGGCGTATGCTTGCTGGTTTATTTGCCGGAATCGGGCTGCGTTGCTCGCCTTGAAGACCTGAATGTCCGCCCTAGCCTAAGGATTTGGTAAGTTTCGTATAAAGCGCTCGAGTCGCTTCCTTTGGCTTCAGGACGACTGCCCCAGATGACTGATGCTGCAATTGACACAGCAGTTGCAGGTGTGCAACAGGTCGATAGGGCAGACAAAATTTGTGCTCAATGTGGCTCTGGGTCGATTGCTGATGAGTTTCATCTCGTGTTTGAATGCCATCTTCTACAGCCGCTGAGGCAGCAGTATGCTTCTCTTATCACACCTCAGACTGACACCATGAGACCATGTTTTGCTCAAAGGGACCGTATGCAGGTGTTCAAGCTAAATCTTGACTGCCTTCATTTCTTCGATAATGGATCAGTTTTTGAGACACGCGATCAAACTTGTTGGCTGGCCAAAGCGTGTAGTCTCTCTCCCCCCCCGGAGGGGCAGACCGAGCTAATTGAGGGCAGAATATAGACACAAGGGCACACAGCAGCAGCCAACAATGACTGCAGCCTGATGGACAAACGGGAAAATGCGAGCCGGGGCCTTGAAGCCTTCAGACGCTGGTGCAAGATCAGGCTGTTGCAGATTGGCTCAGGTGCTCATCATCGTCAATAGCTGGGTCTGATTTGCAGAGTGTCTTGAGCATGCGCTTGTTCTTTGCAGCAGAAGCATGTGAGGTCGTTTGCATCCTAGAGCTCAGGCAGTCCTGCATGCACACTTTAAAATGTACATGGACCAGAGCCACACTAGCAGTGTGCAATGGCATTGGGCAGTCCTCTTTATGAAAGGACTGATCAATAAATATGCACCACATGTGTACAGATTGTTGCGCATGGGACCTTGCTGACACTTTTCAATTGCTAAGAGCTGATCAACTGTAATGCTCAGTAGCATGCAGTGGCTGACATCAGCCCTTAACCTCAGGATAATCAGCATTTCAGTTTGGTTGATACAGCACTTGCTGCGTTTCATACAAAAGATATGACGGCATTGCAAACAGATAGGGCATGCAATGTGGAGGCACCTAGTAAATGATCTAGTGTCAGACACCCTCACTGACGCATAATACAATGAGCCACACAAAAATTTCCTTGCAAGAGTAGATTGTCTTCCACGTTAATGCCGCCAATGACACGGATGTAGGAAGGAGTCCAAGATGGTGAAAAGACAGAGGATGAAAGCATGATCATAGCCTGGATTCACCATGACCTCAATGCTGTATCTTGCGGAATAGTTGAACCAAGACACTTGATTCCTGACAATCTGCATGCGTATCAAAATAGTCAGAGAATGGCTGCTGAGTGGTGTCAGCAAATTGTAACTCAGCCTGGTCACAGAGTCAATGTGACCATCATTGCAACTTTTGAATTTTGCAATGTTCATATGTGGATTTGCTTGTTGGGAGCAGCTTGAGCATGAGGGTCATGCAAAAGCAGACCCAGGCGTTTGTTTGATAAACGGCTACAGCTGTCACGCATGGTTGGCAAATCATTTTTGAATACAAGGGCAGTGTTAGTGCAAACACATTCACGTGGTATGTTGTGAGGAGCAGGAGGTCACAGATTTGAGAAGGGGCCCTCAGCAGATTTGGCGTTTCATTGCAAACTCACAAAGCATGGAGGCTGCATTGGCAGCCCCTCATAGCAGACATTTCAGAATGGAAAAGTTTGCTATCGCACCTTTGCCACAGCTTGACCTTGAAAGGTGAGCTCGCAGTCGTCTTTGCCAAAGAAGCTAGCCCAGAACCCACTGCTCGACAGCTTCAAGGCAATTTCAGCACCTTTGCTTCCTGTCAGAATTGCTTTGATGCCATCAGCATGGCTTGGTTTGCCCTTGTCAAAAACTCCCACGATGGATGCATCATCTTTCTGAGCACCCTTGTACAGAGTCCATCTGCTGCCACCGCTGAACATCTGCATGAGCCACCTTTTTTTTCAGTTCTAGAGAAATTGCCAATTGTCAAAATGTTGTTGCCAAGCCAGGGATATTGTTGTGTGTGAGTTTGAATTTGCCAAATTCACAGAAACAAGCGAGATGCACAGACCGGTTGCTGTGATGCACATCAGCACATGCTTTGCAAAAGACTGTTCCTCACGAATTACACAGAACAGTGAGGATTTACCGTTGCCTGCATGTTGCAAACAGTTTTGCCAATGTCATTCTTTAGCACTCTGCAATCTCTGAGACTCCATGTGGTTTTGTCCAGAGAAAATGCCAGATTGCCACTTGCATCAACCAGGGACAGCCCAGGCTGCGTGCCAGAAGAGGGTGCGACTGCTACATGAAACTTGGTTTCTTGATCTGAACAGTACTGCTCTCCCAGGACTGCTGTCATTAGCTGCTTTGTCAGCTAACTTCAGCGGCTGCAGGAGTGTCGTCAACGCCACGATCCAAGCTGACACCTCTAAAGGCCGCAGAGTATGTGATACGACCTCTCCTGGAGGCTACCAAAGAGCAAACGCCTGGAACCTCTGTGAACGGAATGCTGCAGACGATATCTTTAGGCTGTCACTGCTGTGTGCATGTACGAAGCTGTCACTGCTGGCGGCAAACACCTGCTGCAATTGGGCTATGCCGGAGCAGTGCACGCACGACGAGCTAGGCGTCACAGATTCGGTCGGCAACGTCAACACTATGCCAAAATATCTTGGATCGATCCACACCTCTTTTGCTATGGCAGCTGCTGAGACCAAGAGGCGAAGGCTGCTGGTATGCCGATGCACCTCGTAATCAGCGTCTCGCGCAATGCTAGCTGTGTCGAGGAGACAGAATGGGATTGCGCTTTAGGGCAGATCGAAAGGAAGGTGCAAGTAGCTCTCTCCAGATTTACAAATTAGTCAGGTCTGACTGATTGCCTAGTTGTCACTGAAGCCGCGGCGCCTCATGAGATCTGAGCTGCTGAAACACATAAAGCTGAAGTGCTGTGCAGTCTGAAGCAAAAAGCCCAGACAGCCAATAACAATGGCAAATAACAAATTTAGCACATGTGAGTTACTACTGTAGCTGAAGGCTTGCACACTGTACAAAGTCCGCGACTGCAAACATGTGTCTAGGTTTTCAAGGTCTCCAAAACTGACGTCAATAGACCTGTGCTCTTTGGAGGCTTCAGGATTCAACTGACATCACATGCATGCACCTAACAGCACAGCTCAGCAAAGCATAGCAATAACTGCCTCTGCTGTGAGAATCTGCTGTAACAGCTTGCCGACAGGTAATCATACCGGACAGTAAAAGAAACTGCTTATAACTGATCAGCTAGAGTCACTCTGTGTCTGAATCGCGGTATCGTTGTGCCTGGCAGAAACTGAGCAAGTGTACTGTATGAAAACTAACATGTCAGTCACTTGACAGCACTGCAGTGCAGCATTGCTGCAGTTGCCAGCATTGCATCTCTGATATTGAAGCCACATTCATTATACTGAACAGCAAGCTGCGCTGCACAATGAAGATGACCTCCATGCACAAGGCTTATCACACTAGTGTGATATTGACAGTACTGTCAATATGCATACCAAAGAGGCTGTGCAGGGATGCCTTGTTGTCATTGAGAAAACGAAAAGTCTACGCTGTCAGGCGTCATAGAGGGAGCCTCTCTCTCAAGAGGCAGCCCAGGAGTTGACGTTAAGGCTGATGCTGATCAAGCACCCTCGCGCTCCTGCTCGCGGTATTCATTCAGTATGACGACAATACACAGAATGAAGGCATGGTCAAAGCCTGGGCTGAGGGTCACTCTATAGCTCTGCTTGTCCAGAAAGATTGCCTCTCCTGAGCGCATTCTTGTTGCCTACATGGCACAACAATGAGTTCAAAGTCAATCATCAAACACAGATTCTGCAGCATATGTGATATGCTACAACACTGTTCAGCTTGAGGCGTCCTGCAATGCTACCTGCGTTGAACAGCATGCAAGGACTAAAGCAGCAAAATACGTTTGCAAGTATGACTGGACAAACATGATTGGCCTTCATGGCTGACTGTAGAACAGTGTAATGCTATAATGGGGATTGTACTAGAGAAGTCGGTGTCGCAAGCTCGACATTTCTGCTGAGCATGTAGGCACAATGTACAGGCAGGCAGGCTTGGTCAACAAGCACGGCAATGCCACAGATCTGCTGCAGGCAGATTCAAAATAATAAATGTTTATGCCACCTTCATGATACATCCAAGATGATGCGCATTACTGACGTGCTAGACGCTGAACTCTATATGCATTAAATGCCAGCGCTTACTTGTCCAATGACTTGCCCTCTGTAGGTGATGTCATGCTCCCTTCTGCCAGCCACAATGCCCTTGGCTTTCAAAGAGAACACAACCTCATCGCTGCCTGTAAGCCTGGCTTGCACCCCATGGTGCATGCTGAACATCTCCTTGTTGACTGTTCCAAGAATGGCTGAGTCACTCACTGTGCCGCCTCTGCAGATGACCCATTTTTTGTGAAGGCTAATCATCTGCAGCACACTTTCAGGGTGAGTACATGCTTGCATTGTGATTGCAACAAGATAGCAGCACGTATGATTGATGCTGAACTGGATGCATGCGAAGCTGCTTAGAGTGAGCCCTGACCCATTTCTGGTGAAGGCTGATGATCTGCAGCAGGCATGCAGGTTTGACATATTACATGTATATACAGGCTTGCAGTGGGGTTACAGCAGCACAGCAGCATGCATGGTTGGTTCTGAATTGTTGGGATATGAAGCTGCACAGTCTGAGCGCACATGGCCCATTTCTTGTGAAGGCCAGTCATCTGCAGCAAGTTTGCATGTCACTCAGAGCACAGCCCTTGTACAACAATCCCATGACACACAGCCACTCGCAAGGACAATGCAGTTGAGGCACTGTGACCAAGTCAGAAGCATCTGCAGTCGTCACATCAAGAGACACTGTCTGTCCGATGCTGAAGCCATGTCATGTTGGGCTGCACAATGCTGATGCACATGCACTGATCACAGACAAACAGCTGCCTTCTGAAACATGTGTCGACAGCTGACATCATACTGAGACTGTGGGCAGCAAGGCTTGCACAAGATAGCAGGGATGGTCACCTTAGCTTGCATGCAAACAGCGATATAAAAAAGCTTGCGTGGCGAGGTAAGACGTCTGCCACACACACCTAGCAGTATATGCTGGAAAGTGTAATGAGTATCTTTTCTTTGTTATCATGCAAACAGCTGCCTTGACACAACATGTGCCATCAGTGAGGCTGCTGAAGCTTGATGCAATCTGAGACCATGTGATCATCACTGAGGCAGGGTTGCATATGGCAGAAAATGTCACCTTGGCTTGCATGGCACAAACAGCATTCCCTGCGGCATCTTTTAGAACCCTGCTGTGTCTCATGCTTAGAGCTTTGCTGTCCACTCTATACGCCAGCTGTCCCTGACCATCCAGGATGTTTGAATCATCGCCGCTCCAGCTCAGCAAGGTGTCTTTGACAAAGAAGGTGGTGGGGTACGGTGAGCAATATGCAGGCCCGACGATTGCTTGTGACTGCATGTTCTGTTGGCCAGGCATTTGCTGGCCTGGTGCAAACTGCTGCTGATGCTGTGGTTGTTGCTGATATGGCGCTTGCTGCTGATACTGCGGTTGCTGCTGATAGTGAGGCTGCGAACTGCTCTGGAACTGCTGCTGTGGGGGACCATTGTACTGATACCCTTGTTGTCTGCATGCAACAGTGATCAAATTAGCTGCACACTGAGCAGATCCGACAAACGCAAGTGTATCCGAAGCTTGAGGCTTACGGCTGTGCGTAGTAGGACATAGTCAGGCTATCTGAGCTGTCTATAGCTGGTGTAGTTGGCTAGACACGGAGGAGTACAACGAAGTGTGGCGCTTCTTTCGCTGATCGCGATGGCTACTTTCTGCCGGTGAATTCAACTGCTTGTTGTTTTCCAGGCGATGGTCGGGACGCATATACAGAAAGGTCAGTAGATCGATCGCGATCGTCGGCGGAGCCTTGAGAAGCTGATCACGGCTTCTGAAGCCTACCCGTTATGTCATGCACGTGTCCTTATCCGCTGGTTCACTTTTACTAATGTCATACGAGATACAACTAAACCTCGAGACAGCATCTGGACAGGGAATTTGTTTGCATGCAAGCACTAGCGCATCCAAATAAGCGCTTGCTGAGCACCATGCCCTCAAAGTGCCAGCTACGTGGACGCAGCTTTGCTTGTGCTTTGTCCAAGACGCGCTTTGGTACATGACTCCTGCTATCCTCACGCCATGCATGCAACTCATGCGAAAAGGTTGTGCAGAGTACTGCAAGCTAAGATCTAGACATTCAGCATTGTTAAAAACAAATCAAATGCATGAAATGGCTTGTGTCTTAAATTCAACATGTATACTGACAGCGTTTAATGAACACAATAAAAGTCAAAATGCCAACCTCGGTTGAATTGGTGGATGACATGTACACGCAGGCAATTGCCAGAAATCTCAAATCTACGTCAGACCTGGCATTGTCATGTGGTCATTCTGTATGCGTCAAATCTGCCCTTGACGTTTTCTTCTCTAGCTTCTGTAGCCACTCCTGCTGGCGAGCGGGACAGCAGTCTCCATGGCTACTTGACTACGTAGTATACTCACGCCTTCAAGAATTACCAATTCTCAAATGGCAATCCAGTAGCAACCTGAACATTCTCGCTTGCATCGTCCAGGGCTTTGACCTGATCAGGGGTGAGGCGCCACCCTAGGGCACCAGCTGCACTTTGGGCATGCTCGTAGCTCTTTACACCTGCAGCAGCAAAGCAGTCAGCAATGCAACAGCAGACCGCATAGGCCTGCAAGTACACCACAGCAAGACCTTTTGGCTTGATCATAGCTTTCCACACCTGCAACTGTACAATGATGAGTGACTTGTCTGTCGTGTACTGCAGTGGCCTGGCTAGACTGATCTGTCTAGGAGCTTGACTATATTCAAGCTCTTGGCCAGGATAACATGACTGAGTAAACTTGACAGCAACTTACATGAGTATGCCAAGCATGCTCATAGCTGTTCAGCCAAGGACCATTTGTCAGGTCACAGAAGCTTACCAACAATGGGGATTGCTCCCTTGCAAATGGTCCAGTTGATAGCAACTTGAACCTGGCTTTTATCTCCGTGAGCACTGCCAATATCTTCAAGCAAGCTGAAGAGAGGCTCTAGGGACTTCAGCTTGTCATCGCTGAAGATAGCCAGTCGAGGTCCCCCTGGTTTCTTACCACCTGCCCGATATTTGCCTGCACGTCAAACCTTAGTGAGCCCCTTCTGTAACAGCAAGAGCAGCGGTTTCAATACTCCAGACCAATCATCAATGACATCATGGGGAGGTGTTTTATGCAAAGCAAGGAAAGGCTATGGGGATTTGAGCTTTTTGACACTGAAGATAGCCAACCTGGGTCCTATTTGCCACCAGCTCTGTACTTTCCTGCAGAAAGAAGTCAGCATGAGACTGAACAAAAAGCTGTAGTACAGACGACGACAGCATTCCTGATATAAACACGATGATCTGGTGACCTCAATAGGCTGCAGGGCTATGTGAGCTGAACAAAGCCTTTAGGGACTTGAGCTTTTCATCGCTGAGGATGGTCAGACGAGGTCCTCCTGGCGTGTTGCCACCAGCCCTGTACGTTCCTGCAGAGAGAAGTCAGCATGAACTCAACAAAAAGCTGTAGTACAGATGACAACAGCAGTCCTGATAAGAACACAATGATCTGGTGACCTGGCTGCAGGGCTGTGTGATCTGAACAAAGGCTCTAGGGACTTGAGCTTTTCATCACTGAAGATTGTCAGACGAGGCCCTCCTGGATTCTTGCCACCCGCCCGGTACTTGCCTGCACAGCACAGTCATGTTACAATGAAATGCCGCTGCGCATCAAAATGTAGCAATGTTCATTTGTAGACTGTGGCAGCAAGGCATATCCAAGCTGAACAGAGGCTCTAGGGACTTTAGCTTGTCATTTCATTTATTCATTCATTGTAAATGCGGGCTAGGCAGGCTCAGCAGGCCCATCTAGATACGTTTAGCTTGTCATCACTGAATATAGCCAACCTGGGTCCACCTGGTTGCTTGCCGCCTGCCCTAAGCTTGCCTGCACAGCAGATCTATTCCGCCCTTGAGCTAAGTGCACAAGCGGCAAGTAATGATGTGTGGACCATAATCTAGCTGTGTCATTGGACAGCTTTGCCTTGCGTCCTCACATCATGTATCTGCTGTACAAGACATCAAGCTGTTTGACACAGGAGAAGAACAGCATTCTAGAAGGACCAAGGTGAATCAAGATCATGGGATAGCAGTTGCATGCAAGCTGAACAGAGGCTCTCAAGACTTCAGCTTGTCATCACTGAATATGGCCATCCGAGGACCTCCTAGTTTCTTTCCTGCTGCCCTATACTTCCCTGCACAGCGTGATGTTTAAGCCCTTTGACTTAGGGAAGGATACAGCACTCACAAAATATTGGCTCATCAAAACTCAGCCTTTGTGTACAGGGCAAGTGTGATTACCAATGAGCAGGCCCTGTGCAATGGACATGTCTATAATGATACCTTGTCAATGCAATCAATTTGTGTAAGACCTTGTACTACACTCAGTCCTGTAACAACAATCAAGAACATAATGAGGCCTTGCCAGTAAGCAGGCCCGGTGCAAGAGGTGAGCAGGCATTGACACTGAAACCAAGCTCCTTGGCCTTAGCCAGCAGCACCCTCCTTCTCATGCTCAGACTGCTTGATCCTTGTGCAAAGTGTAATTGTTCCTCAAAGCTGGACCAGTGCATAGGAACTTTGTAAGGGGCCCATGTACTACCCTGTGGGCCTCCAGGAACAGACAAGAATGCATTGGTCCCTTACCAGTGAGCAGGCCTTGTGCAAGGGGCGAGTAGGCAATGACACTGACACCCAGCTCCTTGGCTTTTGCCAGCAAGCCCTCCTTCTCATGCTTGCGATAGAGAAGACTGTACTGAATCTGGTCACTGGCTAACAACCCTCCAGCATCCTGTGTCATACAAACAACAGTTTATGATGCAATCTGTTATGTCACAGTGAGCAGGCCCTGTGCAAGGGGCAAGTAGGCAATGACGCTGACACCTAGCTCCTTGGCCTGAGCTAATAGACCCTCCTTCTCATGCTTGCGGTAGAGCAAGCTGTACTGGATCCAATCACTTACTAGCAATCCTCCAGCGTCCTGCATGACAGCAGCGGACACCTAAACTAAGATGTGTAGCATACTAAGTACCAAATGGGGTCTGGATTGTGTAAGCAAGAAAGCACACTGGCAATCCCTCCTTCTCATGCTTGCGGTACGGCAAACTGTACTGTATTCGATCACCGGCTGCCAACTCCTACGTCATGTCGACAGCTGCCTGTTTTGATGTGCGTGGTTGCCAGCAAGTCTGCAGCACTTCTGAAGGCACTAAATGTAGAAAGCAGGAGATGAAGATAATGCACGAGTAGTAAGGGGAGGAAGACATTCTCTCAGCTGTACAACAGTAAGGGCTGTACTGGCAGGCTTGGTTTCTGTGTTTGCACTACAGTAGGCTGTACTGGACTTGGTTGCTAGCTGACCAACCTCCAGCATCCTGTGAGACACGGAGATGCAGCTCAAGTACAGTGTAGCATGTTATCAAGAACGTCCAAAAGGGTTGAACAGCCAGAAAGCAGTGAAGGCTGCACTGACATGACTGTCTGCTGAAAATGCAGCAGCTGTACTGAATCTTACCTCTGGCGAGCAACCCTCCAGCACTCTGTGAGACACGGGGATGCAACTCTTGTAACACTGCAGCAAACTAGCAAAAGGCAGGATGGGGGCAGTTTTGAACAAGGCAGCTGCAGCTAAAATACTGGGCTTGCTAGCTGTTCATATTTGAGTGCTTTGCTGTAGCACTTGTTGGTGTCAGAACCAACAGGAGTTGATCCAGTCGACAACAGAGGCTGTGTGAAAAGGGAAGAGAAAGGTCACAAGCAGCAGCCAAACTCACCTGCATGACATCGTGAGCTCTCTGCAATCTCTTCACATTGTAGTTGGACACCCCAACAGCTTTTGCCAGACCCTGTTTCTGGCACTCGACCAAGCCTTTGCAGAAAGCATCATTGGCCCAGGAGTTGACTATGGGAAAACCAGGCCAATGTATCTGGTACAAGTCCACACTCTTCTGATTTAACCTATCAAGGCTGCCCTGATAACACCAGAGCAAGTAGCTTAAGACAATGAAAGCTTTTGCCAGGCCCTGTTCTTGGTACTCAAGCAGGCCTTTGCAGAAAGCGTCGTTGGTCCAGGAATTGACTAAAGCCATGCCAATGTATTTGGTACAACTCCACATCTTTTTGGGTCAACCTACCAAGGCTGCCCTGAAAACACCAAATTTGTACTCACAGACAGCAACTGCCAGGCCTTGCGTTTGGCGCTTGACTTCTGCCAGACCCTGTTTCTGGCACTCAACCAAGCCCTTGCAGAAAGCATCATTTGGCCAGGAGTCGACTATAGGAAAGCCAGGCCAGTGTATCTAATACCAATCTACACTCTTCTGGTTCAATCTATCAAGACTGCCCTGCAAGCACCAAAGTGTGTTGGACAGAATCAAGTGCACATAATGATATCACGAGGAGGAACTTACACATGGTATGCAAACTCAAAGCAGAGCCGAGGACACAAAGTAGGTAGGACGTCGGTACTTGACTGAGTCGATCAAGGGTGAAGCTTGGGATGTCAGTGGTGGGTCAATGCTGGACAGCATTTTGGGGCATAGGAATTGTTGAGCATACATAATGATTGTTCAAAGCCTGCATCCCTGACAGCCAATCACTGCCTATGCATTGATCCAACAACCAACTTTGTGGTACCACTATAATAGTGGTTGAAGCAGTTGCCCACGCCGGCTGCTTCTGCTAACAGAGGCTCCCATCATGCAGTCTACTGTGAAAGGTTTGTTCTGCTTTTCATCCAGGTATTTTCTTTTGCTAAAGCTGTTTCAGTGCAAGCCTGGACCTTCTTCAGAAGTTTTGCTACCAGAGAAAACAAACTTGTCTTCTCGTACCTTCAGGGCTTTGACAGGAGCATTCTGGGTGAGCCTCCAGGGCAGGGGCGCATACTTGGTGGCAATCTTGACATCGGTTTTTGTTTCTCGCTGGAAGTCAGCTAGAAACTTTTCTGACTTGCCCCGCCCATACACCTCTGTACACACCAATCAACTTGTTACAAGATGGAAAATCTGAGGCAAGCTTGGTGACTGACAGTTGCAGCATATTTAATTGCAGTTCTGACATCCGTTTTGGCCTTCTGTTGATAGTCATCCAGGAGGTTCCCTGACTTGCCTCGCCCATGCACCTCTGCACACAACAGGCACTGGATGTTTGCCTGCTTCTGAGGCAGGACATCTGAGCCAAAGAAAGTCAAGGCATCATGGCGTCACCATGTTCAAGCCTGTGCAATGACAGGGTTTGTTGTGGCATTCAATGCTCAGCTGTTGGCAAGATGCTGTCTGAAGCGCTCATTGCTGTTGCCAACAAGGTGGTAACTTCATGGTAAACTGCTGTGTGTGGTGTATTGATCATATTTTGGGTCCAAACATAGCTTGCAAAGCATGTCATTAAGACATCTGCTTGCAAAACATGCCAAAACCTTGATGACATGCATGTACTGCATGCTGCTGTGAAGCAAGCTTCTTCTTTGTGTCACGGCATCAATAGCCTACAACAGCAGTTGCTGATGACAGTGCTGATGTACAATATAGTTGGGGCGTCAGATTGAGGCGCTAAAACACATGTCCTTTGAGCAAGCAAGACTGACTCAAGCATGACTGAGGAGGACAAAATCCAGCAAGTCAGTTGAGGCAGAGGTGTGCTGCACTCCATTGTTGGTTTGCTTGAGTGGGACGTGTTCAGAACACTTTTGCAAGGACCTCATTGTGAGTTGAAATTTTACATTCTTTCGCAACCAAGTTAATGCAAAAGTGCTCTGTATGTATCTCACTTGACCAAATCAGCTGTGTCAACAAATGCAGCAGCAGTGTGTGCTCGCCATCTGCAACAACAAATACAGCAGCAGTGTGTGCTTACCAGCTGTGTCAATGAAGTTGAGCCCTGAATCTACAATGCCCTGGTATGCCTTCCTGCAGTGCCAATCACAACATCAGCCAAAAGTCATTGGCAGGACCTGGCAAGCTGTTCATATAAAGCAGCCCTCAAGTGGCAGCCCTGCCTGATCTCATCTTCGCCATAACCACCATATGTGTCAAACCCCCAAAATGATACATCTCCCCATTGCCATGCCCCGATAGCCAGAGAGTTCACCTTTACGCCTACATGAACAAGCTGCGTTAATGCCGGCTTCAGCTGATGCTGCATAGCTTCTGTCTTATGAAACAAGGGGCGTAACCTCCCGCTGGCGCGACTACAACATGACGGACCTGTCTTTCCTAGCTCTACTTGATCATCCTGAACAGGTTGCTTTGTGGACGTCGATGCTGCACTGCGGACGTGCAAGGACCGCCTGGATGCCGCTCGGCGCATGCTGGGTGCAAATGAGCTCCTGCACTGCCCAAACGGAGCAGTGACATGGGGTTGCAACATGCTCAAATGTGCATGCGCCATTTTCCTTTCGATCAGCTTCGAAATAGTCTAGCTGTTGTTGTGGCTGAACCAGTGGGAAATGGTGGCCAATTTGGCTTCAACACACAGGTATCTTTGTCCAGTTCGTACTGTGTGTCAGGGCGTGGACTCGCGAGTTTGCCCGACTTTGCAGGCATGCAGTTTACGTGGTGCATTTGAGGCTCAAATCGCTCGACCATGCATAATGGCTGGGGTGCGGACCAAGTACCCTGGTTTGTTTGAGAGCTGCGGTTATAACATGCGCGCTTTTTTTGCGCAACATGATCATTGGGGGTGTTTCACTATGTCATAGAGTGCCTGAATTTCATGGACATATAGTCATTGCCACAGTGTGGCACATGTGATCAGCCCTGTTGGCTGGCTAATGCAAAATCGCCTTCTCGTGGCTTTCTCGGGCCTTCTCGGGATGACGTGATCGGTCACGTGGGATGGCCATCTCAGGCGGTCTCAGAAGACGAACGGACAAGCTTGCTTCTGTGCCACAATCCACCTCGGTATGCTCTAAATTCCTCCAAAATCTGGATGCACCAATATGGCAAGGGACTCATTTTCCAATCCACCTAAAACATGAAATAGCAAGAAAGATCACGAAGGGTATCTCATTTAGGACACCCAATGCGACAACTTGCAAGAGGGCTCCTCGAAGGCCATGACTCACATTTATCTGGGCTTAGCGATTGACATTCTTTCACAGTCGCCTCGATACCTACACGCTGCTATCAGCTCCCAAACAGAGCATTTGATATATATTCCCTACCAAAAAAGGGGGGACATATGTGGGACATGTCATCAAGCCACATACGCAAGCCTGGGCTGCACATCTACAATCCAAAGTACAATGCGTCTGTGGCTATGCTATGCAATGTGTCTGCTGCCGCTTGCATTCACATAATGCGAGCAAAATCTTGCATCGCATGGTTTCCAGAGGAGTCGCATTTAGGGTACAAGGTAATGTCAAATACAGGTAAGCCTTTGAAGTTTGTCAAACTAATTCAAACTGCACAGTAATGTACACACGTCCACAACCCACAGTCAATACAATGATGCTTGTGCCGAAGCTGCAGTGGCAAAGTTTCCAGCCAACAAACGATCAGCAAAGGATGTGAACGCTACATCAGCACAATTTGTAGCTGTCTTGATAAGCATGCCAAGCTGCCATAGATCTGTTTTGCATGTGTAAGGTTGTATTCTGTGCTTCACTCCATCTGGCAACAGCTTCCCCTCCCACCATACTATTTGATTTGCTCTTCCGGCTAGTTCCCAATCAATCAGAAGCCAGCCGTTATTGACTCTCACAACATTGTCCAGGCGGATGTCACGATGCACAAAGCCATGCTCATGAATGTTCTCTAGCACTGTCAAGATACACGAAACTAGGCTGCGCAATTGTGCTGGCCCAGCAATGCGGACAAGAGCCCCAACAGGCTCAAGTCTCAGTTTGATGGAGCAGCTCCTGCTTCTCCAAAACGCTTTCCTTTGTTTTGACATGGGATGTTTCAGCTTCATTTGCTCGCTGTTCACCTGCACACGCGGAGCTAAGAACATGTCTGATGCCATGCAATTGATTGTGGTGACTTTTGAAGATGTCATGTGCTGTGCATGAGACCATTGACAATTAGAAAATGTAACGCGGCTTGGAATGCACATTCATACATCATTGCGCATGAGGGTTGCTGACCTCTAAAAATTTGCATTGTACAGTTCCAGGCAGTTGAAGATGTTGCAGCAAGCCGTACACGTCCAAGAGCTCCTGGACAAGCTGCCCTGGAATTGTAAACTGCTTCTCCACACCTTTGAAGCCAAGGGTAATCTCTACTTCGCTTTGCTGGTGACCAGCTGCGTCAGCTGCAAACAATTTGCAAATTTGAACAGGTGCAACCATTTTTTCAAGCCATCTTGTGGGTGCCGGGCGGTTTGAGGCGCTATTGACATGAGCTCATTTGCATACCAGATAAGTAAATGAAAGTTTCCAAATTGAAAATCATTTCAGGTTTCATTCGTTGTCATAGGTATGCTGCATTTGCAGAACAGCTACTGAGAGTCAAATGTATCCTTATCAAGAAATGCGGTAAGATCAGTCTTTACCTGGATAGGGTGAGGGCCTCTTGAATGGAACCAACAGCCGAGCTGGAGGAGGCGGCGGTAGCAAGGACAGTACATGCACAGTCCTAAGCCATCTGATCAAATTGATGAACAACTTCATGATGCGCTGCCGCCCCACCAAAGTCCACCATCTGCAACTTCCACTTAGGTGACGTCAAGCATTTCATCGTACACCAGCTTGTCTTTTGCAACTGCAAAACGCTTTGCATGACTCACCACAAACTCTGGTATGAGTGGCTCCAGCCGAGAGTCTTGACCCAGGTTGAGCGCAAAGACGCTAACAGCATCTGCAGCTGTAGCAAACAAGATCAAGTATCCCAACTCGCCATATACTGCAGCATTTGCACCCTTGTGCTTAGCTACAACCTCTTGGACAGCTTGTGCCATAAGCTCCCGCTTAGGTTTGTCCTCCCCGCCAACCACCAATACATTGTCTACATGCAGCATGTAATCGCGGCGCTTGTCAGCTATGGTAATGCTGGCATCTTCTGTGTCCCTGCATAACGATACGCTTCAATTGAACCTACCAATTCTGCCTTAAGGCAAAGCACTTGAAGAACAGCATCACACCTGCTTTCAGAGATGTTTAAGCCCAGCTGACGTCCAATGAATTCAGGTAAAGCATACCCAACATTTGACCAAAGTTGGGTATAGAGAAGCTCAGAAGGAGAACCTGTAGGCCAAGGTATCTGCAACGCTTTCACCAATGTTGAAGCCAGCAGAGGAGCTGAAGCAAAAGTCTCCTCAACAAACAGGTCTGGGTACATTTGATGTACACTCTGATATGTTGATGATGGCAGAGGCACGTGCGTTGCAAGTGGTGACTCTAGCAGCTTTGTAAGTTGCGGAACGCTGAGTTGCCTTGGGAAAGTTGCTTCATCAAAGGATGCAAACAAAGCGTCCATGATGGCTCAACTATGATCTGCCAAAGTCTGTCTGGTGCCTGCATATGGGACAATTCTGGACGGGGGTCATACTCTGGACACTGTCGACAGCAAGGCAGCAACTTGAAGTTCATCATGTCATGCGCTAATTGAGTCTTGCCGTATGCACCCACGTGAGCATGCATGGCATTTATACCTTCTGTGTGCTGGGACTGGAATTGGTTTATTCCAACACGTTTTTCCAATATGAAAGCGGTTCAAAGAGAAGCGTATGCAATGCAGTTTCACAAAGCTTCATTACTCACGAGCTTAGAATGAAGCTGCAAGCACAGTTGCAAAGGAAAAGACAATACACAAGTACTCACCGGGCTGCTATAGGATTTGCTTGACTGCTATAAGTTGAAGAGCATTGAATGTTGCTGACAATATTCAACAGAAAAGCCTCGTGCAGACAGCTATGTTTGTATTTGCAAGCAAGACACGGAGGCAGCATTGAGCCAATTCAGCGCACATTCAATAATGTGAAACACACACAGACGCAGCTGTAGAGTGCACAACCCTATGGATCAGGCTAGGAGACCACAGTGCATGGCCACCTATTGGGGTGTGCTCAACAATAGACAGGACATGCCCTGGCTACTGCTGTCTTAAACATGCAAGTCAATTCTCATGATGAAGCAAAAGCTGAGCCTGACCTGATGGGCCGTCAGGTAGAAGGGTGCGCAATGTTTTCAAAACCTCCAAAGGAGGACCATCAAAGAAAAGTGGCCTGTCTGCTGCTGGTAGCTGCAGCAACCTGCCCTTCAAGACTGGCTTATCTGAAGCACTGAGCCCTGTGACAGCTCCATCTGGGATCTGAAGCTGGTCCAGCAGTGTCAGCCATTCAGCCATATTGCGTTTTAGTCCTGCGAAGGGAGCGAAGAAGTTGCAAAAGGGCCGTGTGCACATGCTGACAGATTATTGCTCATGGACTCTGTTGCAGGTGACAACCCTGAGAAATGTGCAAAAACTTTGAGCAATCTGCTGCAAAAAGTTACTATAGGCAAGCTCGTTTCAGAACAGAACAGCAGAGCATTGACAGGGCAGATTGTGTTGCAGGCTGTCCTCGCTTGCCACCAGAATGTTCCACAGAAAAAGACATGTGCCAGGATGCCCAGACGCATAGTTATAGTCTCAGTGCTACCCAAGAGGAGTGACAAACCTTGGTTTGCGCACTGCGGCCAGTGGGCACTCAGTGGCCAAGGCCTGTGGCAGCACGAAACGCTGACTTCAGCTCTGAATACTTCGACCAGCTGCAGAGCAGTCAGTGTTGATAAAGTGTAAGAGCATGATGACTCCTGAAGCTTGCTTGGCACATGTGTCACTTGATCACCGTCGATACAGGTCCTCTGCAACAAAAACCCAGCTATCGTTTTTTCTTGGGCCAAATCAGCCCGATGCAGGCGCAAGCAGCGAGCCACAAACAGCAAACAAGCAAAATGCCCAAGTACAGCTGCAATAGTCAACACAGAACTCAGCACAGCACATCCCTTTCACACCGACAAGCTGCTTCCTACACGGGCCTATGATGGTCAAAGTCACGCCCTAGCAAACATGACAATTTCAACCCTGTCCGCCAGCATTGACTGTTAGCTGATTGCTGTACACCAGCGATTTGCGCTGTGCAAAGTTCAAATCCTGGCTGCAAGTGTGTATGCATTGTGATATGTTACACAGGCAAAGTTGCAGCAGGAAGCAACAGCTGTGTAACACACCTGGATGTGCAAAAGAAGCGCCTTGTGTGTTCCACACAGCTGTTGTCGCTGCTGCTCTGTTGCCAAGTCAACAGCTTGCAGCCTGTTTTGTTCAGTGTATCTTATGCCTTGCTCTGCAATTGCAGATCTCGTTTGAGGGTAAGACTGCTCAAAGCTGTGTTCAGCAAGCAGAAACCCAGGATTCATAGTGCTACGCCCAAAATTATTACCAAGACTTCAAAGCTGCTATAACTGAAGCCCTGACAAAATGAGCATCACCTGTTCCCGCTGCACAATAGCCTGTCAGCGGGTGCTTTCTGACTGCACTTTGCCTTCCTGCACGCAGTCTCTCTTTACAGCTTCAGCTGCCTCGAACATTGAGCCACAGAAGCCACCGCGTGCCGTGCGGTCTTCCTATAGTATTGTAGCTCCAAAGAAGTCAAGCTCACGCAGAGAGTGAGCGCACAGGAGAGCGGTACGTACCCTGTACAAGCACGCCAGGTCAGACTTTACCGTAGGTCTAATCTGGCTGAAGAAAGAGAGCGCACAAATCGTTGCACAAGCGGGGCTTCCGGAGCTACCACGTGCCCGTTCTGGTTGTGCAGCAAATCAATGGAGCTCTCTCTCTCTAATAGCAAGGTCAAAACTGACCCAGAAGTGGCTGCTGCAGTGGCTCAGGCCTTTATCAAATCATCT
>BDIU01000383.1:334-67676 GCA_002118135.1 Trebouxia sp. TZW2008
ATGTCAGCAAGCCATTCAGTAAGCTCAAGCCTGTTCTGCTGAGCTTTGGAAACTCCTGCACATTAACATAATCCGTTGGACAAGCTTCGTTCTGTCAAGCATGTGCCTGAGGGCCAGCCAGGCTTTGAGGCACTTTTCCGGGTCGTGTTTCAGCAAGCCGTTCAGCAAACTCAGGCCTGTTCTACATCGTATGTCAGCAAGCCATGCAATAAATTCAACCCTGTTCTGCTGAGCTTTGAAAACTCCTGCACACAAGCACAATTCATCAGACAAGCTGCATCCTATCAAGCAATGCCTTAGTGCTTGCCAAGCTCACCCCATTGGAGATACATGGGCTGCATGGCGCTTTTCTGGGTCGTATGTCAGGCACCCAGTCAGCAAGCTCAGGCTCGTTTTGCCAAGCCTTGGGCACTCCTGCAAACTTACAACATTGACATGCCTACAACACCCGTGGCATTGCTCTATCACACATCTTTTGCACACAGTTGACAATCAATGACATGTTTGTGATGTGACAATGCACAGATTGCACAGCTTGGTGAACAAGAATCCATTGGATCTCAGGAGGACTGCATACCTTTTCTAGGTAGTTGTATGGCTGGTGTAGAAGCTTGAACTGGGCAACTCCTGGCAGCTTTGCAAACCCCTGCATGCAGAGACAAAGCATTGACTGATCAGTAACAACTCGTGAACAGATCAGGCTTTGCTGTTGAAAGTTTACCATGACATATGACAGACACAGTCTCTGGCATTGCCGTCTTCAAAAGATGACAATCAGCGCAATTGCAGAGGACACACGACTCCTATAGCAATAGTCAATTCTTGCTAATTGCTGAAGGCTGCCAGTGCTCATTTGTCAACACCAACAGAGCTTCATTTTGTGGGCTTGCCATAGTCATTTTGTTGTTTGAGCTGCATGACTTCTTTGATTAACAACTGCTTTGATTCCCAAGGAAGTTGTCCTTATATCGAAGTTGTCATTACTCAGAGGTGCTACGGCAGGCAGAATGCAGTGATTGGTCGCCAGTTGCATTGTCGCTACATCAAGAATTTTGCTACACTGAGTGCCCATACAAAGACAAGTTACTGTACTGGCTCAAGCTGCAAGCTTCATAGCACAGGCTTGTGTACAGAGGAGTATGTTCTGCTCAAAGATATTGCTAGCAGTGCAAGGCTTCCAAATCAGACCAGGTTGCCGTGATTTCCAGCCAAAGCAACATGCTGCACGGTGCTCTTGAGGAAAGGTGCAGGGCCGTTCACATGCTACAGGGTACAATACTATACAGACACGGGGTACACAGTATATACACAAAGACATCTGCATGATACTCACCGGCCAGATTCTTTCATTGGGGTTCCCAAGCAGCTTGGTCATCAATCCCATGATCCCTAGCTCAGATTTGGAGGGAAACAAAGGCTCATGCTGTAACAGTTCTGCCATGATACAGCCCACAGACCACATGTCTATGGCCTCTGTGTATGTCTCCAGACCCAGCAATATTTCAGGTGCCCTGCGAACGACAATCGTCATAGGCCTTCTGATGTTTTCACGCTTTCATGTAGGCACATCGTGTCTGTAAGCGGGCCTAAAGCGACCATAAAGCTGCCATGATACAGCCCACAGACCACATGTCTATGGCCTCTGTGTATGTCTTGAGACCCAGCAAAATTTCAGGTGCCTTGCAAATGAGCATCATTTTTACAGGCTTGTGATAAGTTTTCAAGTTCATGCACGTCATGTCCGCACTCAGGTCTGATGCAATCATCATGCTGCTATGATGCAGCCCACATGTATGTGTCCCAGCAGTATTTCAGGCGCCCTGCAAATGACAGTCATTTTGGCTATTCCTTTAAATCATTCAAACAGTGGCTCAACAGGACATCACACTGCTGTATGGGATCAATATTACCTGTCATCAATGCAACAAAGGCTTGAGATACTAGACAGTCGTAGGCGTGTCAGTGCGTTGACTGGAAATGCATCACATACCTGTACCATAGTGTGACTACTTTTGGAGTGTAGGCTTCCTCATACGCTTTGAAGTAGCGTGCCAGGCCATAGTCGCACAGCTTCAAGACGCCATCATTTGTCAACAGCAGATTGGACAGCTTCATGTCTCTGTGAACAATCCAATGGCTGTGCAAGTATTGCATGACCTCCAGCAACTGCAAGGCGGCTACAGTTGCGTCATTGTCTCAAGTGCTTGTATCATGGTTATTGGTCAACAGCAGGTTGGACAGCTTCAAGTCTCTGTGAACAGTCCAGTGGCTGTGCAAGTATGCATGACCTCCAGCAACTGCAACGAAACCCACAGTAATTCAGTGTCTCACTTGCTTGACTTATGCTCTTCAGCGCAAATGTGCAGCTTTGATTTACCAATTGCCTGCCACAAGTGGCGGCTCTGGATTGCTACTTTGTTGTACTTGTAGGTACAAGCCGCCTCTGCATCTGAGGCAACTAGTTGCAGATGTATTTGACACGACTGCATCTGTCAATTTGCACGTTGTCAGGCAGATGGCAGCAAGCAACGTGTGACACCTGTATCTGTGTAGCATGCCCAAGGACTCAGCCATCCAACGCAGCAAACATTCATGTCAGGCCATGTCAGCTCGGGCCAGCTGCTTTGTCATGATGAACAGGCCTGACCACACTTGATCACATCCAGCATGCAATTGCAACTGCTTTAGAGACAGCATGGTGGCAAAGTGGCTTTTCAGCTGCGCTGCCTACAGCATTGACACAGACTGGCGAGACGCACCTGCTTGAGCAGACACTTGACCTCAGACTCATGGAAGCGCCTTGGCATGGTGTCCAACAGCCGCCCAAGGTCATGCGCACAGTACTCAAACACCAGGAACACACTGCAAGACACCATCAACATGCCAAGACTTGCAGACCATGCTCAGACACCAGACACTGTGTTGCATGTTTGTGCCCAGTGACGTAAATCGCGAGCGAATGTACGCCTCAACTGGTGAGTTGAGTGGATCTGAGGGTGTCTGCAGCTGAGATTGTGGCGAAGCTGTCACAAGACACTGTGTTGCACAAAGGGACATGTCAAGACACTGCACAAAAAGGCATCTGAAATCATCAAAATGATATTGTGTGGCATACTGCAAACGAGACACAACAACACAAACGAGACAGCTGATGCTGAATCACTTGGCAAATGGCCAATGCTGGACTCATTACCTGCACGTCAAGGCTTATTGCAACAGAGTTGCCCAGGTCACAGCATGAGAAGCAGGCGCATGAACTGCTGCTAAATCTTTCACTGCTCCTGGATGAGTCAGCACAGTGACATCTGCATCAGTGCAAACCATGCAGAAATTTAAGTACCTGTCAAGCTTGCTGCCTGTCACAACCTTCTTCAGTTGGACCAAGTTGGGGTGCTTGCATTGCTGCAGGACTCTCAGCTCACGCACAGAGGTTACAGGCATGCCTGTTGCAGTGCACACACACTCTGCTGCTCAGAGCATCAAGGCATTATGGCTGCAGTCTAGCACAAAACTTGAAATGTCATGCAACGAGCTGTAGAAGCAAAATGATGTGCAGATACAGCAGCCAATTTCTGCTTGAATCTGGCTTGAGTATGACTACAATTTGGCTGCATCACTGCCAATCAAATGACCAGGTACTCACATGCCAAAAAGTGATCAAATGCAAGCAACAAGCTTTGCAGGATCTGCCGATTGAAGCCCAGCTGACTAAGACTTGTTGTCATATTGTGGCTGTACACATTTTTGTATCCAGTAAGTAGCAGTTGATGCAAAAAGCCATGCACATACTCACCGTCCCTTTCTCTGTCCATTCTGAGCTTCTTTAGGGCAACAATTTCTCCAGTCTTTCTGTCTCGTGCTTTGTCTGCGTTAAGCCGGTACAGATATTGCGTGTTTGATGCCAGAGGCTGTGACTTCTGAAAAGTGCTTTGACTTACAGACAACGCCGTAGGTTCCTTCGCCAACCCGTTTGATCTTCTCGTAGTCAGTGACTGGATGCAACACAGGTAACGCCTGCTCTTGCTGGTGAGCCATGGCTCTTTCAGTTGCATAGGCAATCAATCAATGAGCGAATGCTGGCATCAATGGCGAGTGTGCTTCTACGCACAGCGTTGATCGCATTGTTTCAGCGACCCGGTTATGCCTAGTTGCAAACGCTGCACAGATCGCAGACCCATCGACGTGCCCAGGCGAGGGCCCTTAGCTCAGTACGTTCAAGTTGCATATTTTTCTCGCCGTTGCAAATGACTTGATAGAGGCACTCCGATGCGACGATCAACGAGACAACTGCGATCCTCTCAACGCGTTCAAAGTTGTGTGAGTTACGCCGTTCGGCTCACACGCACGGACACACTGTGCCCTGCGAATGTGCTGAGTGCAAGCGCTTAAGCGCTGAAGTGGGCAGCCAGACAGCGCTACGACAAGGCATTTCAATATCACACATTGTCGACGGCATTACAAACCAAGAAGAGCGTTGAAATCTCAGTTGCCTGCGCTGGCTATCCCGAGGATCCCAGGGGGCCTTGGGAGGTTGCTGCACCACACACCACCCAGGGTGAGCAGTCACTCAAGTCGAACAGATCAAACAGATCTAAAATTATGGAGCAAGACGCTGCGTTGTTTGCATGAGCCAATGATGTACTTATGACTGCCCATGTTCACCGATCCGGCATATCTTGATTGACTGATGGTGGTGGTACCTTCCGGTGTTTGAGCCTGTCGGATCGTTCCTGCAGCACGGAAGACGGTCGAACTTGTGAAATCTGCAGCACAGATCAAGCTCTGTGGTTTAAATGTTGTCTGACGTTTACGCACGCCTTTCTACAGGTGCCTGCACGTCGGATGCAGCCACAGCCGGCTGGCGGGCAATACTCCTCAGACAATACATCAAACGCACGAAGAAGATCATCGAATAATGATAAGGTATCTCTTGCTGATGAACACTTGATGCAGAAGTTGACTAAGCTGAGTCCTTTGCTTTTGTTTGACTTCACTGCATAGCTAATGCGCCATAGAAACCATGCTCTCAGGTATTGTGTAAAGGTTCTCCACGCACTCTTAATGGTCAATTGCACTGACATGCCAAACAATGCCTAAAACAATGCTTTGCATGGTTAGAAATGCCTTGCATAGCTAAAGGCAGCGTCTTTTCCACACAGGTCTCTGCTCTAGCATCCCCATCAGGCACTGTTGGTGCGTCAAAGCTGCCCTCATTCCCTAGCAGCAGAGCAAGCACAATCAGCAGCAGGGCACGCAGCCAGGCCTCCTCAGCAGGCCTTTCCAGCCTACTGCGCTCTGGTCTCGACCTAGCGACACATTCCAACACCTCAAGCACCGCAGCGAACGGCACAGCCACCAGCAACCCGGGCTTTGGTAGCATGCACAGACGGTGGACCACTGATGCTGAGAGCAGCAGCCCAGCAGCAAAACCCCGTGGCAGGGCAGCTGCTGGGTTGGGCAAGATGCGGCACACTGCAGACTTGCCTTCAAGCAAGTGAGTGTGCAGGCCACCTGCATCATGAATGCTTTGCATGCTTGTGGCAATGGGCTGTGACATGTGCTGCTGAGCTGCGTCATACGCTTGCACAGTTGCCTGTGGGTCAGCTTGGCCTGTGAGCAGTTCAGCACTTTCCCAAGCTCCTTCCCTGCTGCATCTTTCAGTCAGGCACTTGTCAGCTGCATGCAGTCTGTGGTGTCATGCATGAATAGAGCTGGTCTTGACAGGACTCTAGGTACACAAGTAGGCAATGCATCCTCTACTTTGTGCCTTTTGGTACTGTCAAAGTCAGGGCGGAATGCATTGATCAGGCTCAGTCCATGCCAGAGTGCCCTAGTCAACAAGACAGGCTTCCGACCACATAGCAGTACAGATTGAGGAGTGACTTTGTTGTCTCTGACAGTCAGCAGTTGAGGTCCTCAGCGTGGCGCCCAAAACAAGCCATCCTGGCAAGGCAAGACTCCTGCCACACACATCTCACACCTTGGTTAGAATGTGTAATCTATCATCATTATTGGTGTTGTGCATGCTTGGTCCTTCTGCACTGTAGGCCTTCTGGGAGACCATCAGCTTGAAAGCAAGGGCAGGTCCATTTGACCAGGTCCAGCCTGGACTCAAAGGCCCCAGTCAGCAGTAAAGGCCTTTTGTCATTAGCGATGATGATTCTGCATACTTTTTCCTTGTGCAGGTTCTCTGATAGGGCAGGGCGACAAAACATCAGCTTCAAAGCAAGGGCAGGCCCTTTTGACCAGGCCTACTCTGCTTTGCAGGGCCTAAGTGAGCAGGACAGGCCTTTTGTCCTTAGCAATGATCACTGCGCAAGCTTGTTTTCTTGTGCACTGCAGGCCTTCTGGGATGGCAGGGAGACGAACCATCAGCTTGGAAGCCAGGGCAGGCCCAGTTGACCAGGCCCAGCCTGCACCAAAGGGCCCTAGTCAGGACAACAGCCCTGCCCCTGGTAGCAACAGCA
This sequence comes from Trebouxia sp. TZW2008, assembly GCA_002118135.1. Classification (NCBI taxonomy): domain Eukaryota; kingdom Viridiplantae; phylum Chlorophyta; class Trebouxiophyceae; order Trebouxiales; family Trebouxiaceae; genus Trebouxia; species Trebouxia sp. TZW2008. The sequence continues at coordinate 6,802 of BDIU01000383.1, forward strand.
ATGGTTCCCTCACTGGTGAGACAACAAATCCTTTGCACCATGCCTCTCCCCCCCCACCCCTTCCCCTGTCTGCTGACCACCTGCCTTCAACCTGTGATTAGCCGCTGTGCCCTTTTCCTCTGTCACTGTCCAAGTGAAAAGCAGGTTGGCACCAGCAAGCTCTACTTGAGAACGGCAAGCCAACCAGAAGTAACGAGAAAGGTGTCTTCTATTTTATTGGGCGTAAATTTTTTAGTTCAATACTGCAGCGTAGGTTTGATAAAGCATTTTGCCTTTTCCAGGTAGTGCTGATGGGTCGGGGGAGTCTGAAGTGCCCATCATCTTGCCTGAAACCCCAACTGCCAGCAGCGCTGCAGATATAATGCAGTCTGCTGATGATGACTTGGACCCAGATGCTGTGAGAGCCAAAAGTCATGAGGAGGTAAGCAGTATCTCTTGGACTCAACTCGTTGCAGTCCTGCACCGTCCGACTGTACAGGATTGTATGGAAGGGTCACTTGATGGCAGCTGGAGAATTGCTTGTGGAGTGGCGCCTTAAGTTCTGTTACAGCTTGAGCATGTGGGCCTTGCAGTTCTGTTACAGCTTGAGCATGTGGGCCTTGCATTGCATGCTGTAAACGAGATTTAGGTGACAAGGACACTAAATTGGAGAGTGTAAGCACGCTGAGGCAATCAATTTGACGCTCTGCGTTTGGTACATTACAACACCATACGCCTGTCCAGCAACACATGATAGACCACTAACTGCCTTCCATCTGTCATTCAAATCATTGCTATGAAGTCATGGGGCGCTGGATCATACATTCGACTTGTTCAATGGATGCAGGCATCTTCAAGGGGCAATCCAGACATGGTAGTGAAATGGGACACTCAGCAAGCCATGAAGCCGCCAGCCTTTGCACAAATGACCATGTCAGGTCTGAAGACTCCTTGTGGACATTGGTCAGTCTACTCAAAACAACGATTTAGTGGCTCACGTCATTCACCAGACTCACTCAATGGCTGCAGGCGTCTACTAGAGGCAATGCTGACATGGTTGTCAAGTGGGGCACTCAGCAAGCTATAAAGCCGCCAGCCTTTGACTAGGATGATTATGGCAGATCTGAAGACTCCATAGACCTTGGTCAGTCTACCCAAAATAATGATTGAGTGACCTGGGTCACTGACCAGATTCAATCAAAGGCTGCAGGCGTCTACAAGAGGCAACCCGGACATGGTGGTCAAGTGGGACACTCAGCAAGTCATGAAGCCACCTGCTTTTGACCAGGGTGACCATGCAAGGTCTCAACACGCCGCCCTAGACCTTGTTCAGTCAACTGAAAACAATGGTCAGCTGACCTGGGTCACTGACCAGACCTAGTCAATGGCTGCAGGCGTCTACAAGGGGCAACCCAGACATGGTGCTGAAGTGGGACACTCAGCAAGCCATGAAACCGCCTGCCTTTGACCAGGATGACCATGTCAGATCTGAAGATTCCTCCCTGGATATTGCTGTTGTGTCAAGAGGCGGCAGACTCAATTCCATGTGGAAGAAGGTACAGTTATGCTCACCTAATTTTTTTTCCATCTTTTCTGTGAACCTCCATACACAAAGTCATTTCATCTGCACTATTGAGCAGCAAGCGTGACAGCGTTGCTGCTGTGCGAAAGGACTTGTCTTCATAGACTACTGCTTTTTTTCAGAGCAGTCTTCCCCACATCGAGCCAGATAACCCTGACTGTTCCAAGCAGTGTGTTACCATGATCTCCTGTTCTGCCGTTGATACTCTGGCAAACTGACAAATCACGTTTGATGCATCGACGCCAGTATATTGTGCATTTCACAGTTCACGTTGCATCTCAGCAATCCATACTCTCCAGCAGTTGGCTATCATGTACTTCATTTGGTGATTTGCTGGTTTTGAGTGCAAATTGTGTGCAGGAAAATCAAGACAAGTTCCTGTTACAGCTTGATAGGGAAGATGGATGGTCTGTCATGGGAGTCTTTGATGGGCATTCGAAACGCTTTTTGGATGCAGCCCGCTCATTTGTGTTAATCCAACTGCTGTTTGTATGCAGGAAAACCAGGATAAATTCCTGTTACAGCTAGACAGGGAGGATGGGTGGTCAGTCATGGGGGTGTTTGATGGGCATGGCATGTGGGGAGGAAAAGTGGGCACCATTGTGAGAGATGGAATGAGACAGGCCATGAAGGATGTTGATGGCCGCAAGATGAATGGCTCAGACCCTGAAGCAGTAAGCACACTTTGCTCAGCAGCCAAAAGAAGCTTTGTTATTCCTGCAGTCGTTGCTGATTGTTGCCTTGTTTTTGGCCTCATCCGCACTGTGTCTGCCCTGCCGTCAGGCAAGGGCCTACGCCATTCCCCAAAATTGATGTGGCAGCCGCTTCGCACGTGGGGTCTATGTTGTCTTATACATCAAGTACTAGAATATCTGCAAATCTATTGTCACTCCTTCCATCGATTTTAGGAGGTTAACGCCGTGACCGGCAACAGCTGATCATGATGCTAAGACACGCACTGGAAGAGCAGGCTTGGAACAATCAGCCGGCCAGTACAGCAGATCAAAGGATGCAGGTGTCTATGTCAAGACCGCCGCAAGCACTTATCAGACCGCTTTACCTCACAAATGTTGACTCTGCTGTCAGCGCACGAATGCACATAAATCACTTTCATGATATGCCCTACTGATGCATGACCCACGGCAGGCGCGACCATTTATGGTCGTATTCCACCTGTTGACAAGCATGATTGTGTGATAATAAATGGCTGAGATGCTGAAGCAGTAAGCACAACTTGCTCAACAGCAGGGTCATGCCCTGACTCGCCTGCAATGGCTGCCAAAGTGCCCTGCAATGGCTGCCAAAGTGCTCTTTTGTTCAAATTCGACTGTGATTGGCAGTAGTGTCGGTGTACAGCAATGAGAGACTTTGGTCTTGAGACAGTAAGCATGGCTTGGCCAATGACAGAAAGATGCTTTGCAATTGTTGCTAGAGATTCTTTGCGCACCTTTGGTCAAAACTGAGTTGTCCCTGACAAGCATATTTGTACAGCGTCAGTGGTAGTATGCTGAATCTGTGCAAAACGCATGTGCTGACTCAGTATTCGGCTGAGTGCATCAGGAGCTCAGTCAGCGGCTCCAAATCAAGCCTGCTGCCTGGGCTAAGAAGGAGGATGAGGCGTACTTGTTGTCAACTTTGCATCTGAAATCAGCAAGTTTACAAACCGAGAATGAGCACAAATGGGTTCAGCGCATCAGCATGACATGTAGTCACATGTGCAAGCACAAGTGCAAGGTAAGTCTGCCACAAACAAGACAGGCTTACTGCACACAATCTGCATCAGACAAACCTAGCTTGCACAAGCGCAGATGCAGACATGGTTGCTGCCAAGCTTTTCTGGTCTGGCTTCTGAAACCAAGTCATTTGACAGATGCCACATCCAGAAAGCTTAGCAGCACTCACGTGGCTTGCATCCACACCTGTGCAAAGCAAGCTGCTCAAGGCCTTGTCTGTTGTGATGGACGCTCTGTCAAGATACAGCAGCTTGCATGAGTGCAGATGCAGCCTGCATGGTTGCTGCCAAGCTTTTCTGGTGTGGCTATTGAGACTGAGTCCTTCAACAGATGCTATATCTAAGAAGCTTGGCAGCACCCACTGGCTTGCATCCATACCTGTGCAAGCATTCCCTGCAAGCCCTTGTCTGTTGTTATGGACGTGCTATCAAGACCCAGCAGCTTGCACAAATGCAGATGCAGTCTGTATGGTTGCTGCTAGGCTTCTTTTGTCTGCCCACTGAAGCTGATTTGTTAAGCACAGATGGTGGTGAAGCGCAGCCTGGCAGCAGCCAGTGTCCTGCATCCACATCTGTGCAACGCGTGCCTTCCAAGCCCTTGCCTGGTTGTGATAGACATGCTGTCAAGCAGCTTGCATAGGCACAGATGCAGGCCTCATGCTTGCTGCTAGGCGTCTCTTGTCTGTTTACTGAAGCTGAGTTGTTCAGCACAGATAGCAGTCAAGTGAAGCATAGCAGCACCCAGTGATTTGCTCCCACACCTGTGCAAAGCATGCTGTCCAAGACCTCGTTTACTGTGATGTGTGCGCTGTCAACACATAGCAGCTTGCACAAGCACAGATGCAGGCCTCAAGGTTGATGCTAGGCTTCTCTTGTCTGCTCACTGAAGCTGAGTTGTTCAGCACAGATGGTGGTTAAGCGAAGTAAAGCAGCACCCAGTACTTTGCATGCACCCTTGTACAAAGCATGCTGTTCTCTCAATGTCATGCCAGCATTAATGCACTTGCTGCTGAAGCATGTCTGGACTCAAACAAGAGCCCAAACAGATCTTCCTGTTGGAAGACATCATCTCTTGCAAGAAGGGACTGTGCAAATTTCTTCCTTTGTACCCCTGACAGCTCGTACTCAGGCTGCCATGTGTGTTCTTGACTTTCAGATGCAGCTCAGTTGGGCAATTGTGGGGTGAACTTTTGTGCAATCACTGATTTGATGCTACACCAGGTGGTCCAGCAAGTTATGCTTTGCTTGCACAGCAGTGCGCATAGGAGCTGCCTGCTGCTCTATCTAGCTTGGTACCCCAGACAGTGAGTTTGTTGGTAACTTAGCTGTTAGCTTAGCTGAGTTCATTGGCCACAATTGCACCGCCGGATGCCCTTGGCCACTCTCAACACACAAATCTGCATTGCTTGTTCCATTGCTATGTTTGGTCTTTGTGAAGCAGCCCTTTTCAGGTCTACCAGCGCATTCTGTTTGGCTTGTCATACTGATTCTGGCATTGTCTGCATAGATCTTGAGGCTTGACCAATCACGCATGACGCTGTGCTTGGTCAATAAGACACAAGCTGGGATGACTCGTTTTACGGCTTGTAATGAGTTTGTGATTGTTTGCATAGGTCTTGAGGAATGCACTTGACCAGGCTGAAGCAGAGCTGATCAGTTCTCCTCGCTCATGTTGCGTGACTTGTTATTGACTTATGATGTCTCTGTACAGGTCTTGAGGCATGCATTTGACCAAGCTCAAGCAAAATTGGACAGCTTTGCTGCTTCATAAGAAATGGCTTGCTGTCCTGAATGAAAGTGCAGGATTACTGATGTCGTTTTTGTCTGTACAGGTCTTGAGGCATGCGTTTGACCAGGCTGAAGCAGAACTGGACAGCTGCGCACTTGACCTCACACGCAGCGGCACCACAGCTGTGCTCAGCATTGTCACCCATGACTGGTGAGCCATTCTGACAAATACTGTTTTTCCAGTTTGTTCATAACGATACAGTGTTTAAGATGAGGCTCCATCAGTCACTGGGCACAATGCTGTGCATAGCATGTGCTTGAAGTCACATGCAGCAGCACCGCAGCTGTGCTCATTATTGTCGCTCACAATTGGTCAGCCATTCTGCCAAATGCTGTCTCCCCTTCTACCATGCCACAACCTTTAGCACGGTGGTCCATCAAGACCTGAGCACAATGCTGTTCAGTATTGTCACAGAAGGCTGACAAGGCAGTCCAAGTCACATGCAGCGGCACCACAGCCATACCCAATGTTGTCATTCACGCCCGCTGAGCCATTTTGCTAGATATTGCGCATCTCTTTGTGTAGCACTGTGGAACATAGGTGTGGTATTGGCACAGTAACTCAGCAGTGTCTGAAGAATCTCCTGCGCTCAGCATTGTGCTTTACAACTGCTGCTGTTGGTGGACGCTTTATGTGTGGTCAATCTTGTCTGCATTAAATGTAGATTATGCTCTATCCACCAGAGTTTTGCCAGAAAACATGTCTTACAGCCACTGTCTTGTGCTTGCAAGGCAACCTGAGCAAACTGTCTCTGAAAGCAAAGCAAGCACATGACAGCTGTGCTCGTCGTCAGCAAGCATGCTGTTTCTGCAGGATTGCCACAGCTTGGGCGGGTGACTCCAGGATGGTCCTAGGGCGCCAAGTGTCCATTGGGGAAGGCGACAGCTACCTTTAGGAAGTAGATCTCACAGAGGACCACAAGCTTGCATCAGTGCAGGCTGAATTGCTCAAAAAGCTTTCACAGCATGGCAGTGATAAAATGAGCACGCCATTGCTGCAGAATTGCTACAGCATGGGCAGCTGACTCTATGATGCTGATAGGGCGGCTCTTGGCCAATGTCAAGCGGCCAACCTATCAAACAGGCTCTGAGCTTCACAGGAGCTTGAGATTTAACAGCATTCACAGTACGCTATGAACAACGTTAACTGTCCCTGCAGGATTGCTACAGCTTGGGCAGGTGACTCTAGGATGGTTCTAGGTCGCCAAGTGTCCACTGGGGAAGGAGACAGCTACCTTAAGGCAGTAGACTTGACAGAGGACCACAAGCCAGACAATCCTATTGAGTGCAGACGCATTCATGAGGCTGGAGGGCGAGTAGACAGGCTGGTCTCAGGTAAGCTCAAAACATGTTGGGCTGCCCCAATTTGACGTGATAGACAGCTGCGGCTGCACACAACAGGGTTTGCCAGGTCTTTGTACGCACACAGCAGCCACGGGTTAAAGATTTAAGTTGGTGGAGTGTCCAACGATACAAGAGTTGCATCTGGCTTCCTACCCTAAACCTCTATGGATTCTACTAGCAGCTCTCACACATCTACATCAACATCACACTTAGCAACCCCAGTACAACACATTTTTGCTATTGCTGCATAGATGCTTCCGTTGTGTGGCACACGTCTGATCTTGTCAGGCTGGCTTCACCCATGCATTCGCAGCAAGGACACTCACATGACACAAGTCTCGCATCTGGCTCCCCACCCTGGAACTCTATGGATAATACCAGCAGCTCCTGACACATTGATTTGAACATCATACGTCAATCCCAGTGCAACGCATTTTGATTGTGATAGTGATTATGTGACAAACTTAAATTGAAAGGTAGTAGTTTCATTGTGGCAGGGTGAGCGTGGTGTAATTTCAGACCCATAGATCGTATTACATGTCAAGTAACAGCCAGAACGTCACAGTCGTCCTCCTTACGATGCACTCATCCCCAAGTGTTGACGGAATTTGGGCACGTGCAACTGCAAGCCACGTGACCTCTGGAAGCCCAGACACCGCCGCATTCCTCTGTTGCAAAATTGTACAGAGCAGGAATTGAACTTGGGGCCATGCTGTACCTGGCTGCATGGACTCTCCCCTTGTGTGTCAGTCTGGTCATGTCAGGCTGGCGTCACTCATGCATGCTTTGCGGTATGGACAGTGATCTGTCTAAAGTGCAGCAAGTCTGCATCATGATCTGCTTCTGATGCAGACAGGACAAAGGTGCCGGTTGATCCTTCAGAGTATACCTGCAGGGTTCCTGGTGCCCAGGCTCGGAATACTTTTGATTTGGATGAGACAAAGCAGCCTGCGGGTCCCTTCACTTGCCGTTGTTGCCCTCCAATGAGTGGTTGCATGGGTCTGTTCAGGGCAAGTCTCTCGAATATGGTTGGCTGTCGGTGCAGAGAGGACAAAGGAGCCTGTGGGCGCCTTCAGGATGTATCTGCAGTACTCCCTGCTGCCAGGCCTGGCCTGCTTACGGGTTTGTGGTGACAAGATGGCTACAATAGTGGGCGGCACCTGCCGTTTATAATGTACATTGTAAAACTCGGCTTGACTTGGTGAGAGGACGAAGGAGCCTGTGGGTCCCTTCAGTGTGTAGCTGCAGCACTCCTGGTCCTCAGGGTTAGTCTGTTCTCGAGCATTTGAGAGCAGGCCAGGCCTGGACACCAGGAGTGATGCAGGTATACTCTGCAGGGTGTACCTGCAGTTCTCCTGGTTCCCAGAACTGGCCTGCTCCCGAGGCTTTGCCGACAAGCTTTTAATCTCTGTCAACGAGAATAACTTCTACTGTTTTGGCCTCTCTACATCAAATACAGATTTTTTTGTTGCAGAGAGGACAAAGGAGCCTCTGGGTCCCCTCAGGGTGATGACAACCAATGGGGTTGCTGATCTCACAGACAGGACACCTGAATTGCTTGTTGTGTTGCGAGTTGCTAGACTTTGACATCAAAACTGACTGTTACTGCAGAAAGGACAAAGGAGCCTGTGGGTCCCTTCAGAGTGTATCTGCAGTATTCCTGGTCTCCAGGACTTGCCTGCTCGCGGGCCTTTGGTGACAAGATGGCTGTGGAAGTGGGTGTTACTTACAAGCCAGATGTGATCATCCACAAACGGCAGCCTGAAGACCAATGGCTCATTGTTGCATCTGATGGCGTCTGGGAGTTGGTCTCATCCCAGGCAAGTTGTTGCTGCAACTTGGAAGAGTCTGATTGCACTGAATTCATATTGATATTGCTTACATGCCTGGCTTATTGTCCACAAGCGGCAGCCTGAAGACCAATGGCTCATTGATGCCTATGATGGTGTGTGGGAACTGCTCTCATCTCAGGTCAGCTGACAACAGCTGGTTTTACGGGCAGTGTGTCACTGCTATCTGTTTGTTGCTGGCTAGTTGCACAGGCTAGCTTGAAAAGCATCAGTGGACTAGTGGCTCACTGGTGCTTGTGATGGAGTCCTGGAGTTCGTTTCGTCCCAGGTAAGTTGTTACTACAAGTTGGAAGAGTCTGATTGCAGTGTATGTGTGCTGGCGTCATGCACAAGCCAGACATTGTCATCTGCAAGCGAGACTCTGAACACCAATGGCTCAGTGTTGCCTCTCACGATGTATGGGATGAGGCATCATCACAGGCAATGCAAGCTCTGGTGTAAGTGTGCCTTGTTCCCATGGTGATGTGATTGCATCTTTTCATTGCATGTCCCCATGGCGATGCAAACTTGTGATGGTGGCTTGCAGGAGGCCATTGATATTGTGGCTCAGTACCCAGATGCTGTTGAGCAAGGGGTGGCCAAGCTGTTGCGGATCTCCAGGGAACGATGGGCAGCAATTCAGGGTGGACGCACATGTGATGACATTACTGCAATAGTCACAAAGCTGAATCCCAAACAGCCTGCCACCGATTCTTCTGAAGGCGCACAGTCCGCTGTTGCAAGTACAGCAAGTGCTTGATTAGCCGCCGCGTCAGCAGTTGCACCAGTTGTAATGCCGAGAAGTAATCATAACAATTCAAAGATTGTCTATATGAGCCTCTTCTTGAGATACAAGAACTGAGCTAGGTATTCTTTTCATTTCATTTGCCAGGGAGATTCATAATTGAAGTTTTGACAATTGCAAAGGATGGTTGCTTCCATGTGAATTTGTGAGTTCAGCAAAGGCTGTAGGCAGCAATCATGTCAAGGGTCCAAAGCAACGAGCTTGCAATTGTTTCAGGACACAGAAATGTGTCAGGTCGTCTTTGAGCCAGCAACAAGCTGTCACAAGTCGCAGTCAAGTGAAATTGCAAGGGTACTCATTGCTGAGGAATAGAACAGTCTGTTTAGTTGTACTCGAGAGAATGATGAGAATGCATCAGCAAACATTGTGCAATACTGTTGTTACACTGTCGCAGTGGGTACCATAACACGAAACTACCTCAACACTTGCAAGTCAGCAAAAAAGATGCACGACGTCAGAGTGCACACACCATAACAGATAACAGAATATAGAATGGTAGAATGTCATTTGCGCCCTCCCTGACTGTGCATAATATCATCATCCAAGAACAATCGGAGTCCAGTTCAGCCCAGCTTATGCTGTGCACTGCACTGTCACCAATCATTTGCGCACAGGATCTGTATTTGAGACTCAAAGGTCACTTCAGCATGAGAGTATCTGGGACTCCACTTACACCTAAGCTGATGCATATGCACCACAATTCCGCGCAGAGTATAGCCATTTCAATGGTTGCAGGGTCTGCGTTACCTAGCGTGCGCTGTACAGCACCGCAGCTCCAGAATGCTGCTGAACCCGCCTGGCATACTTGAGCAGGAGAGCTTCCACAGACTGGCCTGGACCCTGTCAATCAGACGCACGCTGGTCAAGTCACAGGTCACAGACGTCATGTGTCAAAATCATTGACACATAATGTTTGTGGCATGCCTGGTGGGCTTATCGACCACACGTGCTTCATAATGGTATTTTTGTCGAAACACGACTGAAACAAAGCAGCACAAGGATGGGTGCGGCAGCATTACATGGCAAGATAAGATGCGCCTGGAGATGCAATGCAATGCGTGTTGTGAATCAGAGGCAAATGTTGACAGTCACTCAGAAGTGTTGACAGGACAAGTGCATTCAGAGATGACTTGCCATTCATAATCTTATGCAGCACAGCATAATGTAATGTGACGAGAGCAGGGCCAATTTGATACAGCAGAGATACGTAGAATATGCATGCGGCAGTCAGGGACGTTGAGCCATGTTGAGTGCAATGACCAGGGCTCTACAGGAGCTCTGATATGTTGGGGACTGCCCACATACAACATTGCGAAATTTTGTAGGGTTGCAAGGCAATATGTGTGGGCTACAATAGTAATGCACTGATATTCAGGCAATTTTGTGTGGGTTGCCTGCGCACAGCCGCAGATGATGATGCTTGCCTGCAAGTCGTCAACATACTTTTAGGGCTGCAGGTCCTGCCAGCCCCACTGGGCCCTTTCCTGGATCACCACCTTGAGCCTTGCAGCTGCCCTCAAGGCATCTGCTTTACACTGTGCATGATCTAATTTACACAACTGGTGTAGTTACAGTTGGCTTGCCTGCAAGCCTTCTACGTAGGGCTGCAGTTCCTGCCAACCCCACTGAGCCCTGTCTGTATGTGTTGTGATTAGTATTATCAACGGCCTGCAGGGCAGATTGCATGCGCTAAAAGGCGCATGTACTCAGTGTTATGCAGTTGTCACGGTTGGCTTGCCTGCAAGTCTTCTACGTAGGGCTGCAGGTCCTGCCAACCCCACTGCGCCCTCTCCTGGAACAGTGCCCTGAATCTTGCAGCAGGCTCCTTTGGCAGCTGCTTTACATTGAACAGCTTCACTGATTTGCTGGACTCTTCTTGCAGCGCCAGGCCCTTCAGCATGCCTAGGTCAGGCATCATACCCTGCAAGTACATAACAAATTTCCTACAGAATATGTTTACATGCTGCATGGATGGCAGCTGCTTTGCTTTGAATAGCTTGGTTGCCTTGATGTTGCGTGAGCCTTTCTGCAGCACTAGACGCTTCAGCATGGCTAGGTCAAGGATCATGCTCTGCATGACAAGCATGCTCATAAACGCAAACGTATGTCTGTCAAAGTCAACAGGCAGAGGACTCTGCTTCTCGTGATTGTTATGTTGTCTGTCGTATGCCCCCGTCACCTAATCTGCAATTTATGAACATACTTCACATCTTCTTTTGCTGTTGAGGAATGTGATTGTGATCCTTTCACTGATCTTGACACCACCAGGCATCACATTGTAGTAAGAATTGCATGCGCTCAATTGAGCAGATGTAACACCACCAACAACAGGGACATGCCTATGCCATCAACGACTGTGGCTGAAGCCTCCATAGTGAACCATACTGCTGTCAGGAAGTTGTAGGAAGCTCGCTGTATTCACAAGCAGTACACACGTACCTGAGGCACAGCATTCTGCCAGGGTTCCACAAATTCTTGTTGCTGCTACTTTGCACTGTAATAAGTTGACACCACATGGCAACCAAATGGAAAGTATGCTGTTAAAATTCTTGATGGGGTCTGTTTCAACAAATTGGAGGAAATCACACAAATCTGAGGCACAGCATTCTGCCTGAATTCCATGCATTCATGTTGCTGCCACTTTGCCTTGTTAAGCTGACTCCACATGAACAACCAGATAGAAAGTATCTTCCATAGTGTGCCATTGCAATTTATGATAGGGTCTGTTCCAGCAAACTGGAGGAAATCACACAAATCTGAGGCACAGCATTCTGCCTGGATTCCATGCATTCATATTGCTGCCACTTTGCCTTGTTAAGCTGACTCCGCATGAACAACCAGATAGAAAGTATCTTCCATAGTGTGCCATTGCAATTCATGATAGGGTCTGTTCCAGCAAACTGGAGGAATCACACATACCTGAGGCACAGCATTCTGTCCGGATTCCATGCATTCATGTTGCTGCCACTTTGCCTTGGACTGTAATAAGCTGACTCCACATGAACAACCAGATAGAAAGTATCTTCCATAGTGTGCCATTGGAATCCATGATGGGGTCTGTTCCAGCAAGTTGGACGAATCACACATACTTGAGGCACAGCATTCTGCCAGGATTCCGTGAACTCTTCCTGCTGCCATTTGGCCTTTGACTGTACTAAGTTGACCTCACATAAACAATCAAATAGACAGTATCTGTCATAGTATGCCACCAAGTTCACGATGGTGTTTGCTTCAACAAGTTGGAGGAAATCGCACATACCTGAGGCACAGCGTTCTGCCAGGATTCCATACATACTTGTTGCTGCTACTTTGCCTTGGACTGTAGTAAGATGACTCCACATGAACAACCAGATAGCAAGTATCTGTCATAGTATGCCATTGGAACCCATGATGGGTTCCAACAAGATGGAGGAAATTGCACATACCTGAGGCACAGAATTCTGCCAAGACTCCATGAAATCCTCCTGCTGCCATCTAGCCTTTGACTGCAGTAAGCTCTCTGCAAACACCGTGCACACCTGCAGTGCAATCAGAGCACTCAAAAGCGTCCTCTGTCTACACTGTGCATGCACATGATACAAATATGTGCTGTGGCTGCACTGCAAAAGAACACAGCGCACGCAAAATCAGACTGCTTTCTGGTTTATGTGGTGTATTTGAACCCTGCGTTTTACAAAAGTGTCTTGCTTGGATAGGCATTCATGCCAGTCTTGGGTGGGTGGCCTGCAGAGACGACCATAGGCTGTCATGGGTTGCGCAAGAAAAACACATGAAGCAAGAGATGACTTTCCTCACGAGGCTATCAGAGAGTCAGCAAGACAGAAAGTTACCTTGGCAGGATTGAGGCTCCAAAGCTGGTCAGCTTGCTGCTGGCCATAGACAGACAGGAAGTGCAGCACCAGCCTGCAGCACACACCAAATTATGAAGCAATAGAGCAATAGAATTTACAGTCCAGGGTAGGGAGCCACGTAACTCATTGGACTTCCTAGCTCGAAAGCACAGGAGAATAGGTCTGGCATCCAAGCGCAGCTGATCAGAGTTTGCCTGAAAGAAAAGGCAAAAGTATAAGTGACACTCAGTCCCACCCCACCTCTTTCTTGAGTTTGAAGCAGTTTCAGAAATTTTCAGTAGATATGACAATTATTGCGGTGTCTCTCTTGTACATCAATATGCACTGTTTGAGCCCTGGATGCTCACAGCAGTCTGAGTGTCACAGTATAATTCCACTGGGCAGCTGTCTTCCGGTGGCAGTTTTGTGCGGTGACAGTTTTGTGCTTGTTTGACATTCAACAGTTTAACAAAGCTTCTATAGCAGCTGCTTGCACATTGTAATTATGCGCGTCACCAAGCATCATGATTGTTGGCGCATATGACTCCACCAGGTCTTGCTGAGGCAGGGTATCACGGGCCCTGCTGAACAGCTAAGCCCACGGCCATCTCCAGCAGCCCTTGCACACCTTTCATACAATACAAATTTGAGACTTTCCATTATACCTGGCGTCATGACCGTTCGCTTTCAGACCTTCCACCAGGTCTTGCTGGGGCAGGGCATCATGGGACCAGCCCTGCTGAACAGCCAAAAAGAGGCCTGTTTCCAGCAGCCCTTCCATGTAGGCTTTGTCAACTATCCTCCAAGCGTAGTCAAGTTCAACGGCGTGCCTGTCTTGCAAGGCTTGCCTCAGCTCTTCTGGGCTGGCCTGCATGCAAACACTGCTGATAATCCTCATGACAAAAGTGCTAACAACAGCAATGAAGCTAAAAGTGATACAACTCATCAGCGTGCATGATCTGTCAGTAGTTATGTCATCCGTCATACAAGTCATCAGTGGTAGTGCGACTTGTCAGTAGTAATGTCATCCGTCTGAAAGTCAACCCAAATCCAACTTTGCACAGCAGCTCCACAAAGTCCTCTGTCAACCACTCCTGTCAGGAGTTTTCAAGCTCAGAAGTGTCACATGTGTTGCAAAGTTGGATGTGCAGACTTGCACAAGTGTCTCTCAGCAGAGCTTAGTCATATGCAGTATTACTTACCTGTACTTGATCAAGCAGATCCTCAAAGCTGTATGTCAGCTTGTCTGACATGTTGGCATCTCCACCTTCCAGCTGAATGTCATCCTCCCCATACTTGCTTTCCTGTCATCATACTCAGAAGGCTTGAGACAGGCTGAGGCATTGACCTTGGTGTGATGGCCATACATGTGCTGCACCTGCTGACAGAGCATGTTTCGGCTAAACTATGCAGCAAGCTTTGCACATTGCTGCCAATCAAGTAACAGATACATACAGGGGCTCCTATCAGTTGCTAGGCATGATGACACCTTGACCAGTGATATGTGTATTTGTCTGTTAGTGAGTGTCTGTCTCATGCAATGTACATATGTATGCATGTGTGAATGGTTGATGGACTGGAGATTGCACCTCCAGAAGTGTATCCAATTTCTGCAGTCGCGGAGCAATCTGCACCATCTCCAAATGGCTTGCAGCAGCAGGGATAGCTGCAATGGGATGCAATGATGCTCCAGACTTCATCTGCAGGCAATTTCATTTGCAAACATCACATAAACAATCAATAAATCAATCAACATACATTTACTGTCATGGGGACCCAGCAGGGGGTCATACAGACAATACACATGAATATGGCGGTCTGAGCAGCCTTGTTGGTGTGACAAGGACTACGAAAGAGTCACTTGCAATGACTTGTTGATTGGCGAGAGTACTGTGAGACAGCCTGTCTCCAAGAGCAAAAACCTGCAGTCGTAATGCCTACCGCTTGAGTTTGAAAGGCTGGTGCTGGGCTGATGTTGCCAGTAGTGTTTTCTGCATCTGCAGCAATTCGTCAAGTCAGACGGTGATAAACAGTCAAGGGATGCGTTGCTGGTAACCTACTCACCTCTGTGAGGGCTGCTGGCTGAGGCCTCTGCATCCTGCAGATGCAAACACAAGCATTAGAAGAGCCCAGGACATTGAGCAAGGGAGGTGGATGTTGCCCTGGTGTACCTGCACTGCTGGTACCAGTAGCAGGCTATTGGTTGTTTCCACAATTTTCAAGGCGTATGTGCGGGTAGCGGAGCACAGCACGGCCTCTGCATTGGCGGCACCCTTGATAACGACGCTGTTTAGGTCACACTGGTCGTCAGCAAACAAGAATGACAAGAACGGTGGCAACAGCATCTAGACAGCATTCAAGGTATGCTGTCAACCTGCCGTCTTGTATGTCGCCGAGTGTGCAAGCGTCCAGCTCTAGCAAACGCATTCCCGACTGAGGTCTCTTGGCGCACTTAAGCAGCCTATGCTGACCGACGTCAAAAGCAAGCGTGCTCATAACTGCGTTCAGACTGCACAACGATCAGAGGCAAGACACACTGTCTTGGCGCCCAGCGAGTCAGCTTGTGCTTTGATCGGTAGTGCTGAGCAAGCTGGATCAGCACTGATCACTGCTTTCGAAACCACAGTGTGTTGTCTTGCGCTGGTGAACGCCCTTGGTAAATGGTCCAGCTAATTCACGCCGCGGCAATACAAAACACGCAAACTGCACCGTCTTGATGCCAAAGGCGTAGCCCTTTACCCCGAGCATCAGCTGCCTGCACTCTGCAGGGCTCCTGCGGTGCAACGCCCTGTGAAACGCCCTGAGACCTGCTATAAGAAGAAGACTGCCGCAGTCAATGGCAGACGCACTACAGCTTCTGCTCGCTGTTACTAATAGGCAGCTGGTCCAGCGAATGCCGTGAGCTCCGCACATTGCAATCGGTCAGACAGGCGCTACTACCTGAGTAACTCCCGCGATAAGGAAAGACATTCTTCAGGGTGTAGCGACGCACTATTGCTTTTTTAATTTCGCAAGAAGTTGCAGATCATAGCTGCTGCACACTTCAGAGGAGCCTCTGTTGCGCATGTCTGTCAAGTGTTCAAGGTAATCAAGATTGCATGCGTCATAGTGACGCTGGTACACAGAGGCGTCCGCACAAGCTGTGTTGTCCGTGAGCACGAGATGATCTGCTGCTCTGACTCTCGCAGGGCTTAGTGCATCTGGCATAGCAGGGCGCTGAGCGCCGGCGCTTTTCTGAAGCAGCATGCCGTCGTCCCAGGCTGCTGCCGTACCTGTCGACGAGTCAGCTCAACCTGCCAAGTTCAGCCTCAGCTTGGGTGGCAAAAGCAACAAAGCCCCACGTGCAGTTAGCAAAAAGGAAGCTGCATCAGCCAATGATCAGTTTGTGAGCAGCTTTGATCCCAATGAGGCAGCTCCAGTTGCTGGCCAGCGCACCATTCCCAAGTTAGCAGACACATTCAGAGGCCCTGCAAGCAAGCCCCAGCGTTTCCTGCCAACACCTGGAGAGGCGATTGTTGCCTCCACATCAGAAAGATTTGAAACCGCTGCACCTGAAGCCACAGACACCTCCATCAAGTACGGCCTCAGCGTTCATGTCAAAGAAGAAGACAACAGTGCCAGCACCGTCACAACCATTGAAGTCACTACTACAGAAGTGGATCCCCCTCAGGCTGCTAAGCTTTTGCCGCCAGAAGACGAGTTGCACCGCTATCAGCAGCAGCTTGAAGCAGCAGCAGAGGAGGCAAGCTTGGATGACTACGCCAACACGCCAATTGAGGAGTTTGGCGCTGCATTACTAAGGGGCATGGGCTGGCAGGAAGGAAAAGCAGTTGGGCGGCGTAACATCAGAGGCACTGTTCCTCAGGCCATTGAGTTTGTGCCTAGGCCTTCTGGACTTGGGCTGGGAGCCAACCCAGCGCCAGCACCTCCAAAGAAGGAGAAGAAATACATCAAGCCAGGAGAGTCCCGGCAGGCCAAACCAGACCTGGTTTCCTTAGACGCTAGCGGCAACATCAAGAATGTCAGGGGGCTAGATGATAAGCTAGTAGAGAGAAGCTCCCTTGGGCCCAAGCCCGGCAAAACAATGCGCGTTGTGGATGGCCGACACAGTGGCTTACGCTGTGTTGTGCTTGCTTTGGAGCCTCACATTGAGGGCAGATCAGACAGAGCAACAGTCAGATTGATGCCTAGTGAAACCACTGCCAGCGTACGCTGCAAAGAGTTGGCAGAGCAGGGATCACAGCCAACCAAAGAGCACAAGGGTAGCAATCACAGCTCTCACAAGAAGCGCTCCCACGCACAGTCGGACAGTGATCTGTCAGAGACTCATCGCATCTCAGACAACAGCAAGAAACAGCGCACAGCACCCACTGAAGACAAAGAGCCAGCGGCACAGTCTAGTGAAAAGCCTTGGCTAGCTCACCACATTCTAGTGAAGGTTGTAGACAAGCATTTGCAGGGTGGCAAACTGTACCTCAAGAAAGCTGAAATCATTGAAGTCCTGCAGCCCAAGCTTTGCACTTTGTATAGCAGAGACACTCGCAAGTATTACTCCAATGTGCATCAGCATCAGCTTGAGACAGTAGTGCCTCAGGATGAAGGGGCCAGGGTGTTAGTCATTCAGGGCAAGTATAAGGGCCAGCGCGCTCGCCTGTTGAAGAGAAACAAGGAAGCGCAGCTTGCAGTTGTACAGTTTCTGTCAGACTTTCAGGTTGAGAAGCTGCCGTTTGACGATGTGTCTGAGTTTGTTGGTGACAGGGGTGAAGATGAGTGACATTGTCCCTGCGACGTGATGTGATGAACATTTGCTGCTGCAAATTTGTGTGTGCTTTGCTTTGTATAGCTGTCCCATTTGATTACCTATTGTTTCGCTGTGTCACACATGATTGCAGTCGGCCTGCATTTCTTTTCAATGACTTGGTCAGTCCCTTGTTTATGCGAGTCAGGTCGGTACAGACTGCTATGCTATGTTTGAAGAAGGGGTTGTCTTGCTTGTTGAGCTGCTTTGATTATTAGGTACTTTATTGTTGGCAATGCGTTTGGCCTGCCTGCCTTCAGCACATGCCAGCACACACACCATGTTGAGTGCTTCTCAAATGTTTGCACGATCATTGCCAGGTGCAGACATGCAATTTGCCCTTTTACTTGCCTGGCCAAGTGCTGTGGCCAAATGGGAATACCAGTCAAATAGTATCACAATTACTTACTGACAAAGTATTGAAAGCTCCAGGCTCGTAGTACTATGTCTTGCACTATCTGTTCACTATGCACTATTATGATACACACAAAACTTGACTGTCACACAGCTCTCCCACTCAATCTTGACACAATAACAATGCTCATTGTCACACGCTTGCTGCTGATGTTATGCACAGCTATACTGGTCATCGAGCCTGCTGTAGGTGATGTAGCAGGTTTGAACAAGTTGCCATGGCTGTCATGCATCCCAGCTCTGAGTTACTATCCCCTCCGCAGCTGTGCTGTCCCCTGCCATGGCCTCAATGCATCTATCGTAGAACTGCACAGACCAGGACATGATCAGCAACTGAGTGTGTTTCAGAGTAGTGATTCATGTCTAGCCTCTGCACACTGTATAGGTCACAGCATGCAGTCCATAGCAGCTACTGACAGGTAAGCTAAACAGAACCTGCAGCTGCCTTGGCTTGCAAAAGCAGCAAGCAAAAATGCATTCCAGTGTAGACATGGACAAAATGGCCTTGATCTCCAACGCATGCACAGGTGATAGAGTATAAGTCAAATTGCATACCTTGCCAGCCTTCTCCATGTCACCCATTTCAGTGTACACATCTGCAATTTCTCCTAGCACATCAGAATCCCGCACAGTGTCACCAATCTGTCCTGACAGATCCAAGCTGAAGTTTAGTGACCGTAAACACATGTTCAAGTCCCCAACCTGCAGTGCATGCAGATTTCTGGCACATTCAAGATGGAAACAATGCTTCACAACCAGCAGTTGCAGCAGCTCCAGGCAAGCCTGGAGCCTGGTGCTGTATCATGCTGTCATCAAGAACTAATGCACATCAGTCTTTGTGAAACTGTATGAACTATTTGCAATGTGAGGGCACAGTGACATCATCTGCAGTATGAGTGACATGCTTGCTGATAAGATTCTAAGGCCATAAGTGTTGCATGAAAATACGGGACATGGCGCCATACGCCTGAACTACACTAGAATGTTGTAGCCAAGCCTGCGCTACGCGTGCAGCATCCAGGCAATCACATCAAATCTTGCTTTGTCTGTCTGATGCTTTGCCAGCAATAACTGGTCAAAGAAGGCAGTCATGTACTTCAGGAAGATGTCAAACAGGGATACCTCTTTGTAAGCGTTTGCTGTGGCCCTGGCAACAGCACGCTGAGCTCTCTTATCCCTCAGGTCTTCACTCAAGCGCCCAGCCTGAACGACGCACACCTTGTTGTGTCAAGCAGAACCAACGTATCAAAGGTAGAGTTGCATATCAGTGAAGACAACATTTGACAATAGTACAGGCAAAACCCATCAGCAGAGGTAGGACTGCTTGTCAACGCTGTATCACTTGCAACAGCATCTGCACAGCTCAAGAGCAAGCAATCGTCTGAAACTCCTCACATCAAGACGGGAAGAAACCTTCGCATCAAAGGCAGAGCCGCATTTCAGCAAAGGCAGCACTTGACACCAACACGGGCAGAACACATCAGCAGAGGCTGAACTGCATGTTGGCGACAGCCAAAGCAGTCATCAGCAAAGACAGCGCACATCAACATTGATAAATCCATCAGCATTGGTCAGGTCATGCCAATCAAGACACAACTGGGCATTGTGAAAAGCACGCAAAAGCTGCTGCACATCACCTGCTTGAGCAGCTCCAGAGCTTGTTGTGCTTGGCCTTGTCGTATGCTCCCCTTGCCTTGTTTCAGCAACTCTGAAATTTGCCGCCTGGCCTGCGCATCACAGATGAGCCCTTTTCATGTACAAGTAAGGGACTGAACATGTGTTCAGTCAGCACAAACTGCCTTCCCAAATTAGGCTGCAGGCAAGCCTCATGCACATGACATCATGGGCAGTGCTTGAGGGGCTGACAGAATGAGTGATTGAGCAGGCAAGTGGGATCTTGCGGCCTGATGCAGTCAGGATCCCTGTGCACGAGCCGCATGCTTCAGCTGCTGCTTTGAATATAGGCTCCCAGAGTTCCCTCTCATACTGTTGACAGATGACAGATTCCGGCATACATGCAGCAGGCATCCCGCTAGCATACAAATAATATTGTATGATCATGATATGATTGCTACATGGCCACTGCATCATACTATATTGCATCACAATGTGCCATGTCATGTGAGGCTACATTGATTCATGCTGAGCACTTACAGGTATATTGCAGGATATGAAGTCATCTTGCATCATACTGTGTTTGTGTCGTGATGTCTTACAGCAAGGGGACTTTAGCTAGGCTCAGGTGGTCGGAATTATAGCCTCCAACTTGATGGGCAGCCGTGGGACCCGCCATAGCACTTTCCATTGCTTTGCACTGCATACCTCTGTCTCATGCAATGGTCGTGTGAAAGTAGACATGTAGTACAAGAATACCTTTGCAAGATTCAAGTTGTCAGTGCGGTAGCCTTCCACTGGATGGGCAGCAGACGAACCCGCCATTGCATTTTGTATTGCATTGCAGTGTATAACATTACATGACATGACATTACATGACGTGAGGATCTGCTTTGTCACAAATGTGTCATGAGCGCATTATGAGTAATAGTAGTAGGAAATACCTTAGCAAGGCTCAGGTTATCAGTGCCGTAGCCTTCCACTGGATGGGCAGCAGACGGACCCGCCAAAGCACTTTCCATTGCTGCTCTGTTGGCTTGAACCGCCTCCAAGCTGTTGGACAGTGCATCTGCATCATCACCCTGAAAGATCATATGACGCTTTTGGCTTTATTTTGTTGTTGCCATGAGACATATGCAATCAGCCTTGTTGGCTGGCCAAAGTACTCTCCACTGCTGCTCTGTGCCAAGCATGTATGGCCTCCTTTTCTTGTTTGGATGTTGCATGCCTCAAGGCAAGCTGTTGGACAATGCATATGCATCATCACTCTGAAGGATTGTGTGCAGCCCATTGCTGCATTTCAGCAATAAGCTTTGTTGTTATCAAAACGATTCAGATGTTGAACAGTGAGATTCAGTCTGCCTTCATTTGAGCTCAGTGTTGTTGATCGAACATCAATGTGCAAGAGGAATGAAAGTACAGGAATGATGTAATAGGAATGGATTTGAGACCCAACTCAACTAGACTTGCTCGCTCAGTGTTGCTTGACAGTACTGGTAGTTTGAGGAAGGTGTTCCCACGGACAGGATTGGAGCAAAGCACACCTCAGTCTGCCTCCGTCTCAGTTCAGTGTTGATGTGTCGTAATTTTCTGTTGGTGCTCTCAAGCTCAAGCCTTCTTTGGCGAGCAAGCCAGCCTCCCACAAATGCACCAATGATTGCCAATGCCTGCAGCAATGGCATACACCTTTGAGGTATGACTTTGACAGGGACTGCAGCAATCTTGGGCAAGCCAAATTCTTGCAAGCTATGCTGCATGAATGAGGCCGCCGAAGATGACCAGAGTTGTTTCAAGACACTTCATTGCTTCTACACGCACCAAGCAGGGTTGTAGAGCTCAAGTTCGAGGCATGTACATGATGACAACGATGGAAAATGACCTGTAGCGCTATCAGGGCTGTGGCTGCAGAAACACCGGGAGGACCTCCAGGTGTCAAGCGCTGTGGCGCTGCTCCTGTCTGCGTTTGCTGTATTTGTTGCCCTCTGTGACTTTGTGCATGTGCCGTATTGATGGATCTGCGGAAGTGTCTGCAGCATGCGGGGATGTCGTCAAGACGACCATCATGCAGATTCTGCTGGGTTGCGTGTGCAGAAACCTTTGCCCCGGGTCCTTGGGCTTCTTTGCGTGCAGCACCGGCGGAGCTAGTGACCAAGGTTGTCTCACAGGTACATAAATCTGCTGGCAAAGCTTTGAGCTGTGCACATGCATCGGATGACTGTCGCTGTCATGCACTCCCTTGCATCACATCCTTGATCGACTCATCATTTGAGGGCTGGCCGCGCCAAGCCCTACTGCACGAGGGCTGCTGTAGCCGGGAGAAAATTAGAAATTCAGGGCACCTGACGCCGCGTGATAGACGCTCAGTCTTTGATTTGCAGCGTGCTCGCAGTGGTTCCGGAGCTACTCATATGAACCAGCATGGTTGACTTCCCTGCGCTGCAAATCGACACAAGCAACCTCTTCCACCTTTGTCTGGCGGATCTTGACTGGTGTGAGACTGTCACATCATGTCAGAGCAAAATGTCGAAGAAGGCGAGAAAGTTATAGCAGCATCAAAACGACCGGATGGCACATACAGGAGGGAGCGACGGGTGCGCGCAGGATACGTCCCGCAGGACGAGCAGCCTATATATCAGTCAAAGGGAGCGCTGGTCAGGTTTTGAATGCACAGACCTCATGCTTGGCCTGGCGACCAGATCTGTGACACGCATGTTCTTGTGTGCAGTTTAAACAAAACGTGCCAAAGTGTCCAGGATTGGACGAGGCAGGTCAGTTTCCAATAATTCCTTTTCGATGAGACCTACTGATTCAAAATGCAATGTGCCAATACATCGTGCCTGTTTTAGATGCAGCCAAAAAGCCAGCTCTGAGCAAGGCTGCCAAGAAAAACGCCAAGCGCAAGGAAAAGAAGCAGTCAGAAGCAACTGATGTAGACATTGCTACACAGTCTGTCAACGACCTTAGGTAAGCAAGAAACTTCTTTGCTTCCATAACGTCACTGGCAGACTGTCAAGAACATGTCTAGA
The DNA here is from genome assembly GCA_002118135.1 of Trebouxia sp. TZW2008. Classification (NCBI taxonomy): domain Eukaryota; kingdom Viridiplantae; phylum Chlorophyta; class Trebouxiophyceae; order Trebouxiales; family Trebouxiaceae; genus Trebouxia; species Trebouxia sp. TZW2008. The sequence continues at coordinate 29,543 of BDIU01000383.1, forward strand.
ATGTCATGCCACCTTGCTATGGAGAATTCAGGGATTACGGAGGCAAGATCTCACAGCAAACATCACCTGATAACTCAAACAAATGGAGCATGATAGCAGCTGTTTGTAGCTTTGACTGAATGAAGATGAAGCTTCAAGACCGTTTCGTCTGCAGTGTGTCTGAAGCACCAGTCACCAATGACAGACCGCCTGGTTTGACCAATGACAGACCTCCTGGTTTGGGAGGAGCTACTCAGTCTGCTACACAGTCAGCCAGAACCTCAGACCCACACAACGGCGCATCCAACAGCAGCTCCAGCACATCAGCAGCGACCAGCAACGCTGTGACCAGTGCAGCAGATATCTTGCAGAACTCAGGGGCTGCTGCACCAGCTGCTGCGTCAAACGCTGCACCAGCTGCTGCGCAAGATACTGAGAAACAACTGAGGAACCTCAGGAAGAAGATCAGACAGGCGGAAACTACAGCCAAAAAAGCTGCAGAGGGCAAACAGCTGACGCCTGAAGAAGAGGAAAAGCTTCAGAAGCTCAAACTCTGGTGAGCGCACTATGACTAGCATTTGCTGTGTCTGTTCTTATGTTCCTCATTGCTGGTAGTGGTGAAAAGTTTGGACACAACAGTGAGCAACGCATCAGTTTTCTGTACTCTGTATCATGCCGAAGCTTTGATCCATGTGTCCTGTATTGTGTTGTCAGCCAATGCTCAACTTAAAGCTTTGCTCAATGCTTTGTGGGTGTATTTTGTATTGTAATGTATGTTGAGGCCAACAGCATGGTGAGCATGCTATAGCTTGTGCTCTTTTGCTCAAGCTGAGGCGCTGCTGAGCATTGCGGCTATCACAGCATGTTTGTACAATGTCATGTTCTAGGGTCAGCATTTTGCACAATATGTCAATGACACTGCCAATCTAGTGCTGCACAAAAGCAGTTCACCATGTATGACTGATGAAGCCTTTGCCTGGGGATTGAATGAGTGACTGACTATGACTGGTTTGCGCTTCACTGCAGGCAGGCTGAAGAAGCAGAGCTTGCAAAACAGTAAGCAAGCTCACAGCTGCCGTACAGATGCAATGTCTTAGGTGAATTGAACAAAATCTATTTCATTGATGTCGGGTCTCATTTCCCTCGCAGTACAGCTGCAGAACAGACTCAGCTGTCGCAGATGTCTATTACTGAGGCCAGTAATCTCAGTCAAACCATACCATCTATTGTCTGAAGCTCTGCTTCAATATTTTGGATTGTTAGGGCAAAGCTGCCAAGTTGATGCCCATTTCATGCATGAGCTGTCAGCAGGCATGCTGCTTCCGCATTGCATGAAAACATTGCAGCTGACGCAACTGCTTTCAGAACAACAATTCAGTGACCTGCACCTGCTGACTATTGACTGAGAGTAAATGTGGGGCAGATGCAGCTTGACCACATGCATGTGTATGACATGCTGCACCATCTGCTGACACAGGACATGCATCATTGTTGCTGCTCTGCTGTGCAGACACTTGGCCACTGGGCCAGGTAAAGCATTGAGCTGACCTTGAAAAGGCAGTGCTAGATGCTCAACAGGCATGCATGGTAAGACGTATGTATTGCTACGCAATGCGGCCAAGCCTGGGTGTTGCCTGAAACTTTTCACAAGGTACATCACGCAGGCTTTGTTGGGTGCAGGGAGGGCATCAGCTGTGATTACATATTGTGAATCAATACAAAATCAGCAAAGCTGACGCAAAAGAAGTCTAGCGAGGTCACGTCCAGCCATCATCTGCAGTCAGCAGGAACACACTTAAAACACTGACATGGTTTTGCCTTTTGTGATGAAGATATGCGTGTTATGTGGCAGCTGAGAGGCGTGGGACTATAAGGGCAGCTACACCAGACAATTTGCTTACTTGAAGCCAAGGTCACGGGACTTGTCGTCAGCTCGTGCTCTGAAGTCACGACCATGGCGAGTCAAGTCGTTCTCCAGGCCTGCACAACACCTTTTGGGTTTGAAGAAAGCTTGATCTGAAACTGAGTGTGCATGCTTTGCACCTTGGAGGCTTCCAAATAACGCTGCATATGTTTGGATCTGCCATCCCATGCACCGCTCAAAATGCGACTTGCAAGATCACCTCTGGCATCCCTCCTGACGTTGCTACCAAATCGATCTAGGCTGTCTACGACATCCTTGTCCTTGTTGAAGTAGGCCAAGCCAGCGTAAACAGCGCCTGCAACAGCTGCTCCCACAACAACCTGCATACAATGTCGCAATCAAGACTCATTGAGCCGCCCAAACGCCGTTTATCGGTGCACTAGCGCGCAGCAAGCGCGATTAGGCGGCATGCTGAGTCAGCTGAACACAGATCTGGACCAGAGTAAGACCAGATTTGTGAATCAGTAGAGCGACTCGTGAAAGGTCTGCATGAAACTCGCAACAGATCATCATGCAGGGACTTGTGCGCACCTTGCCCCAAGGGTGTGGCAGACCGAAATAATCATCGTTGTCTGCGCGGCGAGACATTTCGCAGCCTAAAAAGGACAAGCAGCGGCAGCTGGCTTAGCAAAATGTGCTTTGGTGTGTTCTAGTAATCACGCCGGCGCAGTGACGCACGAGCTTGGTCTGGAAAAATACACCTGCTAGCTCGCTTCTATCGACAGCTCTGAGGCATCTCATCTCACTCACTTGAGCCTGAGCGCTTTCCAAATTCTGTTCTTCTTCGCTTGACGCTGTCAGCATTGTGAACAAGTGTGAAAACTTTTCAAGGTCAGATGCAAAAGCTGCACAGCAAAGCTGTACACAGACCAAATGCCTTGGCCTTTCAAAACGTTGTACAAGACAGCGGGAGAGCGCTTTCAGCATCACCTATAGCTATAACAGCAGTGGTGGCAAGTTTAATGTCATAATTGCATGCCAGCATTGCCACCCATCGTCTGCATGAATCTGCGAAGCCTATACAATATCCAGCGCGATTCTCCGTACCCAGCAAACAAGCAACAAAGCTGCTACAGAATGTCGTCAACCATGAAATAAATCAAATGCAATGGTTCATTTCGATGAGTTATGTTGTATTGAATTCCACCTTCCGGAATTCTCCCAGTGCTGTCAACTTCTGGGCACAGCAGCTGACAAGACCGCAGCCCAGCTGTCGGCATCTTTTGCGCCTACACCAGAAATGCTCCAACATGTTGCACTAGCTGAGTCAGTGCTCTGATCTCTGAGGCTTTGAGTCAGAACGGATTCCCATTCACCACGGCCTTGCCATTTGGCCCTTTTGTGTTTGCTTGCAGGTCCTACAATAGTGCTGGTGAGCAGACGAGGGCCCAGCCTTGCTGTGCCGTCAGCTAACTCCCTTGCTGCACACTTGACACTGATCTGCACATCATCAATGTTGCGATCAGAATTCATCTGTTTGCTAGTGAGCAGGCCAGGCCTTAGCCTTGCTGTACCGTCAGCTAGCTCCCTTGCTACACTGTAGACACTGATCTGCACAGGTCAAGCAGCATCCTAGCAGTATAGCTTTGCATAGATGATTATTATTTGCAAAGCAGGTGATGGGCGGAGGCCTCATTGACTGCACATCTATATTCCTGGCATGCGTTGCCCAGCAAGGCAGGCTTCTGGCTAGGTCACATGGTAATTTTGATGCAAGGTTACTCTCAAGCCATCAGCAAGCTTCAAGGCATCAACAACGCCAGTGACAAAGCAGTGGTTCAATAGATGCGCATGACACCTCAGATGAAGATCAGTGACTGCAGGTCTCTCTATCATGCATATTTTGGGCAATATTGACAGCTGGCAGCAGCAAGCAAAATGCTTGCTGATGCCAGATGCTGTGAGCTCATGACACAGCACAGCACAGCACAGCGCAGCACAGCACAGCACAGCACCTTGCGATCCAGCTCCAGCAGTAGCTCATGCAACCCAGCGCCGGTTGCAGCAGATATGTGTACCGCCGCTGGCAATCTGCTTGTTTGGCCATTGACCGGGCTTTGATGCATGTGTGATGCATTCTGCTGTGCATGTGCCATGTGATGCAATCCTGGCGTGCCTTCATTATGGGAAACACTGCTTTGCAAAGACGGCGGCTGCTGCTGCTGCTGCTGCCGCTGCTGCTGGTGGTGGTTATCATCCTCTGGCAAAGCTTGATGACCATTATGTTGGTGTTCAAGCTGATTGCTGTTGTCACAGTCACTGCGCAAGTGCTGTGGCAAGTCTAAGCTCTGATGTGAATCTGAGCCGCCTTGCAGATGCTGCTGCAGCTGATCTGACTGTAGGTGTTCAGGTGGGTTTTGCTGTTTAGCATTTGTGGGCTGCTGACTCACAGGCTCACTCTGGTTTGGCAAAGTCTGCTGTTGTGACGGTGCTGCCGCAACTACATTGTCTGTGCCTGCACCATGTCAGAGTATGACTTGACCTCAAGCAGCAATGATACAACTTTGTACTGCATCGTCAGCATAGGTGCCAAGTCTGTGGTGCTCAACTCAAACACTACCAGGCTAACATGACTACTGGCATCAAAGCTTCCAGCTCAAGCAAGCCATGTTGTGCTTGATTTGCAATGAAATGTGCAGAAGCAGTGTGCCAGAGAACAACGACTACAGCATTCCATCTGCTGAGTCTGTCACCTAAATGCTTTCCAAACAAAATCTGTTGCCAGCATGCATGATTGTACCATCAAGCCAACAAAATGCGCATATGTCTTGCGACAAATTTGAGCCTTTATGCACTCTTCTCTGACGCCCGCTGTATGCAATCACATATCCTGCTGCTATCGCCTCACAGTTCTGATGCATATTTTTGGCCAGCAAGCTCTTAGGCCCAGTAGGTGAGAGCAAACATGCCGTCATATAGAACTTGTTGGACAGTTTGAGGCACACCTGAGGTCAAGTTTGCATCACTGTCTGCCTGGGCTTCAGGGTCAGAAGCTGACTGAGAGGACAGCAGATCTGTCTTGTTCCACACCTCAATCAAGCCAGTGTGTAGCCTGGCTTCAGAAATGCCCAGATCGCGCAATACCTGCATGCGTTCAAGTCACATTTAAGCAAAAATGAGTAGAAACCAGAGGGGCAAGTACATTGTAACTTGAGCAGAATCTGGGGAGCAATAGAAAGTCCAGAGCAACCAAAGGCACTAGCAATTGCAGATGAAGCTGCTTCAGCAGCAAGCAGGGTAGAGAGCACATGGGGAGGCAGATACAAGGAACATTCAGTAGAAAGCAGGTCAGAGGCAGATGCAGGCAACGCTAGGTAAAAAGCAGAGGGAGAGGGGTCAAGCAGATGCAAGCAACAGGTGCAGGTAATGAGAAAACCTGTAGCACTGAGGCTCGCTGGTGTTGGACATCAGGTGAGCTGGCATCCAATACATGCAACAGCAGGTCAGCCTCGCGCACCTCCTCAAGCGTTGCCTGTACAAAAGTCCACTTGTTATGCACTTGCTTCAATGAAATGCGTACTAGCAAGGTTGCACAGACCTGCCAAATGGACACAGAAGCATTGCAGTGCCCAGAACATGGTTCATTTTTAGTATTGCTTGTACTGGCCCCTTTGGTATTGCTTGTACTGGCCCCGTTGCAGACTGCTGCAGTGGCCTCAACGCAGCCACACTTTGCCATTACTGCTGCAACATGATGTCTTGAATGCTGTACGCACATGACAACAGCTACACCACGCTGCTGATGAGGTCATGGATGTGCAGCATGTTACTATTGCACTGATTGCGTCTGTGGGGCAAGAATGGGCATAGTTTCAGCCAAAACCCACACTGTTGCCATAATTCTTGGGCACAGAAAGGTAATGGGACCAGGGTATTGCCTCATGTTCTCAATCCCTCACCTTGAAAGCATTGACAAGCTGGTGGGGGAGGTCTGAGATGAAGCCAACAGTGTCGCTGAGGATGGCCTCACGGCCTGAAGGCAGGTGCACCCGCCTCAGAGCAGGGTCCAGTGTCGCGAACAGCCTGCATTAAATAAATGACTGAAGTCAGACAAGCGTGTAAAGACATAGACAAGCTGGACTGGAGATACCCATCTTCAGCACTAGTGAGTACTTATACCAGGGATGGATTTTCAGCAGTGCTTGGGTCACAAACACTGGCACGTGCTAGTGTTTGAGCTTGTTCATAGATGCTTGCAATGGACAAACAAGCAGGCTGGACAACAGATTTTTGTCTCAATGCCTGTGTCTCTGAAGGCGAAGGCTTATCAGAGGCAAGCCGTAGAAGCATTGGTGCAGCCTAAGGCATCAAATTCACGCCTGAGATCAACCCCCTCAGCCAGCATGCATGCTTGAGAACAACTAGACAGGATGAAGTGAAGATACCTGTCTTCAACGCCTGTGTCTCTGCGGGTGAGGGCTTGCAGTAGGGATGACTTGCCAGCATTGGTGTAGCCCACCACAGCCAGCACAGGCTTGCCAGATCGGCGCCGTCCTGCCCTTTGCACTTCTCTTGTGCGCTGAACCTGTATTGAACATTCTCAGCGCTCTCAGCATGGTCTGAGATAAGACTCAAATGCACAGCCCATTTGACACTGATGAGTGCATTCCTCTACCTTACAGGTCGGATGTTGAGGCCTGATATGCTGTCCACAAGTCAATTGTGCATGAATAGTTCGGCCAAAAAATCGACAAGATGCTGCAGGCAAGACGCGTGCAACAGCTTTCACCTCAGCCAGCTTCTTCTGGAGAGCCTTGCGGCGGGTGATGAGTCGCTGGCGCTGTAATTGCAGCTCAGACTGACCTCCACCTCCCGCCCCACCCAAACCTCCTGAACTGCTGCCACTGCGCCCCCTCTCCCTGCAGCAGTCTAATACTTGAGCAATCTGAGACATGAAACAAGATCTTGACCAAGAGAAACAAGGTGAAGAAGAAGAAGCAGGTGTCAGAGGAAATCATGAAGGCACGAGCAGCATGGGCTCAGAGCGGCCCCCTCCTCCTGCCCCACCCAATTCTCCTGAACTGCTGCCACTGCGCCCCCTCTCCCTGCACATGTCAAATTGATGTGCAATCTGAAGTATGACACAAGAGCTCAAACAGGAAGCAATCAGCAGTGAGCAAGAAAGAGGCAATCAAGACCGGCAAGCAACACAGACATTTACAGATGGAACGTGACATGGCTTCAGTATCAATGTTATCATTGTCATAACCATTGCTACTGGTCGGACTGCTAATATCATGTCTATGATCATCGTCCTTGTCAGCCTCACACACCTTGCGCTGACAACTTCTGTGGCGCCGCCTTCACCAAAGCCGAGTCTTTGGCCAGTAGCAGCGTCCAGGACACGTACCAGGCGGGAGGACCTGTATTCCAAGGCTGCCAATTCCACCTGAAATGACAGCACTTGCAGCAAAAAAAACTCATGGAGTTGCTGAGTCTCTGATGCAGACTCATCAAGGCAGTTCAGACTCTGCCTTGATGAGTCTGCATCAGAGAGCAGGGGATGAGCGGTATGTGTTTCAACCAATGTCCAGGCTAACCCCCTCGAACATGCGAGCCAGAGGCCCTGATATTCTATGCCATTGGTATATACAGCTGTGCGGGTGCAACCCAAGGCCACAACTGCATTTGGGGAAGCAACGCAAGCTGATTTGCAAGTGCTGCAAATAGGGTGAATGTACAGAATGTACATCAACATGTAAATTGTAGGCGGAGCTAAGCTCCAACTCTTTCAAGGCCAAATGACAGTGACTGGGTGACTAAAAGACTACAGAAGACTTGCACCAGATGACTGATGTGCAGCTGAAATGTCAGCATGGTTGACTGTGCATGATATTGGCCAGACCTGTGGCATGCACCACAGGCCCGTCACTTGCTTGAATGTTCTTATCATGCATGGCATCAGGGCGTGCAAACATTAGAAAGAAGCGCAGTCAGAGGCAATCAGCTGTCCCCTGCACACTCACCTGCAAGCGAGCTTCACGTGTACGCGCCCGCTGAGCAAATATGTCAATGATCAGCCCAACTCGATCCAACACTGGCAACCCCACAGCAACCTCCAGATTGCGCTGCTGCACGGGGCTGAGTGCAGCGTTAACAAACAGCTTGGACGGCTCATGGGCAGTGCAGGACTCTTGAATGTTGTTGATCACACCCGAACCAAAGTATGTGGAAGGAGTCACGTGGTGATGCTTGGAAGGACCTGCTTCAATGTGAGGGCAGGGTGCACCTGAACATGCATTGCAACATGTCACCTGAATTGCCAAGGCAGCTTGAGGAGGCTGTGTATGCACAACACTCAAATGCAAGTTTTGCATGAAGCTGCGTTAGTCTGTGGCACATGCACAATCTTGGAAATCATGTCTTGGCAAACTCACAAGGAGACAAGCAAATGCTGCATAGGATATGCATGAGGCACAGCTGACCTGCATATGACTCTGCCAGGCGCAAGGCCTCGTGCAGCACTCCGGGTGCCTTCTGCTTCGGGTGAACCACCAGCAGCTTAGGCTGTTGTGCAGAAACAGACACGAGCGCACGGTGTTGCTGTGCTGGCGCAGGTGCAAGCGGCAGGCTGAAAAGCTGCAAGCCAAGTTGCCGAAACAAAGTGGTCCTGCAGTGCGAATTGAGCAGTCCATCACGCCATATACAACAGCGATGCGTATTTGTGTAGAGCTAGCAAGCTCACGGGTCTTGGCTAAGCAATGTCTGAGCGCAGCCTGCTCTCCGAAAGCCGACCAGCATGCCCGGTCAAACCCTTTGTGGTTGATCGTGAAGCTTTTCCGCTTGCGTACAGCCAGTGGAACACCTGGATAACGCGCTCTCAATCCCTTGTAATCGGCCTTGTGCGGAATGCCTCTTGTGGAAGGTGTCGTGGGACCGCTTTTCGCGTCAAAAGTGCAACGTCGACGAAAGCTGCCGGGCTAAAGAGTTGTCGAGGAGGTTGCAATACTCGGTTGCCCACTGTGATGCCCAGTTTGACTTTCAGCAAAAGAAGTGAATGAAGGCATGCATTCAGTGGGGAACTCGTCAGGCGCAAAGTAGCTGTTTGTTGCGATCACCTCGGCTGATTCATAATTCACCTTCGATCGCTGTTTGCTCAGCTAGCAGGATCTCTGCGTCAGGCGTGATGCAAATTGCAGACTCGCATCGCCTCAATGCACGGCAGCAAAAGCTCCACATTAGGTCTTTTAAGCCACAGGGGACGCCAAAGGCTTTGCTCATATGGCATCACGGTATGCAACGCCAGGCATGGGTCAAGATCACTGTAACCTTGCACCATGCTGAGTCTGGGCTGCTTTGCAGGATACGGAGAGCACATTCTGAGGTACAACAACTGTGAGACCCTTGCCAATGCTTTCATGAGCGTCTGTTGTGATGCGTCTGCTGCTCCAGCATACTGGAGTATGCAGTTGTAGACACTGTGCCTGCTGTGCCTGCAGTTCTTTCCAAGCTAGCTGAAACTGGTATTGCTGTTGAGGCCCAAGAGGCACATGGTCACGGCACATCAGAGCCAACAGCTCCTGACGACAGAGCACTAGTTTGGGACTTCAATCACCTGGTGTGTTGCCACGCAACCAAAATGCTTGACTGTCACAGCAGTTTGCCACACAGGCACAAAACCTTGCGCAGCAGACGCTTTGGCATTGCTTCTTGATCATTTTCAAATAGTTTGTTGTAGACACAAGATGCAGCAGGGTTTGCTGATGAGGTGAAGCAAAGGCATCCCAACATTCCAGCCTTCCTTGGTGGTCAGTCTTTGGGAGGCTTGATTTCCGCTCATGTGGCTTTGCAAAACCAGCCAAGCTGGTCTGGCCTGATACTGTGTTCAGCTGCCATGAACATTGAGTGGACTTTGACACTCAGGTGCGCTTTACATGTGTGCATTTACACATGCCTGAACTCTCTTCACATGGCATGGCAGAAGTCTGCAAGATGACGCTTTGCAGCGGCTGTCAAATATTGCTTGCTACCTTTTGTGTGATGCCATCAAGACAGTGTCTGCACGTACAAGTGTTTCTGCCTTTTCCTGCTAGCAAAAGCATGCCTGAGAAACATGACACTGCACGGGCAATCACAAACTCTACCCATGAAAGCTGAAAGTCGATCTCAAATGGTTTGACTGACTGTGTCCTTTTGCTGATGGATGCAGGCTGCAAGCGCCTATTGGGGGACTGCTTGCCACATTAGTTCCTAGAAAGCGACTTGTGCCTGCTGTCAAGCCAGAGGACATGAGTCCGGACCCTAAAGTGGTATGCTTCAGCTGACATGTCAGTGTTCAAGCTGATGCAATTGTTGTTACGCCTTGTGATGCTCACTTTACATCCTATGCTGTTTGGCATCAAGAATCGTGTGTGAGTAGAAGCAGCGCAGTTTGAATGCTCACTTGCAAGCATCAAGTCATCAAGTGACAGTGTTTCTGACTGTTGCGCTGACTCAAGTCATGCTGCCAGGTGGAAGACTATGTCAATGACAAATTGAACTTTGTGGGACCAGTGCGGGCAAGGACAGCTAATGAGATCTTGAAGGGCTTCCGTTCACTGGACAGGTCCCAGTCACAGCTTGCATTGCCAATCCTGGCTGTGCATGGCACCAGTGATCGATGCACAAGCCTGCCGGTATGGGCACTCTATGGTTCATCCGCACAATCGTCATTGAGATGCTTGCTAATGAGGTGTCATGCCCTTGCTAGCTGCGTACAGAAGCAGTGAATTGCCTTCAAATGATGGTGTCCAAAGCAAAGTTGTGTCACTGCAAAGCAATCTATGCTTGCTAGCTGCATACAGAAGCAGTGTATTGCCTTCAAATGATGGTGTCCCCAGCAAATTTGGTTCACTGCAAAGCCCTCTTTGCTGGCAAGCTGACAATGCATGCTTATCAATCTGTTACTGCATGTTCTGCATACCAGGCAGCGCACATGTGTGAGCTTGGTCTGATGCAGACAACACGGCTTTGCAAGTTTGAGTCTCAGCAGACCCACCTCATGCTACAGTGGGCTCTGTGTTTCCGAGATGACTTGAACTCATCCAGCATTGGCCAAGATTTGAATGTGCGACAAGATGATGCAATGAAATAACCATGCATTTAGGCATGCATGCATGTACACGCATTCATGAATTCCTGCTGTCTGACCAAAATTGAAATCATGCACTGAATTGATGACTCATCTGCAGGCTGTCAAAAGGCTTTTGCAAGTTTGTCAAAGCAAAGATCAGACCCTCAAAGAAATCCCTGGGGGTTATCATGAGTTGCTGATGGGTCCTGAAAAGGAAGAGGTCATCCCGCTTGTGAGGGAGTGGATTTTGACCCACTCCAGCACCAATGCAGCCAAGATGTAGCCCAATACATAGTCAGGACTTGTAGCTTTGAAAACACACCAGGCAGCAGCATGAGATTGCATGCCTGTGGCAATCCTGGTCATAATCATGTGACACCTGCATGACATTCAACGAAGGCTGCTACCTGCATGTATACTCTTTGCTTCAGGTGTTGTATTGTGTGGCTTGTCACGTAACATAGTGCTGGTGATTCACAAGAGTGCCCTGCACAACACTAGTTTCATTGACTTGCAAGACGGTTGAAAGGCACGTTTCATCAGGCTTTTGCAGACGCCTGAGGCTTTCACCAGACGCAAGTCTGACAGGGCTGGACATGCTATCTTCTGCAGCAGCATCGATGAGCACGATAGAAAGGAAATTTGCGCATTAAATAGTTGTGAATACCAGCCACAGAACAGAACGAAAGTCGCTTGGTGCAATGTTGATGGTTGTACTCTGCATTTCATCCTGGTGTATGGGAGAAACGACCGTGCATATCCATGATTTGCATTGCAAGACGCAGATAGTAACAAAGGTGGGGGCAAAAAAGCCATGTCAAAGTTGATGCTGTGCCATTGATGCTTCAAGTAGGACAGCTTAAAACAAAGTCTTGCTGCTGGCAGAGACTTGACTGCAGGCCACGGGTTGCTCATGACATCCTGAGCCATTGTTGTACAGTGATTGAAGAATGGCTGTGGAAGCGCTACTGCCTTGCACGTACAGGTGACATACTATAGACAAGGAGTGCAAACACACTCGTGTTTGAGGAGGTTGCAACTAGCCGACACCATGACATGATGTGCAGGACCCATGGACACTCACAACTACATACATACTGGGGCTGACAAGCCATGCAAATGTCTTGTTCACCCAGCCAGCTCATGGCTTTGCAGGCTTGCAAAATCCAGGCAGGCTGAAAGGGCAAGACATACATTTCATATGTCAAAAACCCTCAACCTTCCAAGAAGTACACTGACTGCATCATCGAACTAAACACGAAATTTGCGCTATTTCAGCCCCAGGCAAAGCATTGTGGAGATGTAAGGTTTCTCTTGACGCTGGCAGGACCATCGTTTCAGGGCTGCTCGCTGCCGCCACACAACCTAAAAGCGCGGAGCATACAGGCCTATACGCCTGCGCTTCTTGCTTTTCACTCCTGACAGAAGCAGGCTAGTCTCGTTCTGCTCCTGCTGAATTCGGACATATACTGCTTGCTCGTGTGTGTATCCACAATCTGGTGCGCAGTGCCGACAAAGACGTTTGCCAGCAGACTCATACCATGGGAATCTGTCCCATCCAGGTGAAAAGCGCTGGCACTCCCCACAAATTTGCTTGTGGTGAATTGCAACAAGGCTGCGAAAGTCCAGATTGAAACTAGGGGAATATTTCGCGCCCGGACAGTACGTGACGTAGATGTGTTGCCAGAAAGGATCGGTCATAAGATTCCGTAGCTGTCGACAAGATGCAGAGAGCCTGAGCAACGCCGTTACGCTATCCACTGCTTGTATGATCCGGACCAGGATTTCCTCAGGCATACTGCTCAGGTAATCAAGCTTATCATCCTTGGCGCTCCCGTCTGCGGCAGAAAGCTTGACCTTGCCCTTGACCTTGCCCTTACCCTTGCCCTTCCGTGGCTTGGCTGATGCAGCTCGTCTGCTGTCCATCAAGTCGAAGACTGCACAAGCAGCCGCTGTGGATCAAGGGCTACGGCATGGCATGTCGTCAGCTACTACATTTGTACACGCATTTCTGCAAAAAAATGACCTTGTTTTGACACATCCTGACTGCAAACATACTTCATGATCATCCGTTGCGCTATTGACTGGCCCGCTGGGCCCGAGCTTGCAGAACTGAGCTGGCAATTTGAAATGAGCCTAGGTGGTGGAGGGCTCCGAGACCAGACATCATCAGACCGCTTACTTTTGCATCATGCCAAGGTCTGGTCCAAGATGACAGTATTGCACACGTTGAGGATCAGCTCGGTCATCAGAGGTGTAAATATTCAAGAGGACCTTGTTCTCTGCGATGCTGCTATGATGCAGCAAATGCACTTGTTGATGTCAATACAGGCCAATTACAAGGTCACAGCAGAAATGTTTGGAATGCATCGATCACAGTGCATGTAGCTGAAATGAAGGCACGCTCCAGGGCAAGACGCCTTTCCAAAGCTCAAGCCAGCTTCACCACAGCGCTGGCTGCTGGATATGCAAGCAGCAATGCGTACGCCTTCAGAACATCAAAGTCTTAAGGCTGACGTGTTGCTCATGATCAGCCGTAATCCGTCTGGTCTTTAACACTGACCACTATAAACAAAGACAAACCAAACAGGGTTGTCAAGCGCTGCCAATATGCAGCAATCTACCTGCCAAAAGCACACCGTAATGCAGCGCGTTCTAAGGCCTTTGTGCTCCGAAGCCATTTGACATTGTTAGGTCTGAACTGTCTAGAAAGCTCGGGACAACTCGCTCACCCACGTTCTCAACCGCAGGACTGCAGCGTCAGTGTCAAAGTTGTTGCCACAGAATCGCATTGTTCGCCATGGGATCCGACGAAGGAGAAGTCGTCCAGCTTTACGTGTATGATCTTAGCAATGGGTTGGCGCGTCAGCTGTCACCGATGCTATTGAACAAACAGGTATGTAAAGTGCCCACTCCTTCTGCAGTTAGATGACAAGTAACATGCCGTGAGCAATTTGTTCGTGCTTCCAGATTGATGGCATTTGGCACACAGCTATTGTTGTGGGGGGACTGGAGTACTATTATGGGGGAGGTGTCAACCAGAGCAAGCCTGGATCGACGCCATTTGGGCAGCCTCTACGACAAGTCAATCTCGGGTACTGCCATGAGCTATAAAAAGTGTGCTTCATTCGTACTGAAGACTTGCTAACCCTTGTGTGCATTTTCACAGGAGAACCCAAATCCCAAAGGATATCAGAGATGAGTACTTGCGGGACATGCGGAAGATCTACACACCAGAGGCTTACTCGCTGTTCCACAATAACTGCAACAATTTCACCAATGACTTCTCTACCTTCCTTACAGGCTCAGGAATTCCTGTAAGCTCCCTGCGTGCCTATTAAACTACTCACAATAGCTTGCTGCACACCTGTTTCAGTATCGCCTTGTTGACTTGCAGCGCTGCTCATGCCATTTTGCCTGGAATATGCACTACATGTTGGCGTCATTTTTAGTTGCATATTTCATTAGCTGCAAAAGCAGCGTCTTCAGCATCCAAGATGATGGCCATGCAAACGGAGCTGTTCTGCATATCTTGTCTTTGCCAGCATGGACCTTTAATATATGTGACTACACCCCAGCGACCTTACAGCATTTGCATCAAAAGCCTTGGCGTTGTCATCAAGTGGCATCACAGAAATATATGCATGACCAGGCTTCAACTTACTTACGCTGACCAGCCACTGCACACTTGCCATTCGAAGAAATGACTGTAGTTCTCCAAGACATATCATCCAGATCAACATGATCAGTTGAATCATCATGCAGGCGTACATCACAGGCCTGCCTCAGGAGGTCCTAGCTACGCCTCTAGGTCAGATGCTAGCGCCCATGCTATCCCCTTTGGAGCAGCAGCTGGGCAACATTCACCAACAGCCAGCAGGCGAGACTGGTGCTGCTTCCCAGAATGCTCAGGGTGCAACAAGCTCTGCTGCACAGAATACACAGGGCCCGACTCCAGCGGCAACTTCCTCTGGATCTGCTGGGGCAACTGCAGCGCAGGTGTGACTGCATTGGGAAGCTGCATCTGTCAGAATGTGTTGTCATCTGTGGCATGTCTTCTATGAGACTCAGAGGGAGCAACACCTTCTGCCGCACCTCATGCAAAGGGCGCAAATTGTGCTAAAGCTAGGCCATGGCCAGGTATGGTTGCGTCGCTCACATTGCATACGATGTGCGTCTGGCATGTCGACCACTCTGCAGATGTTAACTAGCAGCCAGTAGGGGAATCTGATTGTGCTGCACAAAGTGCAGCCACCTCTGCTGCACATAACGTAACATGATAATAATCACATAACATAACATAATTTTAATGACAAAACATAACATAACCGCACAGGGTGCCTAATTTCTGCTGCATCTTCTTCTGGAGTTGTTAGGCCATCTCCAGGTAGCGGCACTTTCAGTTGATTTGGAAAACAGCATCATCAGATACAACAGCATTGTACTTTGCAATTCTCAATGCACTTCAACTGTTGCTTCTTCTGGAGCGGCTAGCCCATATGCTGGGAAGGTGAAGGGACTTTAATTTAAAAGCATCAACAATATGCCCTGCATGTGCTGCCTCAGTCAGTGCTTTTGAAAGACAACATGATCTGGACATATGACGTTGTGCTGTGCATTGGAGTGAATATTGCTGCGCACCATGTCCACACGTTGTCAAAACTGCAGCAGTGAGTGCAGCAGTGAGTGTGTGGACACTTGTGTCTGAGTAAGATGCAGCATGAGCCAAGTCCACAAAGCAAGCCCAAAGGCAGAGCTTGCCAAGCAGTTCACGCACAGATCTTGAGGTTGTCCTGTGATCAGCTGTCAAAGCTCAAAACCATCATCAAAATCCAACCGGCAGCATCCTGCGCTGCTGGTTATGCTGTCCGTATGCTGTCACCTCTGCGCAGCATGCTCCTTGCAAACCACAGACTCCTTCAGAAATTGGACTGTGGGCATGTGCGCTGCATCTATGTGACGTAAGTCTTTCACAAACAGGAAGATCTCTCTGAAGATCATTTATGCTGTTTGGCAAGATCTGAGGACAATCACAACCCACCTCAGCATTGTGTGAAAAGCAGTATTGACATGCAGGCGGCACAGATCCCATTAGCCCCAGCAGGGCTGCCACAACTGCCCTCACGACCCCCTGCAGCCACAGCGGCAGCAGAAGCAGCAGCTAAGCGAGCAGCTTCAGCCTCAATCGCAGCAACTGGTTCCAGCAACAACACCGCTGCTGCTGTTACCAGCACAGACAATCAGTCATCTAACAATGGGCCAGCAATTCAGCAAGCTGCTCAAGAGATTGCTGATGCTGCTGGTTTGGCTATGGCTGATGCTGGTGTGCCTCAGACACAAAGTTCTGCCAATGGGCGTTCTGCCAGTGGGAGTTCTGCCAATGGAGGTTTTGCCAGTGGCAGATCTGCCAAAGGGGGTTCTGCCAATGAAAATGCAGCACAATTGCCTCAAAGGCAAGCAGCTGCATCAGAGAAGATGAGCAATGGGCTTGCAAACAAGCCTGCCAAAGAGAACAAGCTTCCCAGTCGAGTGGTGCCATCCCAAAAAGATGTGAGGTGTTCTTTGTCCTTGCTGCTTTTGCACAAATGGTGCTGATGTTTGCCTACAAGCTGTTGTCAAGATGACATATGGATCAAATTTGGTTTTAAGTGTCTATGCGTGTTGAGTTTCTGAACCATGCACTTGCATGGTTGGCTTGCGACATACAGGCGCATCATAAAAACGCTATGTTGCTCTTGCTGCACTGCATTTGTTCTTGTTATCATTGTCTTGATGCAAGCTTGTTGCTGATGCAGTTGGCACTCAAAGCCAAAATTGAGGCAGAATTTGGCAAGTTGATGGCTCAGGGGGGCCTTTCTGCAAATGAGGCAGCACTTCTTGCCGTGAAGAATGTCGGGGCAGCTCATGTCTCACAATAGCCTAATCAAAAGCCAGTCATAGCCAGACTGAGCAAGACTCCAAATTTCGTGCAATTCGAATAAAGATGGTTGCTGAGGAATGCTGTTGCTGGCTGCACTATGCAATTGCAGTCTTTTGTGCAATTGCAGACACCAAGCCTGATGTAAGATATCACTGCTGAGTCGTCAGCCTTACGTTTACCGCAATGGCCTGCATTGCCACAGACATCGCTGTCATGATGCAAAATGTTTTTGACACATCATGCACTTGACCTACCGTTGCAGGAGTTGTTGCCAAAGCTAAGGGTGACTGCTCGATTACAACATTGTTGCTCGTGGTCTTGATGGGTTTCGTCCAAGTGCACAACATGCAAGACCTGAACCTAGCTGGCATCACAGAGCAATCAGCTCAATTCATGCAGTAGCATGTTGAAAATGTCCTTTTCGTTCTATACATGTGGCGAAGCTTTGCATACCTAAGAGAAGACGTACGAAGAAGCCTAGTCACTATGTGCCCTGATATTTAGCAACACACTAAAGCACTGCAGCAGTTGGTCTGCACTTGGCTTCGCTTGACAGTAGTTACTATGGCGCGCCGCAATCAGGCGGCCACCATTCAATCTATCAATAGCGTTGACTTCACTTAGTTTCCTTTTACCAGGCATGCACGATACTGACTAGATGTGCGCAACTTGTACTTTAGCTTGAACATTATGGTTTACTGCCTATTCTGGCAACACTTAGGATTCTGCACTTCAAGGTCATATGCAACCTTGTGCAGACCATTCCAGACAGTTGTGAACACTTAGACTTGCTACTCAACTCTACCTGCTATTCCGCCTTGTAATTATCTATCGCTTGCAACAAAAACTTTTCGCTCGTGTGCGCTGCATACTCACAGCATACACCTTCTGACGTCACATACATGGCCAATTGCAACTTTATTAGCTTGGATGCGATTGTGATCACAGGCGGATAGTTGCTTGGCAAAGACAAGTGCGCTGTCTCTGCCAAGATCAATACATGCATGTGCCACTGGAAACTATAGAAAGATGAGCACGCATACATTCAGTGCTTTCTGTTTATATACCGGTAAGGCTCAGGTCACTCGACTACTGATCACTTGCATAGCATGTGTTGCTGACACTTCTGAAAACACTTGAGGACGTTGCTGTTGCACAGACAAACTGGCAGGATGACATGCCAGTCTGCTTTATCAAGAAGTGCAGTACTTGTCGCCCAGTGGAGTGCGTGTGCCTGTGCTGGACATTAAGGCTGACTGAGCAAGATTGCTGTTTGCATTGGCTGTCCTAGAGGCTGCAAACCAGAAAACGCCTGCAATCCAGGATTGCTGGTCGCACCAGGCTGTGATGCTGGTCAAGAAGCTGGTCACTGAGTTGATGTCTGAAGAGGTGCTTGCCACCTCAGTGATATAGATGGGCAGCTTGTAGAGGTTGTACACTTTTGTCACGTACGTCTCAAATGCAGTAGCATCTGTGCCATAGTAGTGCAGAGCAATGTAGTCTGGCTTGACGTCGGACACTGAGCTCATGAAGGCAGCCAGCCATGGAAGCCCAGTGGCTTCGTTGCTGGTGACCGCAGGAGACAGAAGCTTGAGGCCATTCTTCGTTCTGTACGGAACAATGGTCTGGCGCCAGATTGCCGTTGCGTTCGCCACTGGCAACGATGTGGAGCCAAGATCTGGTTCCTGAAGAAGACAACAGGCAAAGTCAAATACAGCAAGGTCTCGTAACGCTACAACGGCGGACTCACGTTCAAGAAGGCGATCTTCTTAGCTTTGTCGCTGGGCAAGTATGTTGCTAGTGCGGCAACATCACCCTGCGTGCGAGCCATGGCGATGAACTCGAACGCGGGGTCAGCAGGACCAAAAGCCCAGCTCTCCCAATCTATGTACGCGACAGCTTTGGGGCATTTGGCTTTGGTAAAGCTGCCGCCGGACAGATCTGCTGCGACAGAGTCCCACGGAAACAAAAGTCCTCGCTTCTGGCCAAACACACCTGCACCGACTGAACCTGTCACTAGGGTGATCAACAGGTGATCAAAGAAAACGGTCGAGGCTTTGACGCACCTGGCAGTGCCAGCACCAAGCCGACGGTGAGCAAAGCAGTCGCAAAGCGCGAGATCTGCATGGGGACAGGTAAGCGGGAGAATCTTTCGTGCGACAGGAGAGCAGCGTTGCGCTTAAAGCTTGCCGAGAGTATATGACTGTCGAAACGAGTAACCCATTAGTCAATAGTAGGCACCACGTCCTTAGTAAGCGGCGGTTAATAATGGTAGGAAATTCGAGTCAGTCCAGCAAGCTCTGCCAGATTTTGAGCTTGCCGCGGCCCACTTACGGGGTCAGCACCGCTTTCATCATCTCGCTTTGGCTTGCTGTCTTGCAAAGTTGTGCCAACCTCCAGCTTGTATGGGTGAAGCACCGTTGCTGACAAAGATTCCAGCAACAACAAGTTTCAGCCAAAAAGCAATTGTCCATGCATTACTGCCGCCGGCATGTGCGTTATCCACTGGGCCAGGCCTTGGTGCACATGGGAAGATTTGATGTCATACGAGGCATGGAGAAAATACCATAACGCATCGCCATTTAGCCAGCAAGTCTCTTGTCCGACACATACAACGCGATGCAATTGCTCCTGCTCTTGAAGTGTCACAGGCACATGATGAGACGCTACCGCTCTGCCATCTAATCAGACACAATTAAAGCTTTGAGTCATGGGTTCTTGCCTCACAGGCTAATCCAGAGACAAGTGCTTGACACAAGACAGTTGGCTACAGTCTGAGATTGAGAATGCCTGCACGTATGTCCTAAAACCCTCTACAGACGCAGCAATGTATAACCGAAACAAACACTGACCGTATTGGAAAACTAGGAAATGTATCAGCTCTAGTTGAACATCTGACCGTACAGCTCCCCTTGGTTGTCCACCTTGTTGTAGTCTACCCAGTTGGTAGCAATTGGGGCAGCAATGAGGTGATCTGGGATTCCAAAGCTTTCACACAATCTCTGTCCCGATGGTGCTAGCTGCTTGCAAAGATCCCTACAAAGCCCACTTAGTGTCAGGTCAACACAGCATCTCACACTGGAGTTGAGGCCGCTGACTGAACAAGTTTTCGAATAAACATGTTAGGTTTTGCTGCGGACATGCTTCACTTATGTACCAGCTGCAGTGATGTATGCTGAAATGGCAAGCTTTGCTGACAGATGCGCTTTCAGCAAGCAAACAGTGTAGCCACCAGGGGTGTCAAGCTTTGCTGAGACAGCTTGCTTCCAGCTGATGAACAGTATGGCAAGCAGCAAAATCAGGCACCAAAACAATACCTGATCTGGTCTGGCACTGCTCTGCCAGCTTCTGGTGTCAGTAAGCCCTCTGACAGGTACCAGCCCAGGTTGGTCTCTATGACTTTGAGGCCATACAGTGCCACCACAGGCTTCAAGATCCCAGCCACAGACTCTGGCGCCTGTCACACGAGCATAGTAGCTTGTCTATGGACAGCAGGCTGTGTGTACTGACATATGTGTACCAATCAATATGATGTCTCCATCAAGGGTAATGACAGTGTGCAATAGGGCGACAGATACCAGCCAAGGGTTGGTCCCTACAACTTTGAGGCCATTCAGTGCCACCACAGGCTTCAGAATGCCAGCCACAGACTCTGGCGCCTGTCATAAGCACACAGGCTGGGCACACTGCCTGTGCTACACGCGTCCAGGTCAAGCAGAACACTCTGATGCTGTTGGCTGTGGTTTTATTGTTCATGCAGTAAATCAACATTGAGCCAAATGATCTCTTGGCGTGACTTCTGCTGAGCTGACCAATGACAAAAGAGGGCGCTCTGTCACTATCTGCACTTTGCATAAAATTTTGAAGAGTAATATCAAATGATTTGTGTTTGTGTGGGGCAGCTATGGCAAAACATGAGATAGAGCTGTCAGCCCAAAAATTTTGCATCTGTGCATAGCGTAAGCATTGCTGCTAGGTACCTGGGGTTCAAATTACACCCCTTCACAATGCAGACAAACCCACCTGCTGGATAGCTCGGTAGGAGGCCTCTATGGTTTCCCTCTCAGCATAGGCCATGCCTAGGGCCTGCACTGTGTCAGATTCCTGCTTCATCCACACATCAAAGGTGTCCTCCTTTGCTCCTGCTGCACCCATCTTCTTTGCCTGCAGATTGAAGAAGCTTTGTCATCGAGTCTTTGACGCTTGGCTGCATACGTTGCAGAGACATCTGAGTTGGCATCGGTCAACTCCTTTGCCTTGAACAACTGGACAGGCTGTCAGCAAGTGGGCTCAAGATGCATACTTGTCGGCACTAAACAAAAGCTGAGCGTGTACCAGAACAATTGCTTTGGCTGAGGCTTGACTAGTTTCTGCAAAAAGGGCGTGATGTTCTCACTGCACAGATTGAGCTTGCTGCTGCTCGGATGCCCCTGTCCGCTCAGACACACTTGGTTTACTGCCAAAGACTGATGTACCAGAAATTTATGCTGGAAAGTGGTCCCAGCAACAAAGCCAAGCCAGAACACAGGGCCCAGGTCACCAGGTTATGCTGAGCTCACGTATTTTAGCTGATCAAAGCAAGCACGCTCTTTGACGTGAAAGCATACAGCATGCTTGGTATGCAGCTGTCTGCTGCTGCTCTGTTGCTTACCAACAGGCCTAACAAGCGGCCATCCCTGGCAGCAAAGCACTGCCGGATGGTGTCAGCCTGTCCAAGGCTGCTAGCTGAGGCTTTGAGGGGGGTCTGGCCTGCCTTGAGGCGGGCCTGCACAGCTGGGCTGCGCATTGTGGTCATGTACTCCTTGGCCACCTTCTGCATCAGCACCCTGCACAACAGGCAGATGACTGCATACATCTACCCAAAGAAACATTGAATGCAATGCAATACAAAATTGTGTGCAGGCAGATCAGTACACGCATTCTTGCTACTCATGCTCAATGTAAAAGCTTCATCCAGGGCTTCTTCTGCATCAGGACCCTGCACACCAGGCAAAACAAGTTCTGCTCCATTCTGCTTTGAGAGGGGTACAGCCTGTTGTAGGCTGCTAGCCAAGGCTTAGAGGACAGTCTGCCCCGCCTCGAGGCAGGCTTATGCAGATGGGCTGCTTATTGTGATCGTGCAACTCCTTGGCAACCTGTTGCATCAGCACGCTGCAAGCAAGGCCACATTGAATCTGTATCTTTAGTGACCCACATCTGCCAGGCCTTCAACAGATGCCATGACGTGACACACGCTCTCATTCATGCATTGCAAACCGGGGTTATGCAGGCTCAGCAGGCCCGTCCAGGTACGTACAGAAGCAATCAGCTGTCTCCAACCACGCCCTCTGGCTGTAAGCAGATTCTGCTTGCTTTTGGCAAGAATACTCTGTACTCAGGCATATTAACATGCCCAAGCTGATGCATCAACACTGTCACAACTGCAGCATAGGCTCTGAACCAACTGCCATAAGACACCAAATTTTGTCACTGTCTCTGCTTTTTACCTGTTGTCACCCTCAGCAGTCATGCCGGCATGTGAGAAGCCCAGGATGGCTCCAAAGCGATTGCAGCTGAGATAGCCTTGGCCCCCACATCGCTCTCTACATGTTGTGGCTGTTTCCTGCAGAAAACGAGGTATTTGATGTGAGGCAATACCAAGTGATTTTCCACTGCTACAGCAGAAACAATGTGCTACAGGCCTAATGTTATGGCCTGGACGAGCCAAATTGAACCTTGTCATTGCTGTCACTGTGGTTAGCACACTTGAGAGACATGTCGCATACATTACATGTTCAGAATCAGTTGCACAAATTTCCTGAGCCACCACACTGAAAACCTTGAAAGCCATCAGGCGCCAACATGCAATTCCCTATTGACAACTTGCCCTGTTGACAACTTGCAGTGCAAGCTTTGAGCAACAACAACAACAAGAAGAGGCAGGCAGAACAGTGGCATGCACACTAAATGCCATATACATGTGCACAAACACTTCTAGGATGCAGTACATAGGAGACATGTAAAAATGACATTGGACTGGAGGGCAGAGTCACACCTGACAATTCCAGGCGCAGAGGGGCTTGATCGCACAGCACAGCATGATGACCTCCTTGAACACCTCAGGGTCAGGCACAATGCCGTCAAACCCACTCACTGCTGCCCACCTGCAGTGTCATGAGGGACTTGCAGCTAGATGATCATAACTGTGTGATGATTTCCTTGAACACCTTGGGATCAGGCAGAGTGCTGTCACACACGCTTACTACTGCCCACCTGCAGTACCGTCAGTGACTTAATATTGATGGCAGGGTGATGATTTTGACTGCACTCGCTGCTGCCAACATGTCACACCATCAGAAGCTGTGTCAAACAGGTTACGCGTGAAGACTTTAGACCATGAAATGCAAGCAACTGCATGAGCTGCAGGCAAAGAGCATACAGATGGCTCAGGCATTTGCAACTTGGGCGATGGGTACAAGATTGCAATGAGGAAAGAGAACAACACACAGCCATATGGCCATTGTCAATGTAGCAGGATCATGTAAGGGTCTAGGGTCTCGCAAGGTTACGGCATCACCTGTCTTTGACATAGCTGAGGCCCAGGTTGAGGCAGATGGTCTGGGCCAGCAGGGGCAGTAGCGCCCTTTGTTGCAGCTGGTAGTCCAGGATGGCTGTGTCACTCTTGCCCCTGCACACATCAAGGAGCTTAATCAATTCTGCACCTCTTGTGCAAATTGTCTCGCCATGCGACAATGCTTGTAAGAGCAACTGCTGTGTTAGGCATGCCTCTGCATGCAACTTCAAGGGAAGGGGGGGTGCCAGGGTATTTAGCGCACTGGAGGTTGCTCCTGTCAAGGCTGAACATCATGATGTGTCATTAGCACTTGCTGTTGATGCTGTGCTCCTGTCAGCCCAAATGCGTAAAAGTTGGAAACACTGCAAGGGCTTGCAGCAATGCAGCAGACATGAGGGACCAAGCCTAACTGCCCTTGTGTAGGATTGGACCAACTGCTTTCCTGAGCCAAGACACCTCTCTCTACGGCCTCTCATACATTGCGACTTGCAGGGTCAGGCATCAAACTCGGCATGGCAAAAAGTAGAATGCTTCAGGCAACCACTGCATGTGTTCTCTTGCATGATTGTACTATGACTGACCTTGGACCGACTGCCAGTCTGCTAGCAGCATATCGGAAGGCAATGACTAAAGCTTCTTTAGACCCGCTCTGCATCATGCTGGCAATACAGATACGCCCACTCAGTAGCTGATCCGCAACCTTCAAGAACCTGTCCCTGGGCTTTGAGATCTTGGACTGAAAGGTGCCGTCCCGCTCAACTGTTGAGTTGGCGTTCATCAGATAGGCTCTTGGAATGCGTACATCTGTATGGCAACAGGCACAACACCAACTTGCAGAAAGCTCATCAAATTGTACAATGCATGAACAAAACAAGGTCAACTAAACAGATGTTGCAAAAAGAAATACATGATGGCATATTTGGCCCAGCAAATTGATCAGACCATTGCTGAGCATGCGGTTGACGGGCACAAAGCTGCAGATTTGCAGCAGCCTGGCATGAAGACAGACGAGCTGCAGCCCCTGAGTGCCATCTGCCCTCTCAATCCTCCAAAAGAGGACATCAGACCTTGCACAAGCAATTTGCACGTGCCGCCTTGAGACAATTAAATGGTGCAGCTCTGGTTCAGCAAATATAACCATTTCATTTCATTTCATGCATTCTAGACGTGTGCTAGACAATTCAGCTCATTCAATCTGCCTAGCACAGAAATGCAAGACTGTGCAGTTGCAGCCATGACATACCATTGAACCAGAGCTTGCCGTTGTCCACTCCATTGCAGCCCATCTTGTGACCCATGTCCTCAATGCGCACACCAGGGCAGATTGACATGTCCTGCAACACATGCAAACATCATCACTTTGTTACCTTGAAATGCTTGCAACACTTTCAGCATCATATTGATGCAATGACATGCCTAACAACGCAAATCATGCTGTGTTGCCCATATCCATTGCAGACAAACCCAACAAAGTTTGTGCAGATCTCATGGAGTAGTGAGCCACCATTGCAACAGAGCTTCACGAGACCAGGCAAGCTGTCAGTCTGGAATCATTGTGCAGGACATTATTGCTGTTGCATGCAAAAGGAAACAGCAAAGCTGCGCTTGCTAGATTTGCAATCTCCAGGCTTCTCTCAAAATTCTCATTTGCCATGACAAGCTGTGGGTGTGAACGATACAGGCAGGCAGGCAGGCAGGCAGGCAGACAGATGGACAAGCACCTGACAAACAATACTTGATGATTCCATGAGACCCACCTCATTTCTGATGCGGACAAGAAAGCCATGAATGCCGTGGTTCTTGCCATCAATCAGCAGCTGGGCAAAGCACGCACACCACTTAGCGTGCACTGCTGAGTTTGTGATCCAGTACTTCTGTGCAACTGTGGTGGGTGTGTTGATGATGAACTCATCAGCCTCCTTGTCGAAGGTTGCTGTCGTTTCCATTTCCACAGCATTGTTGCCTGCAAGCAGGAAGCATGCAGGATGTGTTGTGCGCATCTGCGTACAGTCACATCATCACAAAAGGACTGCCTGGCTGCTGCGCAGGACGCTGCTGTAGTGTTGTCAAGCCCAACAAGAGTAACCGGGAAGTGCCCCTGATGGTGCCTGATAGCAAGCACCCAAGGCATACAATGCTGCAGATAAGTTGTGACATTGAACCGAGCAAGCAGACAATGCAGCAACATGCGGATTTGTGTTGCTGAAATGCCATGCATCAAACTCTTCCTTGGCGTTGTGCAATGCAAACGATACCGTGCATGGCAACAAGACTGGCATGCAGGTCTGCAACAAAATTTGCAGAATGTATAAGCTTTTGGAGATGTGGCAAGCAGAATGAAGCGCGTTGGCTCAACACGCAGCATGTAAGCTTGCAAAATTGAGCATGCGTTTCAAAATGATCTGAGCAGTACTGGCGAGTGCCAGCAACACCAGCAGCAACACAAAGCAGGGTAGTAGCCCTACCATAGCCGAGCTCTGTAAGGGCAAAGCAGCCAACTGCGTCCAGACTGTCAATGCCCTTGAGCAGCGCATCGTGGTGGACCTTGGTGCCCAGCTTCAGCACAGTGCCTGTTTTGCAAGCAATTCAGTTCCATCAGCAAAGGGGCACACCTTGTCACTCTGATGCATATACATTGTGCAACAGAGCTTTGCCAAATAGGCACGTGGGTCAAAGACTGTGAGTTGCACAGCAGCAAATGCCGTCTCTGCACACAGAGGACAGGAAAACAACTTGTCAAAGGGGACCCTGCAAAGCATGACAACTGCACCGCAACCCAGCTTGGGTAGTCGCACCTCCAAACAGATTAAATTGCACCGTCATTTTGGTGGCCATTGATGGATCACAGAACCCAGCGATCTCATGAGCTGCAAATATGTTCAAAGGGTTCGTCCTGCACATCACTATGCGTTTGCTAGTCACTCAGCACGGGAAAGCGGAATCGCCAGCACAGTCACATTTGCAGTGTACCTGAAATCCAAGATGGAAAACAGACCAGAATGGCACAATATACGCAATCGCTGAAGCGCGAGCTCCCGCTCATCTCTCAAGTCCATGTCATAGCGCCTGCATCACGGACGACATGAGCAGATGCAGCATCGATGAGCATGCCTGACATGCCAATTTGAGCATGTTGTTGATGGTGAAAGCCTTGAGCGTGAGGCTTGCTGATTGCTTGACTTACGGTATGAAAATGTCCTGTTTTGTGAGCTCCTTCAGCTTCGCTCTAGTGTCCCAGTTGTCATGCTCTAACAACTTCTGCAGCTGCTCCACGCTGAAGGCGATTCCCGCTGTTCCAAGCTGCTGCTGTGGTAGCCTCTGGTGAACGTCGAAGTGGTTGCCAACAACCTCGATGCGCCGCCGCACAATGCCTTGCATGTTACCTTGCTTCTCAAATCTCAAAACACTTTGCAGGTTGGATCGGTGATCGATGCCGTGCTTTGGTGCCTGCAAGCGCGCAAGATGCCACCGAGTCAAAGTTGCTGACGGGGCAGGGTGGGAAACTTCACGTGGCGGTCGGTGTGATACACGTGCAAATGCAACATTTTTTTAATGAGACATACGATCTTCTTCTTCTTTCGATAAAGTGCCTAGATCTAATCTAGCAGTCCTCGTCCTGCTGCACGCGGCTATTGCGTTGACGCTGACTTGGACGTGCAGGAGGGATAGCGGTGACATGCCGTAGAGCTTGCGGTCCCTTATGCTGATTGTAAGCGATCTAAGCATGGAGGCAAGCTGCAGTGGCAGGTGTGCATGCAATGCACCTTGCCTGACAGCCAGGTATCAGCGAGCCCACTGGCCCCAGCCTGCTTGGCAAATACCACAGAGATATCGTCAGCAGCGCCCTCTTCCGCACGCCAGTGGTCAACATACACCATCGATCATTCGAGCAAAACGAAAGCACAGACAGTGCATAGCTGCTGCACAGAGTTCTGGCGAGGTTGCAGAGGTGCAAGAATTGCACGGGGTCAGGCTGGTCCCAGATGCACAAAATAGACCGCAGGTCCAGTACCTCGTTATGTGGAAAGATGGCACTCCTGACACATGGCAAGTGCCTGTTGCTATTTCGCAACTACACATTACACGGCCTGAATCCTTTTATAGCAGACTGACTCATCAGATATGCAGGGAGCCTGCACAAAACCTGGCTGACAACCTACTGCGTGATTTTGAGGAGCGTTGGTGGAGCATTTGCCGCAAGGTGGTCTTCAACCTGTTCAGCAGCGCATGCATTCCATCGCATCATCTTCCGCTCTGCTCTGTCAGCTTTCAAATGTCAGACTATGCTAGATCTGATGCATCAGCCAAAAGGAAGCTGGCTAGAGGCGTTGCTTGAGCGAAGCTTTGTGTTTGAGTTTCAGGGTGAAGCAGATGCAATGAAACAGATGCTCAGCAATGGTGCAAAGCTGCTGGCCACAACAGTAGATGACAAAAGGCGCAGGTACTGTCCAAGGCTCCATTAGATTGCAAACATCTCACATGCTGACGCCCAAAGGCCTGACAACGTGAAGGCCTTGTCGCACATGTAGCAGCCAATCTCTGCTGTACTGTGCAAGGCCCCTTTCACATGTGCAGCAATCTGCTGATCTCCTGACTCAGTCATAAGAGCAGCCTGCAGTTACTGCTCTGGCTGAGCAATATGGAAAGTCATATCGCTGGATTTATATTCAACAAAGATGAAAATATGATGTGGAAAGAGAATCTTGTCGCTCCCGATGCATTTGATTTACATAAATCAGTATTGTACTCTCTGCAGCTGACATTGCCTGCAACCAAAGCCTCGTGGCTGGCTGATTTTGAATCAGGATTCAGCCTTTGTTTGTGTTGTTCTGCAGTGGACTTCACTTCACAGCTGCCATTGGAAACGCGGAGTGCACTCGAATGCTCTGCGAGGCTGGGGCTGACATAGACCTTGGTGACGTACAAGGTAAGACAGTCATTATTTGGACTGATTGAGTGATTGACCAAGTCGTGGGGTGCTGCCAATGCTAGTTGCCAATGCTGCTTGCCATCAAGCAGTTGCTTGGTCACCAGCTCGAGCAAGTCATGGCATCACTCTCACATGTTAAGCCAGGGCAGCAGCTTGATCTCACTCAAGAGTGTGCACTGAAGCTGGCCAGCATTGCGCGACCGTCCTAGCCATCTGCACGCATTGAAGGACATGCACCAAACAGCACTTGATGCACTCTATTCGCTGCAGTGCAAGTGCAGCATAGTGCCATGACAAGTGTCTGTAGCAATGCATGCAGAAGCATCAAATGCTGTAGCAATGCATGCAGAAGCATCAAATGCAATAGCAATGCATGCAGAAGCATCAAATGCAATCTATAGAGTGTGAAAAAGCGTCTGAACAGTCTCAAGGGCCCTTATGCTGCAGCAAGTGTAGCAATGCATGTGGCAACAGTGATTGTTGCTTGGTCTCAGTGCAAGTCTTGCAGGACAACAAACGACACATGAGAAAAAGAAAACCAGAGAGAAATGGTTTGTCATGTATTGCAGGCTACACTCCCTTGCACATGGCAGTGGGTTACTCACGCACAGCCACGGTTCAAGTCTTACTAGACTTTGGAGCTGATCCGGAGACCGCTGACAAAGAGGGGCGTAATCCTGTGGACCTGGTAGAGAAGCTAAGGGGGGCGATGCCCCTTACTGCTGAGCTGCTGGGCAGACGAACCATGCTGGAAGATGTTGCAGCAGTCTTGACAGGCAAGCTCATTGCCCTCTGGCAGATGAAGAATACATTCAAACAAGATTCTTTGAGAAAGAAGTTTGTCTAAGATGAAGAGCACGGTGAATGCAGTTGCATTCTCCGTGTGGCACCAGCTCATGCTGCTGTGAGCTATTCATAGGCTCTGCATTGGAAAGCATGTGCTCTGCAGTCACTGGGCCAGTATGCTTTGGTGCAACCAATAGTGAGGGCCATCATTGTGTGCGCTGGTGCACAGTCAGATGAGTCTCACTCCGCATGCACAAATGGATTTGAGGATTTAGGCCTGACTTCTGCTTAATCAATGCAGAGAATCTATATGAGGATGTAGAGCCAGTTGCAGTTTTGGATGCGCGGGTGGGTGACTCAGGGCGAGAGTTCCTAGTCAAGTTCCCAGATGCACAAGAGGACTCCTGGGTAAGCTAATCAACCTGTGTGACCTTGCATGGCAAGTTTTCATGCTCTACAGCAACACAAGCCTGATTTTTTGGAGTGATGAGTGATTGAGGACGTGATAGAGGATTAGTCTGCTGACTTGGCAAGTTCTCTGTTTTGAACTGCATTGCTACAGTCTGTACCTAATGCCACAGTGTCTTATGCATAACATGCAGGTCAACAGCAAATATGTGGCTGAGGACGTGCTAGAAGGCTATGACGCTGGCTTCAAAAGAGCTTTGTTTTGACTTGCATTGCTACAGTCAGTACCTCATGTAACACTGTCTGATGCATAACATGCAGGTCGACAGCAAATATGTGGTTGAGGACGTAGTAGAGGACTATGATGCTGGCTTCAAAAGTTCTTTGTTTTGACTTGCATTGCGACAGTCAGTACCTCATGTAACACTGTCTGATGCATAACATGCAGGTCAACAGCAAATATGTGGCTGAGGAAGTGCTAGAGGCCTACATTGCTGGCTTGGAAAGTTCTCTGTTTTGACGTGCATTGCTGCAGTCAGTACCTCATGTAACGCTGTTTAATGCATGACATGCAGGTCAACAGCAAATATGTGGCTGAAGATGTAGTAGAGGACTATGATGCTGGCTTGGAGTATGCAGAGGCTGACTGTGTAGTAGATATGGAGTCCAGAGGAGACTCAAGAAACTACCTCATAAGGTGACACTCACATCACTTGGGTTTAGCAAGCTGTTCACGGCTGCTGTTGCAGATGAACGTAAGTTGTGTTTTTGCACTAGAACTGCAGAAATGCTTGCTTGACAGTCAGGGCTGTGCCTTGTTTGTCAAACTGCATTGCTGACATGCTCCTGATGCCAAAGCGATGAGTTCTATTGATGACGCCAGAGTTGGTGTTTGACCAGTTTGATATGTCAAGGCAGATCCTGATACAGAAGAAATGGTTGCTATGTTTGGTGTCAATGTGGGTTGTCTTTTCTGCTGGTATGCGCCATGTTGCCGCTTCTTGCTCAAGAGAAGTTAGCCTAGAAGCAAACTGGGATCAAGCACATGCCCACTGCAAACACTCTGTGAGACAGAATATGAGTGAGTGAACTTTAGGAAAAAAATATGAAATGTCTATGCCGTTAGTCGTCACAATGGGAGCCTCTGTCTAAAGAGGCAGCCTGGGAAGCTCACAGGAGTGGACTCTACTGTTGTGCTTGTGACAGGTGGCAGGATGACTATCCAGACACCTGGGAGCCTGAAGAGAGTGTTTCAACAGACATCATAGCAGTTTGGGAAAAGAAACAAGAGCAGGCACAGCAGCCCCAGAACAAAGCAAGCAGCAATGGCAATGGCAAAGTGCCAAAAGTCAGTAGCCATGCATCTCCACAACTAGAACCTTCGACAGCTTGATTATTTCAGCATTTAGCTCACGTTCAGGGCGTCCTTTCGTCAAATCATAAGCCTTCATGAGCTCCACTGTCGTCAAGGCAAGGCATGCACTGAGAAGCATGCCCGTTCTGAGAGCTACTGACAAGACATATTTTCAGCTCCAGTGCTCTTACCTGTCTTTGTGTTGCTCAACAGTTGCCATACATGCCGCTTCTTTCAAACACAAAAGCTGATGTTGAGCTGTGCATCAGCATTTGATGCTGACTAGGCCTCAGGGCCGCATAGAATGCAACCTCGCTTGTGGCTTCATCCAGCGGCAAGCAAAGTTTTGTGACATTTGACATCCATGATGACGCCGACAATTTCAAAAAATAAAAATGAGAAGGGCAACACTCGACTCTGATTTGGCGTTCATGAACTGAGATTAATTGACCTGGTACATGGAGTTCATGGACTGAAAATATTTTATATGGCGTTCATGGAACCGAAACACTCCATTAAATGCCGCAAGCACTATTGCATTACTCAGAATCTATATTGCAAATTTATTTCGGTTAACATGCTACGGCCATATCATCCAGAACAAATCCCTTCTCGTCCGATCAGGGCAATCAAACTGGATTGAGCTCAACTAGTACTCGGCTGAGTGATCGCCCGGGAACCTTGAGTGCTGTAGTGTCATGCATCCCATTTTGTGATGGGAGCGCTTTGCCGTTTCATGCGCCCTCTGGATTTGTTTCTGTTTTGCCCATTCAGACTTTCATGCGCCGTCTGCATTTGATTCAAGAAAGAGTGCGACACAAATCTGCGTTGCCACAACCATGCTTGCAAAATTGAGCAAAAATTGCTGACGTCTCATTATCTGGCAGCTGTTCAAAAGCTGCAAAGCATCAGCTCATCCTGATCAAAACAATGAACTAGGCGCAGGACTGCTGCTCAAAGAAAACGGTAACGGCAGCAATACCAACAAGGGCAGAAAAAGCAGGGCTACGGCAACTTTTGACAATTGCTTGTCTGGCTCACTGATCTCCTCTTGTTGGGGAACTAACGGTCCTCTCTGCAAAAACAGCACCAGCAGCACCCAAAATAAAGCCAGCTCATCGACAATGCCAGTCAACCCCAGAAGCAGTGTTGACACCACACCAATGCGGCTAGCTGCCCTTCTGCCCCAAATGGCAAATGAAATTCGCCCTCCATCGATCTCCCCCAGTGGGATGGTGTTGAGGGCATTTACAACCAGCCCTGCCCAGCCTGCTAGGGCTAATGGGTTCAAATTGAGGACTTCCTCCCCTGCTAGCTTGCTTCCCAGGAACAGCTTGCCTGCACAGAAGTATCTTGGCGCTTTACGCTCACGCATACATTCAGGCGTTCTTGCATGCCTTTGTACAACAAGACTGTAACTGGAAAAACGCCGACTATGCTGTCCGGAGTAGGTGCTTGTTGTGCGCGGTACAACTAATGTTCCAACACAAATTGCTTGTTTCAGCTAGGCACGCAAGATTGTGCAGTCTCTTCTGAGTTCAAGATCAGCTTGCCTATGCAGCACCCAGATAGTGTTCTTCTCTGCTGCAGGCATCCAGTAATAGAGATTGCAATAATGCTGAAGCCAGCAGCTTGCCTATACGCAGCAGCCACTGCGTGTTGCACTCTGAAGCAGGAGTCCAATCAAGAGAAAGGTGACAATGCTGAAACTGCAGACAGTCTTTGCCTATGTAGCAGTCACTTCACATACCACTCTATTGCAACTGACAAAGTTGGTAAACCATGACACTCAAGACACGACTGGCCTATACAGCATTGACTCATTGTCACAACACATCTTGTACTTGGAATTAGACACATCCAGAGACAGACTTTGCAGTACTGCTCACTGAGACGCTGGTGAGACGGCGCATCACTGTCAAAACTATGACAGGAATGGGAAGACACTGCTGAAGGATGCGTGTCTCATTACTGAGTACGTCCTTCTGCTGTGTTTGGCCATTCCCTGCCACAAGTCCAACCTGTGATCAGCTCTCTTCAGAGCTGCGAAGATGAGCACTGAAGCACCTTGCAGTTAGACATGTCACAGGTGACCTGAAACCATTACCAGACCATTTCACACAAGGGCAAGAGCAATATTGTTTTGACAGCTAGCAAAGTTGGGGCAACTCACATGACACCGCAAGTCAACTAGGGCAAGGCTCACAAGCATTCAATTGACGGATCTTAAACTCTCAATACAGAAGGCGCATGGGACCTTTTCAACTTCCTGTCACTCTGAGCTGATTATGGCAGGGCTTGCCAAGCAAAGCAACCAGCAAGGAGTCCTCAGAGAGAGAGAGAGAGAGAGTCACTCTGCATTGATGTCAAAAGAGCAAGGCTTACCAATCAGGCTTACCAGCGGCGAGTCCTCAAAGGCAAACCAGATTGTCATAACTGATTGGAACTGTGACCTCAGAAAAACAAGACTTAGCTACCAGGCCAACCGACACAGACAGCAAAATTGTACAAATCACTGTAAGATGCACTTTGCCATTATGATAGCACAATGTGCCAATTAGGCCAACCGATAGCTAGTCCTCAGAGGTAGAGGGCTGCACCTCAAAGGCTCACTAAGCACGGACTTGTTTGCCTTACATGTCCAATGTAGTTGATTCAAAACAGCTTCTGGCAGCATGTAGGCAGTTCATTGCGTCTGGACGCACCTGGTCGCTGAATGTCAAGGCATGTCTAGCAACCGCAAGCATTTAGTGCATGAATGACTAAGCACTAAGGTCACAACAGCAAGGCTTACCAATCAGACCAACCAGCAGCGAGTCCTCAAAGGTAGAGGGCTCGCCCTCAATGGCTCACTAAGCACTGACTTGTTTGCCTTGCATGTCCAGTGTAGTTGATTCAAAACAGCTTCTGACAGCATGTAGGCAGTTCATTGCGCCTGTAGGTACCTAGTTGCTGAATGTCAAGGCATGCCTAGCAAACGCAAGTATCTCGTGTATGAATGACTACGCACTAAGGTCACAACAGCAAGGCTTACCAATCAGACCAACCAGCAGGGAGTCCTCAAAGGCAGAGGGCTCCACCTCAATTCCCCCTTGCCCTGCCACAGACAGCCCCAACCCCACCAGCAGGAACAGCAGTGAAGCTGCAGCACCGGCAGCAGGACCAGCAGCTGACACCTCCAACAGTGTCTGCCTGTACATCAGATGTGGAACATGTCGCATACTGGGTGTGTGACACAGGCAGGACTTTGACAAATGCTGTGTCCAATCAGCTGTAAAGAAAGCCCCAAATCCACTGGCAAGAACAGCAGGGAAGCTGCAGCACCAACAGCAGCACTAGCAGCTGACACCTCTGACAGTCTTTGCCTACATACCACACGGGGATCAAGTCATGTACTGGTTTCACAGCCTAGGCAACAGGCAATTGCCTTGAACATGTGGTTGTATAGGGGAGCCCAAACCCACCAGCAGGAGAAGCCTGGAAGCTGTTGCGCCAGCAGCAAGACCAACAGCTGACACCTCTAACAGTGTTGGCCTGCATATCACACAGAGATCAGGTCACACAGTGATTACGTTTGGCTAAATGTTCACAGGCCCATCTGTGTAGACCGGCCCAACCCCACCAGCAGAAAGAGCAGTGAAGCTACAGCAACAGCAGCAGGGCCAGCTGCTGACACTTCCAGCAGTGTTTACTACACACCACACGGACATCAAGTCAATGTACTACTTTCACGATACAGGCAAGAGACAATTGCCTCAGATACGTGATTGTACAGGCAAGCTCAAACCCACCAGCAACAACGGCAGAGAAGCTGTTGTGCCGGCAGCAGGACCAGCTGCTGACGCCTCTCACGGTGTTTGCCTATATACCGCACAGAGAACAGGTCACATAGTGATTGCATTTGGCAAACTATTCAGATGCCTGCCTGTATAGACAGCCCGGACCCACCAGCAGGAACGGCAGGGAAACTATAGCACCAGCAGCAGGCCCAGCTGCTGACACTTCTTACAGTGTTTGCCTGGCTGACAGGAGTGGAACATGTTGCTTCGCACTTTTGTGATGTGGGCAGGTCAAGGAGGCATTGCAGGAGAAACAGCCCAAGCCCGATCTGAAGGGACAACAAGGAAGCAACAGCACCGGCAGGACCAGAAACCCCACTATTTTCTGCCAGCAATGGAGACAATGAAGTGAAAGGTACCATTGAGATGTACAGCATTTGGGTTTTGTGAGTCAGGCAAATGAAAGTGTTGTTGTGTCCAGTGTCCTGGGTGAGACAGTCAAGGTGCATCAGCAGCAATGGCTGCTGACACATTCAGCAGTGCTTGCACATCAGCAAGCATGTGTCCTTTGATATCAAGTGGCTTGTTTGAAAGCGTGTTGCAACCCAACATGTTGTAGAGGTGTACAGCCCGCAGCAGAAGGCTACCTGTCGGGGATGGTGCTTTTGAAGCGTGTGATGGTGCCGAGGCTGCCCAATAGGCCCAATCCAGCAGGGATGAAGAACGGCAGGGACAGCTGCACCCCCCGCCTTTGGGCCGCCCACCTGTGACCCCCCTCATGCACCCCTGCACACATCAAATCAACCCTTCACACAATCATGCAACATGTCACAACATGCAGGCCAAACAGGCTAAAGCTACAGCTGACGCTAGAGACATATAGCTATGTAGTCAGCTGCCTCCTGACTGTGTAGACTGTACTTGCTATCTATGGTCAGCATGCAAAACGCACGCTATCCATCAGCAATCAGCTCAAGCGCAGATTTGAAGATTCATTTCAGCGAGATTTGTTTCAGCAAGGTTTGTGTCAGCACAATGTTTGTTTCAGCAAGATTCATTTCAGCACAACGTCACGTAAGATGCGCATGCATCACAACAATGTGCAGTTGAAAGTTGATGGCATCAGTACTATGCTGTACTGCATGGTTGATGCCAGTTACGACACAAGAGACTGACCTAGCAAGACGAAGAAGGCTAGTGTGCCTGGCAGAGCTGCAGCAATAGTCTCAGGATCGAGGTCTAGGTTGCTAGGGTCCAGCAACGGCAAGCCATAAGTGTTGAGGGTGGTGGCAGTTGTCCCCAATGCAAACAATGCTGCCAGCAGTCCCTGCAATTTTGAAGGTTCAGTGGACTCCTAATCCAATTTGCAAAGTAGTGCTGGGACCATCACTCACGTCCGCATGCAGCAGGAATGCACAATCAGGCATCTGGTGTAGTTTGCAATCTGATGTCGGCAGCATGACTTTGCCAACATTAGATTGCAACACAGATCCACAGTATGTCAGCAATCAACGCACACAAAGGTGGCAGGATGCTTATTTCTCCAAATCACTGCTGGGTTGATAGCACAGGTCTGACTGTCAAACACCAGTATTTCAACATGTCGTCGTCTTCTGACCAGGTACAACATGCTAACATCCAGCAGCACAGAAGCGCGACAAGCTTCTTGCTGTCAAAAGGCAACAAGGCGGCTTTGCTCACCTCTGGCAAAGCAGGCGTTAGATCCTGAGTGGCGTCCTTAGGCAAGACAACAGCCACTGGGTTGTTCTCCTGATCTTCCAGAAAGTATAGCTTGTAATCGTCTCCCATCACAGTCTGTCCTGTGTTGACAAACTGGCAGTCAGTTAAGCTCACAAAGCCTGCTTGCACAAAACCACAAGAGCCACATTCTATTGTACCATGCTTCCATACTCAATTTGCACAAACCCAGAAGTGCCACATGCTATCTATTTCATGCTTCTAAACTCTGTTAGCACAGAACTCATGCTGTTGATTTCATGCTTCCAAACTCTGCTTGCGCAGAGTAATACGAGCCACATGCTGTTGATGTCATGCTTTCAAACTCTGCTTGCACAGAAGCGGAAGAGCCACATGCTGTTGATTTCATGCTTCCAAATTCTGCACGAAATGTAAGAGCCACATCCCGTTGATCTCATGCTTGCAAACTCTGCTTGCACAGAAGCGGGAGAGCCACATGCTGTTGATTTCATGCTTCCAAATTCTGCACAAAATGTAAGAGCCACGTCCAGTTGATCTCATGCACCCAGTTGTATGCTGTACGACCATAAATTCGGTTCAGCATTGATGATTATTTGCCCAAGCAATCTGTCCTGGACCTGCCTGCTATCTGAAGCCTATGTATACAGCTTTTGTGATTGGCAAGCCCTTGATCCAGCATCTTGTGGCATTCGTCAACCCATGGAAGGCCGTCAGCCAGCAATTACACGCTCTTCACAGACTGCTCTTAGCTCAAACTGAGAAGAGCTGGCTGCTGTTTGCTTGCAGCCATGGTGACATGCAGATCTGTTGCAGTGAGGGCTGTCACCTGAAATCTTTTAGCTGTCCGTGCGTATGAATCTGCCGGGCTGCGGCCCCTGAGATTGCCTTTAAAGAGCACCCCATTGGCTTGATAGTTTTCCACGGCAGTGACATAGAAGGTGTCAAACCCAAACACCACATCTCGCAGCTGCTGTATGACTTCCCTTGGGAGCTGTACATCTGGTCTAGAGTCCCCAGGCAGGGTGCTTGGTGATGTGCCCTGCGGCAAGCAACATGGTCAAACAAACATCTGTTCATGTGAAACACTGCAAGCACTGCCTGTAAAGGCAAGCGCTTCAGTGATGCTGGCTTTTTGGTCATCATGATAGAGATGTCATGCGTTATGCGTTGTTTGCACTGTGTCTGCCAAATGCATATCTAAGTACCTCAGGAGCTGGCTTTGTGTTGTTTTCTCGATCTTCTGATGCGCGTATAAGCCTGGAAATCAAGGATGTGCCGACTGTTCAGCCAAACTTTCCGTACGATAACATGCATGCTCAAGCGTGACAACAGACTGGCACACGTGCCTTGATAACCTGTTACGCGGGCCGTGAGAGTTTCGGTGATGCCGACAGGCTCGTGCGTCTGTGAATGGTGCATGCACGGTGTTCCTGCGGCCTATGCAGCAACACGGTCGCAGTCCAGCTTGATGAAGAGCTGCAGCTGCCATCTGATGACCGTATCGCGGACACGAGCTAGACGCTGTTTGCGGCAAATGTGCTTCAGCTAGACCTAAGTGATATGCATCTCCGAGTCTGTCACTCGCCACCACCCAGGTGGTAATGCTGCTGATTGAAGTTAAGCTGTACATGTGAGTTGACTGTCAAACAGCTTTGACCCAAGTTTGACCTACAGTCCCCCCAGAAAGTTTTGCACCACTCCAGTACATGTGCATGTTCAAGCAAGTCTGT
>BDIU01000384.1:0-29088 GCA_002118135.1 Trebouxia sp. TZW2008
AGTGTCTTCCCGGTTGTCTTACGGGCAGGCTTAGGCCTGCCAGCGGCCGTGTCGCTCATGTCGCTGTTATAATCGTTATATTGTTGCATCTCGAGTTTCTCAGTACAATAGGAGCAGCGCAAACATCGCAACAGCAGACATTGGGCAGCCCACCTGGTGCGTTGGCATCTTCAGCTGCGCACGTGCTATGACTACTTGTTTATCCGCACGGGCTGTCACAGGTTTTGTCCACGTGAAAATCCTTCGTTGACTGCAGGCCGCACGTCTGGCGTAGAGATGATATGAAGGCATTTGCCAAACTTCGCGTTGTAGTGATTATCTCGCTGCATCGTGATGATCTCGCTGAGCTGGACCCTCGGCCATCAGAGTGCATTTGTTTTGCAAGCGATGTCAGAGACGCTATGACATGGATTGAATATGGTGGACAAACTTGCATTGCCATGATCTGGCATGTGCGATGAGGCTGCTTGTCTGGCTGAAGCAGGTAGACTCCTTCTGTACTACCAGAGTGTCATGCATGCAGTAGCATCATGCGAGGCCTTGCTTGCAGTGCAAAAGCTGCGCAAGCAGTGGTCGCCATGGCGATCAGTTTTGCTTAAAGTTTCATCAATTCATGACAACGTGCTGAGAGAACACATCCAGATAATCAGGAACAGCTGTCAACTAAATATGCAGTTAGTCAAGAAATGTCAGTTTGGAAGTGTAACTTGAAACACTCACAGCAATAGTCAGTGATGTCTTGAAAAGTCCTACTGATAGTGTACATTCTGTATGCAGGGTAAAGATCAAAACCCTGAAAACCCTTCACCTAGTCCTAAGCTCTGCACTATACCACGTACACACATGCATACATTTGTTTCAACTGACCTCGTTGCTGACAGAAACACCTTCGGCTATATATGTAGTATGCATGTGCAGGTGCTGACAATGCTGATTGCTGACTCAACAAAAGATGACATTTTGCAGATGCCCACATGCCACGCTTACATTGGCACGCAGAGGCTTGCACACATGCCACAATTGCAAGCAGGAGTGCTACTCGCATATGTGAGTAGGAAGATCAACTAGGAGACTGCTGCTGGGTTGTGTGTGTATGTTGCTGCGTGTGCTGACACTGAGGCTGTCATGTCGAAGCTGTGCACGCAGTCAGCTGCCTGCCTTTGGCAGATGAACAGCAGCGGTGGTATGAACAAAATCTGCTGCGGCTGGATACTTTTGAGGGGCTTGCAAT
The DNA here is from genome assembly GCA_002118135.1 of Trebouxia sp. TZW2008. Lineage (NCBI taxonomy): Eukaryota > Viridiplantae > Chlorophyta > Trebouxiophyceae > Trebouxiales > Trebouxiaceae > Trebouxia > Trebouxia sp. TZW2008. Next base: position 1,232 of record BDIU01000384.1, read on the forward strand.
GCTCTGCCTATCTAGAGGTTCAGATCTCGCGCCTGTCCCATGCTGTGATGCGCCTGTGTGTTGTGATTTTACCGCTGTTGCCCTCGACTGCAATGCACATGAACACATGGTGAACGATCAGCCTTGTACCCAGACCACGCAAGAGTCTTGGTTGTGATGGTGACTTAGACAGGTGCGTTACAAGCCTGCCCCATGCTGTGATGTGCCTGTGTGTCATTTTACTGTTGTTGCCCTCAACTACAGAGCATATCAGCTTTTCAACATTGCATCGCACTTGCATTGCAAGGGACCAATCTGGTTGGAGACACTCGATTGCTCCAGTATGTACCTAGCTGGGCCTGCTGAGCCTGTCTAGCACATATATAGAATGAAATGGGAAAATGCAAATGTGGTCAGAACTCCTGTGTACAACTTGGGCATGAGCTAGGCACATGTGTTGCAAGCAAGCTCTCAGGCAAGTGTATGTTAAGCTTGATTAGCACACCCTGGGTGTGGCACAGTGTGTGCGTGTGTGTGGCTATGATCAAGCAGGGTGGCTTGACCTTAACAGGGGGAAAATGTAACAGGGTAGCACATAAGCTAGTGAATCTAGCCTGGTGGCATCAACCGATTGCATGTCACTAGGCTAGATTCACTAGCTTATGCTTGAGTGCTTGAAGGCATGCCATCTTCAAGTTGATGACATAACAGTGCTGCAGGCCATGAACGCAACTCGACTGACATTGCCGCAGTTGCCGTGCTTGTAAGAGGTGTTGCAACAGCTCACATCAAACTTACTAATGGTACAACATCACCTGCAGCCACAGCATACAGCATAGCTATGTGAAAGTGCTTACCCTGGAAAGGCCTGAAACCTGGCGCCGGGGCTATTCTGGGGGAAGCCCTCAGGCAACTGCTGTTGCTGCTCAAAGCCCTCAGCCTGCCCTTGCTGCCTTGCCATACCTACAGCCTGAGGGTTTGGGTGAAACCCTCCTGCCCCATAGGGGCTCCCATAGCCGCCACCATAGCCAAAGCCACCGCCGCCCCCAAGTTGCATTTGTTGCATCTGGGCTGCCATGACATTGGCAGCGGGGTAGGAGGGGTAGGGGCTGGGGGAGAAGGGACCCAAGCCGTAGGGGGGTGCCATAATGGCTGGGTTGAACCTGTATAGCCCACAAACACATCAGCTGGTGTCTATGGCCCCTGGATTTTCTGGAGCATTCAGTACAAAAGGTGGTACAGATCTGGAAGTTTTGGGTCATTGTCACCTGCAACCTGTCCCCAAGTGTACCCTGCACCTGTGATGGAAATGCAAGCAATTGTAGGGTGCATGCTCTCAAGCTAGGCATGAAGGCCACCGGCGTGACAGCAACAATGTCTGGCAGTACGCAAGCTTATTGAATAGAACAGGAGTTAGTGTTGTGAGCACATGGTCTCTGAAGTCAAAAGAAAGCACAGGCTGTGCATCTTTGATGATGACACATGCCAGGCAATTGTGCCATGGCATCAAGGCTTTATCAGCTGAAAAGGCCGACCAGGTTGTACTATGGCAGACTCAGGCAGCAAAGCATGCTGATGAATATGAATATGACTATGCATGTGAATGTGAATATGAATATGAATGCATATGACCTGAGAGGCCACACTTGACAGCCTATGCTTGAAGAGCAGCAAGAACGATAGCCAGCAGAAGCCTGCTTGCAATGCTGCATTTGTCACCAAGTATCTGAAGACTTGGCTGTACATGTACACACAACGCTACTGTCTACTTGAGATCTGGTTGACTCAGGCCGCAGTTTTGGCAGCAAATGAACCACTTGGCTTGTAGATCTGCCAAAACTAAGACAGGTATCAACCTTCAACACTCAGAATCATTGCTTGTGCATAATCACTCGTGACCGACAGCAGCAGCTCAGCCAACAGCGCGGCGCACTTCAAAACACCCTCAGTTGTAGACAGCTTCAGATCTACTCAATTCGACTCAACACATTTGCTGAGGCGTAGATCGTTCACAACTTATGTCACGGGATGTCAACAAACCTAAGGCTGGTGCAAGCAACCTATAAGCAACACTGCGCAAGCAATGGATGCTGATGCTCTGTGGCAGGATGCACACGGACAAATTCAATTTTGGACACAGCCCACATGCATGCAAATTGGACAAATGCTGGGCAGTTACTGTTGCAGCTGCAATGCAGCACATGTTCGACCCAGAACTTGCTTTGAGTCCAGCATGCAATCAATGCTATTATCCCTTCTCAGTCTGAAGTCTTCTCAGTCTCATGCTGTTCCTGGAATAAGTTTCTGGAATTCTAGAAATGTTGCTGCTGCTGACGCGGCATATTCAATGCTGCCAGAATCAACTGTACTGCAACTGATGCAGCAGCTCACTGTTCAAGCTGCTGATGTAAGACACCGTCACTAATGGTGATGTAGAAAATGGGAATCAATGCTGCTAGAATCAACTGTGATGCTAGTGATGCAGCAGCTCAATGTCAAAGCTTCAGGTCTAAAGGGAGTCTTGCTGCTGCTGACATGGCACATGACAATGGAACAGTGCCAACTTCAATAGCGCTGCCATTCACGACGTAGCACACTGACAAAGCTGCTTGCATAACGTGTGTTGTTGCTTCTGATGCAACACATCACAAACGGGCCACGATTGCTGAAGTGGCACATGACAGTCAATGCTGCTAACATCAACTGTGTTGCGGTTGATGCAAAAGCTCAGTGTCAAAGTGTTGGGGATACAGACAGTGCTGCTGTTGTTGAGGTGTCACATGGTTTAAGCTGCTGGGATAAGGCAGTGTTGCTGTGAATGACATGGCACATGACAGTCAATGCTGCAACGATCCAGTGTGCTACTATTGATGCAGCAGCTCTCTGTCAAAGCTGCTGAGGTGAAACAATGTCACCAATGCTGAGGTGAAACAATGTCACCAATGCTGATGTGACACATGACAATGAATACTGCTAGAATTGACTTTGCTGCTTTTTCTGCAGCACCTGATTCTAAAATCAGCTTTCAGCGCTGCTTCACTTAATAAGGCTGCTGTTGATGCAGCAGCTCACTGTAGAAAGCTGCTAAGATGACAGTGCTGCTGTTGCTGATGTTGCACATGCCAATCAGCGCTGCTAGACTCAATAAGGCTGCTGTTGATGCAGCAGATCATTGTCAAAGTGGCTAGGACAACATAGAGCTGCTGCTAACATGGCATGTGTCCCTGCTGCTATGCTATGCAAATCAAGTCTGCTGCTGTGTTCGCAGCAGCTCCTCAAAGCTGCTGGCGTAAAGCAGTGTTGCTGTGGCTGATGTGGCACAAGACAGTCAATGCTGCTAGACTCAACTGTGATGCTGTTGATGAAGCAGCTCACTGTCAAAGCTGCTAGGACAACACAAAGCTGCTGCTGCTGCTGACATGGCGCATGCCAACACAGCACGTCAGTGATGAAAGTTGCCGGGATAGGGCAATGCCACTGTTGTGGCTGTGGCACAGCAGTCTGGCACAGCAGTCTGCTGAACAGGACTCATTCTTGCTGACTAGGCACTAAAGCCAGGTCAGCAGCAAAACTCCTCGTGCCATGTCAGCATCAGCTGCACAGCTGAGCTGGCAACCAGCTCCACTGCCAGGTCAGCAGTGAGCCTTTTGTGCCATGTCAGCATGACGCACATTGCTGTTGTGGCATCAGCGAGCCAGCTCAGCATTACTGATATGTTGCCAGTGCCATAGTGCTGTCATTTCATTGGCATAGGAGTGCTGAACTGACGCTCAGAAACAGAAGAGTGACATGATATGCACGCATGCCTGCTGGCAGGGAACAAGTATGCATAGGTCTGTTAGCACAGGCTTCAAGGACAGCTCAGACTAGATAGCTAGACCGTTTTAAACTTCTGCATCAGGTGTGATTGTTTTGGAAAAAAAATGTCTGCTGCAACAGCCACCACGCAGCTTTGCAACAGACACTATCTTGCAAAACAACACAACTCAAACAGGACTGCGCAACAAGTCTAGGTGTACTTGGAGCTAGGCTAGACCCTGCCTGGCACTGAAATATATCAGCTATGATTACAAACTAGGCCAGCCCAGCCCTAGAGTGAATTGACAAACCCTTCGCAGAAAGAATACTGCGCAAACTGTGTTGTGGAGCACAGAGCGCTTCCATGCAGCCCCAGGGCTGCTTCACAAGCTTCACAAGCCCTGAGTGGTCAGGAAACACATTGCAGCACTGCATGAGTAGTGCTGGGGGGCAAAACCTCTTTGAATACAAAGTTGACCAGCAGCATGTACATGTCATTGACAACAATCAGGTGGACAGACACAAAGCTGTCCTGTAATAGGGTTATTGCATAGCACTGACACACTGATGTCTGGTGCCTTGTCAGGGTTTCACAGGTTGTACAGCAAGGTATCTCAAGACGCCACATGAGCTTTTGATCATGATTTGGCAGACCTACACATCCCTTGCCATCTTGCAAATCCTTGCAAGACTCAATGCTGGGCGCACATCACAAACAAGACCCTGACCTCCCCAATCTAGGGACCCCCCACATGCGCTGATCTATCACCTCTTGCCAATTTGCATTGCAACTCTCAAGCAACAATAGAGCAGATGAGCATATCCTATGGCCCCATACTCACCCATGCCAAAACTTTAGGGGCCGAGCTGGCCTGGGGATTAACCCCACCCTGGGCCCCCTGATATTTGAGGTCCCTCTAACATGCACTTTATCAAGCCTTGCTGTTTGCAATACCATTCTCAATCAACAAAAGGGCAAAGGAGCATACCCTACGCCCCCATAGCCTCCCATGGGAAAATTTTGAGGTCCCAGCTGGCCTGGGAAGACCCCCACCCTGGCGCCCCCCATCATGCGGGGTCCTCCCCAAAGGCGCTGATCTATCAAGCCCCTGCTGGCAACAGGGCCAGAGCCCCGGGGCGTTGCCGATTTGACCTCAACTCGTTTGCCTGACAGCTCGTGCATCGACCCCATTGAAAAGACTTGCTCAACAGACGAGTCGCGCTCAAACGTTACAAAGCTGCATACAGAAGAAGCTGTTGATGCCTGTGGCAATAAGAGCTTGCGAAGGCTTGGAGCTTCCAAGATGAGGAAGCATCAAATGCAGGTTGAGTGTCCGAGGGCTCGTGCACTGAGCCCATTGGGAGTACTTGCTCGACAGACGAATCGCAGTCAAACGTCATAAAGTTGCCTCACCAAAGGCTGTTACTGCCACAATCACAGAGTGTGCAGTGCATGGCGAAAGTCACTGACAAAAGTCAGAATGCTGAAGGCAACCTGCATGCATTACTTCAGAAACATCTGTGTCTATAACAACCACGGAGTAACATGTGGTCATGAACAAGCCTAGAGACATTATACAATGACAGCATGATAACTCATACATAAGCAGTATGCAGTCAGCACTATACGCTGCAAAGATAAGAGTGACAGGGACAGTGAAGCAGAAACAAATTTGCTCGCAGCAGCAGGATTCATGGTGCAGCCTATGACATTGCTTGAGGAAATCTGAAGCTCACCCAAAGCCTCTGGATCTGCCGCTATGGTGATCAATCATGATCTGTGCTTCAAGGACTGGCCCAAACTTCTCAAAGTATTCTCGGAAGTCCTCTGCAATCATACGCAGTGTTTGGGCAACCTGACTAAAATGAGATTGCAAGCTCAATTCTAGGTTTGCAGAAATTTAAACAAGTTGAGATTTGATGTGCGCTGACAGAAAACGGCATTGAAATAATCAATTTGAGGCAACTGCTTGTGTGTGCACATAGCAGAGTCACAGGATTTCACGAATAAGCGAGTGAGCAATGACAATGAAGTCAGAAAAAGGCTTCTTTCAAAACTTGCCTTCTTTTGTTGCTGGCGCCAAACCTCCTACAAAAATCTTTTTACTTCTAGGCTGCTGCTGAGGAGGCACTGAGCGTTTTGCATCTATCTGCACAGCACGTCATCAACCTCGTGAGGGGTAGACAGAAGATTGCAGGCGATGCCAGGATGCTTAAGAGCTGTCACGCGTCTTGCAAAGCTCTTGCTCGCACCTGTCTACCCTGCAGCTCGTGCTTCTTCTCGCAAACTTTGTCTGCGACGGCCTCGTCGACGTACGTAACAAAGCCAAACCCCCGCGGTTTCTCGGAAACGCGATCTTTCATGACAACCTGTGCATAGCGAGCAAGACGTTGACGCTGGTGACGAACAGCAAGCGCAGGCTTGACGAGTCTTGCGATGGCAGCCTACCACTTCTGTCATTTCTCCATACTGACCAAAGTGCTCTCGCAAGTCCTCTGCAGGTCAGGTCAGACTAGCTCAGTTAGCCCCAAGTGAGCATCAACTGCGAAAGCAACTCAAGCTTGTCAGGCTTACCTTCTGTAGTATTCCATGAGAGGCCACCTAGGAATAGCTTCACACCACTGCGGACACAGTGAGCCAGTCAAGTCGACTGAAACAAGTGTGCGTGCCAACTGCACGTCGAGTACATGCAAAAGAACCCACGTCGACTGGCTACGACCGGCACTGGTCGAAGCTTCCGCCTGCCTCGCTTCATCTGCCATCGACGACAAGCAGAGGCAATCCTACGACGGTTGCATGAGTGCTGGCCTGACGCAGCAGATCTTGCTCGCTCGACAGGAACAGATGCCCTCGACACCTTGACCGGTTGAAGTGTGCCCCTCTGCGAGCACATGCTACCGTAGTTACTACGTCATTCACACCGTAACAAGCACCTATCGAGAGATCGCTTGGGGTTGTTCGTTTTATACCAAACTTTCTTGCATGCAGCATTGCGCAGGACAAATGTCACCAGCGGATGCTGCGAGCTCTTCCAAAACAGGTGGCCATTACTGCCATCTGTAAAGCAAATTTGCCATGCGCAGAATCCAAGAAGGCATCCCATTTGCGCATGTGCTGTGTCTGCTGTTGTTTGAAACGGGAACTCTAAATCGAATTTGACGATCAGTCATGCGTGCACTTGTGCCGAACCGTCTTACGAGTTTAGGTCAAGCGTCTGGCCAGCGCGAGTTCGCAAGCGTGTTAGAGGGGCAGTGTGCAACTGCAATGGCAACTTCAAGGCGCTTCAGCACAGACGAGATTGCTGCGATGCCTTTAGATCAGTTGCGGCATCTTTCTGACCTGCAACTGTCCGAGCGAGAGCTGGCAGACGTGATAGAGGCTATTCACAACGGTGGCGCGCAAGTCGAGATTCATGATCAGAGCAGTGCATCATATCAGCCTGCAGACACGCAGCAGTGTGCTCTGTGTCAGGCAGTCGAGCAGGTCGACCGAGAACACTGCTTGATCTGTCAAGGCGGGGGCAGTGCTGCTCAAGTTCACGAACAGCTGCAGCAGTTTGCTGATTGGCGTCAGTGGTATTCACAGTATAAACAATGGTTTCACCAGCAAGGCCCCTCTTAGATGAGCAGTGACTAATGCACAGTCCTGGTCATCACAGCGCACAAGCCTGTCAACGTCGTTGCAAGCATACACCTGAATTCTATTCAATGCATGGTACATCTTTAGTACTAGCAGGGTCCCCCGGGCTGACTATAATCATCTAGTCTTTGGTCTCAAACAGCTTTAACAAAATCCTTCACCTATCTATGAACTCCAGACACGATCTGCTGAATCCGATGTACGTTCAAAGCTGCTCTATCTACAAATGCTACAGCAATGCCTACTTGATGCCTTCTAGTTGGGCGTCCATGTCAGAGTACATGCTCTTGAGCTGCTCAAGTGTTGCATCATCTGGCTTCCACATGCCTCGACCAGACGCCTCGAGCATTCTCTTCAGTAGATTGCTGAAAGCTTGAGGGTTGTTCCTGTGCCAATGTAAATGACATCAGCAGATCCCACACCCCTCTCTCACATGGAACGCTGATGCGTCGCTCAGTCGTAACCTATGTGCTCACCAACATCGACCACGGCTGACAGGCATACAAATCCACAAGACACATCTGAGCTGAGATGATTTTTCAAAAGCATGTTAGCAGACCTCACTGCAGCCTGTATAGACATGATGCGTAACCACAGCATTCAGCTTTGACAAGGACGACAACTTCTTTGAAGCATCTGCAGAGATGATGCATCAGACACGGTCCAACAGTGCCTGAGCTCTTTACTCAAGCTGGACTTTGGGACACGTGTCTACATGGAGTGCATGCAGACAAAACGCTGCGTTCAGACCTTTAGACTGCACGTGAAGTAGCTGCTGAGTAATGGGGTTCGTGCAGCATGAGTTCTCTGTTTGAGCTGCAAACTGGAAGCTTTGAGAAGCAGAGTGAGAAATGAGCACCTGGCCATGTAGCCAGCAATGCCTTTGATCCCATATGCGCACTGCAACATTCAACAAGTTGCAAACGCTGTGAGAAGGGAAAGACAACAAAACCAGAGCTTACTTGCGCAGCTTATCAGCCATATCTTGGTCAAGAGCATAGGTGTCCGCAGCTTGGTCAAATACCCACTTCTCTGCAAAGCCTGTGGTGGCACCCCACCCAATCATTGCTGTCATGCGCTGTGAGATCTCAAACGCCCCTCCAGAGCCCTGGTCTGCCATTGCCTGAGCAACACAAACCAGAATTTGTTGCAGCAACTTCAAAACAAGGTCCAAAGATTCAAACACACACGTGAATCACCCAATCAAGGGGGACTTCAGGCAGCAACATGAGCCTGTCTCAGTCACAGTAAATGTTGCGGAGCTCATGGCTCAGACAGCTTACTATGCTTCAGGCCTGCTCACAAGGCAGCGCCCTCATTCTGATGCAAAGAAGAACACAAGCAATCTCAGGATGCAATGAAACCTTCTGGGCAAGGCCAGACTGACTCCGTTGAGGTAGTTTGCAGGGGGAACTTTCTCTGCTGCATGCTTGGTTAGTACAGTATCCCACACAGAAAGCAAAGCAAGTCTGACGAAATTTGCAAAGTTTTGCAAGTGTAGGCGTCACCTTGGCCCACTTGGGATTGAGCAGCTTGCTCCTATACTCCAAGCGTAGCACATCGGACAGCTCCTGAGGCGTTGCGTCTTTGCCAAAAGTCTCCACAATGGAACACCCCACTGACTTGCCATCTTTGCGCGCATTTTCTGCTGCTTTCTTCAAGGCGCCTGTAGATCCAAGTAGATGTAGCCTTGATGCTGCCTCCAAATCAGTAATCTTGCTGTCAGAGCATCCAGGCACATTATCATAAGCTGTGAAGCAATGGCATGTAAAGAGACCCTAGCACTGAGTGTGGGGCAGGGGGGGGGAGGGGTTGATATAGCAAACCATTCTTGCCACACTCCTTTAGTCAACAATTTGCCCACGTGGTCAATTTGCCACCATTAGAGGCTGGCTACATACAAACGCTGATGGATGCAAGAATGAGAGAGATGTGTGTACACATGATAAACACTGATGGCAGAAGTTGTCCAACCTGTGTTGGCATAATACTCCTGGATGTCTGTGAGACCATATTCCACGCTGTCAATCTCCTGCACCACTCGGTCTGTGGTGCCCAACAGAGCTTCCAACACCTCTGGCCTTGCTGTCCCTCTCTCTGAACCCCTGCATACACACAAATGGCCCCACTACTGAGTTGATGTCAGGCCATGTGCACCGTGTAGCTGTCTGTTTCCTGCACAACTTGGTCTGCGGTGCCCAGTAGAGCTTCCATCACCTCTGGCCTTGCTGTGCCTCTCTCTGAGCCCCTGTGAACATGCAGAGCAAGCGTAAACAAGAATGTGCCAATGGCAGACCATGTGCGCCATATGGTTAAATTCCTGTCCAACAAGAGAAAAAAGCTGTCATGAGCATTGTGTTGATGCCAGGCTACATGTGCTGAGTGCCTGATTATTCTGCCATGCTGCACAGAACATGTGATGCCTGCATGGAACCAGGCAGATCTTGGTGCTGATGACAATGACAAGCAACACTTGCCATCATGACAGCAAGAATGTCAACAACATGCCATATGAGGAGGCGTTTCTGGAGGCCCAGGTGTCCCCCAGCTCACTATCAATCTCCCGTTGGCGACAATCTTAGTGACATCAAGAATGCAAAAAGAACAGGAAAAAGAAGATATCATCCGCTTGCCTGCCATATGAGAAGGCATTTCTGGAGGCCCAGGTGTCCCCCAGCTCACTGCCATTCTCCCACTGACTGCTGCCCACTCTCTCGTTCACCATGCTGCCGTAGTCACCTGCTGGGTTGCTGAACAGCCTTGCTGAGCTGTTTGCCAAGCCCTTGTCAGTCATGGCAGAACTATGCTTCCTGCATGGCAGAATTTGATGTTGCTATTGCTCTTCTTCACGCTGCCATAGTCGCCTGCTGGGTTGCTGAACAGCCTTGCTGAGCTGTTGACCAAACCTTTGTCAGTCATGGCAGAACTGTGCTTCCTACACAGCAGAACATGGTGGCATGATTGCAGTGTTTTGTTTGTGTCACCATGCTGCCGTAGTCACCAGCTGGGTTGCTGAACTGCCTTGCTGAGCTGCTTGCCAAGCCCTTGTCAGTCATGGAAGAACTATGCTTCCTGCATGGCAGAACATTGCAGCATCATTGGCGCCCTGTGTTGCTGTCACCTTTATGCCAACAAGCTCAGTTCGGCATGGAAAGGTGCAACCAAGAATCATCAGTCAAGGTCAGTGATGAGAGAAAGATAGACCGCAGGACCAAGATCAAACACAGCATCAGCAGGTGCTGCTCTGCAACGCAAGCTAGCAACCTGACACTCACTGCAGCAGTTACAGCGAACAATTCAGTCAATGTTGTGGTGAAGTGAGATCAGTTCATGCATTGACATGACCTAAACGAAAACAAACCACATCACCAATTTGAATTGCACTGAACAAGATTATCGAGGCATGGTGCAAGATGACTGCTCACCTGATGAAATTGCGGTCAGGCGCTTCTGGGGCTTGAGCTGCACGCTTGAACAGATCATCCAGGAGCTCAACAACATTTTGGAATGAATCTCTAAAGATGCCGCTCATGTTGCACAGCACGTCCACCCTAGGCCGCCCATCCATCTCCTGTACAGGCCAATGTAAGGTAAGATGGACAAAAGCAACAGTCCTGTAGTTGATAGTGCAAGATGAAGTTGGTGTTGACAACATTGTTGACTACAACAACAAAGGTCGTAATTTGACCGCATGCATTTCTGAAGATGCCGCTAATGTTGCACAGCACATCAACCCTAGGCCGTCTGTCCATCTCCTGTATAGCACAATGCAGATTGAAGTCAACTTATCCTACACATATATACTCTCTAGTATGCAACATCCTGTGCAGGACCCCTGTGTTGGCCGTCCATCCAACTCCTTTAATTGACACAGCAAGGTGAAGTTGCTGATGATGGTGGTGACATTGTTGCATACAACAACAAGGGTTGTAGTTTCACAACTTTCTGGAATGAATCTCTCAAGCTGCCGCTCATGTAGCACAGCACATCCAGCCTAGGTCTCCCATTCATCTCCTGTATAGTGCAACGCAAACTGAAGTTGGATCAAAGGGGTTCGACATCAATTTGAAGAATTCAACAGATTTTGACCTAAAGTTGCCGCAGCAGATCCGCTCTAGGTCGTCCATCCATCTCCCGTAATTGACAGTGCAAGGTAAAGTTGACAACAGCAACATTTTTGACCACAACAAGAATGGTAATAAGTGTAACGATAACAAGAGTGACAGTGGTCAAAGTGAGGTTGACAGTAACAGTGGTCTAGCAATAATAAACGCATAAAAGTCTCAATGAAACCATCAAAGTGACGATCGTGGATGGCTTATATCACCTCCAAGGGCCGAAGCTCATATCTTGCAACTCTGCCTGTTGCCTCTCCTCAGTGGCACATGATATGTACTTTCTTTTAAGCATGCATTTGTTGACAACAGCGAGATATCTCAAACTGCTTGTTCAGCATGATTGTGGTTGTGAGTGGCTTGCAACACCTCCAAGGGCACAAGCTCATATCTTGCAACTCTGCTTGTTCGCTCTTTCCAACTACATGCTGTATGCACTTTCAGCATGCAATTTGTGAAAATGCGGAAAGAGCTCAAACTGTTCGTTTAGTATGACCATGATTTTGAATCGCTTGCAGTACCTCTAAGGGCACAAGCTCATATCTTGCTACTCTGCCTGTTGCCTCTCTCAAAGGCCGCGCACCCACAAGGTAAAGAGCTATAGCAACTGACTCGCCTTTGGTCTTGATTGCATCCAAACCCCACAAGTTTACCTGTGAATACAGCTGACTTGATTGGTTCTACAAATGCATAGGCATGAGACGTCACAAAACAGTATGAATGCTCAGCGGCCCAAACAGCTGTGAGCCAGCATGCAACTTGTTGCAGGTCCAGTTGTACACATTGCGTCATCTGATCAAGTGCACAATAGTAGGGGCGCCAAACAAGATGACGAGTGCACAAGAGTAGAGGCGCCATGTAACAACATGAACGCCCAGAGTTGAGCTTTGTATGATCTGATTAAGTACAGAAGACAGTAAGCGCCACATATCAAAGCAATGCAAACGCTCACTTTTGTGTCACACACACCTGGTGTGTGTGCTCAAACGTGCACAGACTGTTAGTGTCATGCTGAAAGATCGCTAGACTCACTGCAACAGTCTCTGGGTAGGTACAATTGTTGGCAGCCTGTCAAACACTGATGATAACAATAACAACGCATGCCACTTTCTAGCAAAGATGCTAGGTAAGTGTGGCACAAGTCTTGGCACATGTCAAGCAATGTGAGCGCTCAGTGTTGGCCAGACGCACCGCAACAGTCTCTGGGTAGGCGCCGTTGTTAGCATCTCTATGAGCCTTCAAAATGCCTTTGGCTGCTGCTGCTCCTCTCTCCAATGCTGCTTGACTTGGCATGCGGTATGGATCTAGCGCATGTATGTTGCGCCCTGTAACAACCAAATACATAATTACGTCTGTCTGCATGACTGTCAATGTCTGTTGATGAATGGTGCAGCTTGTTAGCATCTCTGTGGGCTTTCAGAGTGCCTTTGGCTGCTGCTGCTCCTCTCTCCAATGCTGCTTGACTTGGCATGCGGTATGGATCTAGCGCATGTAAGTTGCGCCCTGTAACAACCAAGTACATAACTACATCTGTCTGCATGACTGTCAATGTCTGTTGATGAAGTGTATGCCCTGTTGGCATCTATATGAGGTTTCAAATGCCATTGGCTGCTGCCGATCCTCTTGTCGAGGCGGCCTGGCTAGGCATACGGTATGATGATAGAGCATCTATGTTGCGCCCTCTCATAATTGCGACTCATCAAGCGGTCAGTAACAAGAATACACCCATTTAGTCTGACTGTCTCTATGCGTGTTGACAAGATATCGTCTAATCAGTCTCAACTTGATGGCAACACCTTTTTAAGGCTGCCTGGCTGGGGATGCGGTATCAATCCAGTGTATGTGTGATAGACCCTATCATGAGCAGTTGGTTGATCATGGGCCAGGCAAGTCACCGTGCCTGTCTGTATGACTATCTCAACAACTGTCCCTACTGTCTGTCAGCAAGGAATCAGATAGACCTGTCTCATTTAACGGCAACAAGCATCTGCAAAGTTTGTTTGCATGACAACAGGATGAGTGGTTGAGCTGACCTGTTGGCAAGACCCCAGCGCCATCCCGCAGCAGGTCACCCCCTGCTTGTGGTTGAATGTACTCCCCATTCAAGGCACGCACTATGGAGGTCATCTCCTCTGTGTTCTGATGCAGGAGACTCTTGATGTTCAACGCCTCATCCAGCTTTGTCTCTTCTTCAGAGGCTATGCTGCTGCCTGATGTCGACGCTCCATTCTGCAGCATAACAGCGGCTTGACGGAAATGATCTTATCTGTGTTCTGTTGCAACAGACTCTTGATATTCAGCGCCTCGCTCAGCTTTGCCTCTTCTTCAGAGGCAATGCTACTGTCTAATATGAACGCTCTGTTCTGCATCACATGCAAAAGTTCACAGAAAGTCATCTCTTCTGTTTGCTGTTGCAGCAGACCCTTGATGTTCAGGGCCTCGTTCAGCTTTGCTTGTTCTGCATCAGCTTTGCTGCTGCCTGATTGGGACGCCCCATTCTGCATCACATCAACTTTGAAAAGAGCTATCTTTTGATGTCTTTGAATGCCACTGACCCTTGATATTCAGCGCCTTACTCAGCTTTGCCTCTTCTTCAGAGGCAATATTGCTGCTGCCCGATGTTGACGCTCCATTCTGCAGCATGTCAAGAGTTTGACAAAAATGCTCTTCTCTGTCTTTTGATTGAAGAGACCCTTGATATGCAGTGCCTTGCCCAGCATTGCCTGTCCTTCAGTGGCTTTGCTGCTGCCTGATGTAGACGCTCCATGCAGCATTCTACATCACCCCACAAGCAATGCTGAAATATAGCCTGCAGTAGGAACAATGCTTGAACGTTGACCTCAAATAGGAACAATGGTGGAACACGGATTTGCATACTGGCATGACTTGCGCTGCTGCTTGATGAGAACGTGCAGTTGCTAGCATCTACTTGAATAACAGACAAAGGATGCGTCGCAGTCTGTTGCATCGCTTGTGACATGCAGCTAGCTCTCAAATGGATATGAGCAGCTGCTCACCTGTGAATATATGCGCTGCAATCTGGCTTTGATAGCACTCAAGCTTTCCCCACTGCTGTTAGACACCACATCGATTGCTGCTGGTGAGAGACTCTCGCCAAAATAGGCTTCCAGGTACTGCCCTAGTTTGTCAGGGCCTGGGCGCTGTCCCAAAACATGCAGCCCCTCAGAAAACAACCTTGTCTCCACCACCTGCAAGGCGAAAAGCATCAAGCCTTGCAATAATCCAATTTTGAGCCTAATGATCTCAAAAGTTGTGGGGAAAGCAACAGAGAAGACCAAAATGGACACATGCAGCCCTTCAGAAACCCGCCCTGTCTTTATTGCTGCACCCAGGAAGACATTGACCTTGCAAATTGTCCAACTTTTCATTGCATTTGGCCATGCTGCTTGCATTGACAATGCCTGTTTGGCCAGCATTGGTCGACAGCTTCATTGACCTCTTGGCACTGATATTTGCACACCTGGGTTGGATCATTACAGGCGCATGCTCGAAAAGCACAAGCAGAAGCAGCAAACTCACCCATGCAACTCAGCTCAGCAAAAGTCAATAGGATCAGTAGGCCCGTTGCAGCTGTACAGCAGTGCAATGCGCAGAACACAGAGCTCGATGGACATATTACCTCTTGCCATGGCCGTGGGTTTGTACCTACATTGCTGCAACTCTATAGACAGGATGTCTCATGATGATTTTGCAAACCCAGGAGCGTTCTTGCAGAAGTGACACACCTGTAAATATTGGTAAATGCGGCTGACATACTCTGAGAACTCTTCTTCACTCACAGCCTCAGCTGACTTGGGACTCAACAGCTCAGACTCGGATGATAAAGAGGAAGACGAAGATGTTGAAGATGAGGGTGGAGACGAAGAGGCAACAGGGGCATTTCTGAAGGGGCAGTCTTGGTCCAGCCCTGTTTGGGACAGATTCTGAATGATGGGACCTCTCAGACTGTGATTGGCTTCAGGCTTTTCCCTATACTCTTCCACTAGGCCTTTCAGGGTTGCCAGCTGCTTGTACAGCCCGGCTCTGCATGAACAGCATGACAAACAAATAAGGACAATTGGTGAATGATGATTCAATAGCAATGTGAGTGTGATGGGATGGTAGACAAGAACAATGACAAAAGACTTATGAAAAATCCAGCATCAGCAACAAACAGAACAACAACATGAGTACCTTGTCGTATTTCCAGCACAGGGTGCATGTGTTATATGATAAGTCGATACTTTAGCACAAAGAATGTGGACTTGAACAGTGCAAGAATAGATGAGCGTCTCTCACACGGGCATCGTTATACTCTGAGCAATCACACGCTCAGCATTGAGTCAGAGACACCAAGTTATATCTTGATCAAAAAGTGAGATATACAAAATGCAGAAAACAAGCATTACAAACATTGACAAGATTTGTAATCAACTGTTGTTGAGTACATTACCTGGCATAAGGAGGCACGTTATGAGAGATGATTGTTCCATAGCCCCTCCTTTTGGCCAAAATAGACTCTGACGGATTGTTGGCAGCATACACATACACATTTGGCATGTCCCCAAGAAGCACATCTGACCAGGAAAGTCCTGAATTGCCTGCAGAAAAGAAAGCCTCCAGATTCAGTGCAAATTCCAATACAACCTGGACGATGCAAAGCATATTTATCCTGAATTACTTGACAAAGTTGATTTCATGCTAGCTCTGTTGACTGTAACTGACTCAATATATTCTGCAACTGCAAGGAGCGACAGTGGTCTTTGAGCAGCATCCCTAGTGATGTATCTGGCAGCCATGTCACATTGCTTGCCAGGATGATGTGTTGAGGCAAACAGGATGGACAACAGGCAAAGCTCAGCTTAAATGAGTCTCAAACAGAGGTATGCACGCCATAACTTGCTTCAGCGGCAGCAAGTAACGGCACAAAGCAAGGCTTGGCTGGACACAGGAACATGACATCAAGAGGCAAATGGCAGCATACCTAGAGGTGCGCCAGGCAACCATTCTACAGTGCCATGCATGCCAAAATGCACGACTGCATCTGCCTTGTAGTCCCGCTGCAGCCACTTGTAGAAGGCAGCATACTGAGGGTGGGGGGTCAAGTCCCTGCATTGCATGAAAAGCATTGCCTTAATCTGAAGACATAGAGAACATGAAGCCCCTTCCAGCAGTAATCTGCATAGTTATTGACTGTTGACATGGTGCATTGTGACTTGTTGCCTACTTTCAGGATACATACGCGCTGAAAGGTTGTAGGCGTCAAACAAAGGCAGCCTTTTGCATAAACAATGGTGTGAAAAAGTTGGGATTGCAAAACATTTGTGATCTACAATAAGTATGCGAGTGATGCCATAATTAGGAAGAAATACTCATGTCACCTGTCAAACAACAGGCGCATTGGGTCGCCTTCAACTCCTAACGCTGGCTGCACACCAATCCACACATTCCCTACCTGGATCCCAGACACCACTGCATTGCCTGCACCAGCAACATCACTAGTAAGAAATGATCATGTCAACTGTCAAACAGCAGGCGCACTGGATTGCCTATCTGGATCTCAGACACAAGAGCGCTGCCTGCACCAGCAGACATCAGAACTGTGACCACCAGCTGTGATGATGCCTTTGCCATGGCATCAGATCGTTCCTGTTGAAGGTAGCAGTGTCAGGCACAGAGAAAGCGCAAAGAGGCGGGTTGCTTGCACAATGGGATTGTCAACGTCTGAGGTAGCTGCAATTGCCAGCAACGTCACAGTCTGACCGTAGTCACAAGGTAGTCACAGTCGTCACAACAGACTAATCTAAAGCTGAAAAGGCAATGCCTCTTAAGAAAACCAGATAACCCGCTGCTGTTTCTTTACAATTTGCACACAGACAGCTGTACATCTCAGGCAGAGGGACCACAACAACAGCTCCGCTTATGCAACTTTGCGGTCATGCCATAGGGTGATCAGCGTATCATAGGTAAAGACTGACCTGAAGCTGAAGTGGCAATGCCTCTATAGGAAGCCAAATCCCCCCATTGCCTCTCCATAGAGCTGACCAGCACATCAGACTCAGGCAAGAAAGGGATGGGACCCCACTCTGTGGGACCCCAGTCAGGGGGGTAGGTCAGCATCTGCTTGAGCTGCCTGTGATCAATCTCAGCTGCTGTTGCCTTTGCACCAAAGCTCTCTGCCTCACCAGCACCCCTGCAGAAGGGCAGACAGCTTATCGATTGCAAACAGCATGAGTGTGCATCAGGCAGGCAGGGGGATGAGCCTGCATTTTGTGGGACGCCAATCAGAAAGGTAAGTCAGCATTTGATTCAGCTGCCTTAGTCCCTTAGCTGCCTGTGATCAATCTGAGCTGCTGCTGCCTTTGCAGCAAAGCTCTCTGCATCTCAAGCAGCCCTACATAATGCAGGACAGCACATATGTTGGAAGCAGCATGCATTGTCTTCAGGCAAGAAAGCAGTGGGGAACCAGTCCTTGGGATCCCAGTCAGGGGGCAGGTCAGCATTTGCTTTAGCTGCCTGTGTTTAATCTCGGCTGCTGTTGCCTTTGCTCCAAAGCTCTTTGCCTCTCCAGCACCCCTACGCAAGGCAGGGCAGCCCGCTTGTTCTGCATATGTCTGTGTCAAGCAAAAAAAGATCAGGTTTTCACTCAGGGGGAAGCCCAATTGAAAGGGTAGGTCAGCTTCTGATTCAGCTACCTTAGTCCCAGCTCAGTTGCCACTCATTGACCAGTGCACGAGGATTGTGTTTGTGCGTTGAAACAAAAGCGACAGCATAACATGGGTCGACAAAGTCTCACTTATGTCTCTATTCACTGCATCGATCCAAGAAAGATATCTGCCCAAAATTTGTGACCAAGACAGGCACACACCTCTTTTCAATGCTAGCTTTGCCTTCGTAGATAGCCCGTTGCTCTTCTTGCATCTTCAGAGCAGTGACAATGGCCTCGCCATCAACCCTCCCAGATTGCCAGTCAGGGCCCAAATTGTACCCTTGCTGCTCCAATTCGCCCAGCAAATTGGCTAGGGAAGCCGGCACATTCAGTAGGGCTGCTGTTCCTGTTGCACCCACTCCTGGCGGGAAACCATACAGCAGAATTGCAATCTTGCGTTCCTGCGAGCTCAAGACAAACCTGTTTAATCGAGCACAGGAAAAGAGCAAGAAAGAAGATTTGTGAATAAATTGCAATGATGATAGAATTGCGATCTTGCGCTCCTGCAAGCGCACAGAAAGTACGACCAGATGAAGCAGAAGAGTTGCAGGATGATGAAGAAGAACGCGTGGTTTGCCAACTCAAGCATCAGAGCGGCTAGGCCATAACATTGATCACATTGCGTGCCCTAGTCATTGCATTTACAGGAGCGTCTTTACTAGACATCACTCTTCCATCTCATTGCACAGGTCAGAAGCAACAAAAAACTTGTCATGACAATCCAATTCACACAGACTAAACTTGCTTTCTTAAGTGAAATTGATGTAACACTGATCTCATTGACAATGCTCCTGGCCTGAAAGATGACAGCACCATTGACAACAGAAAAGTCCCGTCGCGACAGCAAGACTAGCAGCTGCAACAACCACAAATCTCACAGTGTGTACATTCATAAAGTTGAAATATGGTCATTCTGACACGAAATCATGCCAATCAAAGATGCCAGACCAACCTGAGGTTGTGATCTTCGTAGATTCACCCATTTCCTGATGCGCTGTGACAGCCTGGTGACGCGCTCCGAAACCAGAAAGATGTTATCCCCCACCAGGCCCCCCAGGGGCACTGTGTCAATGGCCCCGTCCAGCTCTGGCAGGGAGTATAAAACCACGCTCTGCAGTCCTGCTATGCCGTCACGGCTCCAACTTGCCATGTCCTGCATCCATGTACTGCACCAACTCAGAATCTGCGAGCTGGGTTGACTAAGAACAGGAATGTGCTGAGACAGTCTGATGTCGTGCTTAGAAGAAATTAAACGTGACCCCCCAAACAGACCGTCCAGGGGTACTGTGTCAATGAGCCCATTCCCAGCAGGGAATAAAAAATCACGCTCTGCAGTCCTGCTATGCCGTCACGGCTCCAACTCGCCATGTCCTGCATCAAAATATTAGGTGAATGAATTTGGATAGGAATTCAGAAACCAGCAGTATCAGTTGTCAGGTTCTGCACTCTAGCTATCGTCACAGTTCTAACTTACCGTATCCTGCACACAACTACTGGAGCAGCTCAGGAGTCTGTGAGCAGACCCGAATGTATGTACAACAGGACTATGACACGCCATCAGGTGGCTCATGTGGATGAATAGTGCAGCAGTAACCATGTAGGCCACGTTCTTGGCTGTCAGAATGCAGCATTCATTCATCAATTCATTCTAGGCGTATGCTTGACAGGCTCAGCAGGCCCAGCTAGGTATGTACTGGAGCAATCAACTGTCTCCAACCAGTTTGGTCCTGTGCTATCCTAGACCATTTAACCTGTGCATGAAGGTGAGGTCCTTGTAAGCAGTTGTCTGCCAAGTGTCTCTGGGTTTGCCTCTAGTCCTGTCAGAATGTTCTTGGCCACATCAGCCTGCCTGACCCCCTCCATGGTCCCTGCTGGGGACCCCATCAAAGGGCAATCCATCGAGGTCTGGTGTCACATGGCTCACCTGGATGAGTAGTGGGGCAGCAACCATGTAGGGCACATTCTTGGCTGTTAAGATGCCCTTGGCCACATCAGCCTGCCTACCCCCCTCCATGGTCCCCGCTGGGCCCCCCACAAGGGGGAATCCTATGGTGCTGACTACTGCATCCACTGCCACAGCATCTGCCTCTAGTGTTGGGTTACTGCCCTTGGACTTGCCTTTTGCTGCTTGCTCAGTGGTGCTTGTCAACAGGTCTCGCACCTACACACCAACACAGTGGTGCTTGTCAGCAGGTCCCACGCCTACAATTAACAATACACCAAGCCTTGAAATGGGTCTACAAAGCCAAAAACAACAGTCCTTGCACTGTGAGGTCGAGGCTTCTGCCCTTTGACTTGCTCTTTGCTGCTTGCTTGTTGGTGCTTGTCAACAGGTCCCGCACCTGCACACTGACAGGCAGTGAGGCCTCTGCCCTCTGAGTTGCCGTATGACTTGTTCTATGCTACTTGCCCAGTAGTGCTGATTACTGCATCCACTGCCACAGCATCTGCCATTAGTGTTGGGTTGTTGCCCTCTGAATTGCCCTTTGCTGCTTGCTCAGTAGTGCTTGTCAGCAGGTCTTGCACCTCCCCACTGACAGACAGTGAGGCCTCTGCATCTACACACTGACAGCCAGTAAAGCCACTGCGCTTTGACTACCCTTTGACTGTCCCTTTGAATTGCCCTTTTTTGCTGGCTTGTCAGCAGGTCTCGCACATACATGCTGACAGACAATAAGGCCTCTGCTGTTTGAGTTGCCCTTTGCTGCTTGCTCAGTGGTGCTTGTTAGCAGATCCTGCACCTGTACTTTGACGAACAGTAGCAAAGCCACACGTTTGACAGTCAGTTAGGTCTGGAGTACTGTATATACACAAGTTTTTGGTACTACACTAGGTAGTCAGCTGGCATGTTGGCTGTGGTGCATAATAATGTTGCATAAGGCACCGTCTGTCTGAAAGGTAAACTGGAGAGGCTGAAGGCAACTGTGAGCAGGCACTCATCAATGTGTGAGTGACTTCAATGCTTTTGAGAAAAGCTGCCATGGTTTTGATGCTCTGCTGCTTCTTTTTGCCTGTTAGACGGATTTCTGACACCATACAGCGTGCAGAAAGACAGAAAGAATGAGCACTTACCACTGTGTGGGCTTCGATGCCGTTGATAAATATTGGAATAGGTCTCACTCCCTGCTCCTCCATATTCCCTATCAGCTGCCCAATGTACATTTGCTCCGTAATGACGTGCTTACGGTACAGTAAGACAGCCACAGTGGGGTGGGTGGGGTCAGCTTTTAGGGGTCCATGCTTGCTGTACCATTTCATGTACTCAGCTGGGCTGCTGAAGTAGCCATCATGCTGTGGATGCAAACACCCTGCAGCACAAACCAAGTATGAAAACATATGTATAGCAGGCTGTTGCAATTGTTATGAAGGCGCAAAGTCACCCTTGCCGACACTATGAAGTTGTTTGCCCTATGTGACGTTCCGTGCTTGCATTAGAGCTGCTGATTTCCTGATGCATTGTGGTTGGACCAAATCTTCTGCACGCAAATGTGAGCGCAAGCACCCTATGCTGTAGCTTGATCAAGCCAGCTTTGTGCACATCATGATGAAACAGGGGACACAGACAAGCTCTCAAAGACTGTGGACAAACAAGCAAGATCGCGCATGCTGCCGCAGGTGCTGCCCTCTGTAATGCTAGGATGTTGTACCTGTTGCAGGGTTCTGCAGATTTGAGCTGGGCTGACAAAGGTATAACTGTTTCACTACACCGTGTTGACAGTTGCAGGAGTTTCTCAGAGCTGAACAGACATGGTAACAGTACAGACTGCCTTATCAATGTATGTTTGGGCAGTTGTCAGGCACCCAGGCCAAAAGTAAACCCAGAGATACTTAGCAGTCATTTGTGTACAAGGGCCTCTCCGCCCTCCATGTCCAATATAAATGGTTTGGGTTAGCACATGCTCAAACTGGTTGGAGACAGTTGATTGCTTCTGTATGTACCTAGATGGGCCGGCTGAGCCTGCCTAGCCCACGTTTACAATGAATGAATGAATGAATGAATGAATGAATGAATGAATGAATGAATGAATGAATGAATGAAAGAAAGGTACGTATGTGGCAACGAAGTGTCTATTGAGATGCCTGAATGACTGAACGCTCAATATAACGGCATTCTTGCTCGAAGGACAATGTTGTCAACACCCAAGTCAGTCGCCATAAAGAGAAATTAATGTACCTGTTGCAGGGGTCTCCAGGAGCTTAGCGGGGCTAGTGCTGGTTGGCTTGAAGTATTGATCTACCAGGTAAGCAAACATAGAGGCCACATTTGTGCGGCCGCCCTGGTTCCAGTAGCTGTAGATGGTCAGCCAATTGCGCAGATCCTTAGCCTTCTGCCCTGCACACCACCTTATGAAGTTCCGTGATTGTTGCTGATTTCTTACGATTGTCTCTGGGCTCTGCTGATATTGTGACAGTAACTGTGGATGGTCAGCAATTTACGCAAGGCCTTGAGCGTTTGCCCTGCACATCGCATGATAGTCTGCAACATGTCATTGGCCACGGAAACATGAAACACAATATTGATGATCGGTGGCAGGTATGCAACCAAATTTGCAAACATGGAAGCCACATTGGTGTGACCCCTTTGGTTACAGTAGCTGTAGATGGTCAGCCAGTTGCGCAGGTCCTTGGCCTTCTGCCCTGCACACCGCACTTTGGTGCAGAACTTATTTCTGGTCTGGGTCAAGTCACGAAAAACAGCATGTTTGGCTTGCATTTCACTTTGTACGTTTCTTCCTGCATTTGCAGGGTTCTAGTGACGTTACATGACCCTGCTAGGTGTTCATCCCTCAAACAAAACACCCAGAGGTGAAGCTGTTGTAACAGAAGACAAGGACACCTGCTTCACAGCATGCTTAGACAAAACCACACAAGTAAAGAAAGTCTTGCCTGGCAGGGAAACAGTTTGCAATGTTGCTGCAATCCACAAAACCTCAATGTGTGAGCCCTAGCCAACTCAGGGAGAGCAGCCACTTGCAGTGCTGCTGTAACTTCTTTCACTTTTGAGCATTGGCCAAGCGTCTAGACTTGCCTGGCAGGAAGTTCAGGAGCTGGAGCACCAGCTTGAGGAAGGGGGGCATTGGTGGACTTGGACTGCTCTATAATATGATGATGCTGAAGGTGATGCAGATGATGCTGATGATACTGAAGAAGACTTAGAATCTTGAGAATGCGTCAAGCCTGAACTCAGCTTGTCTGACAGGAACTTGCGCAGCTTTGACCCCAGCGGAAAGCAAGGTAGGGAGACAATTCAAACCTGGACAGTTCTGCATTATGCGTGTTGCTTGAACAGGGGAAGCTTTCAGCACAGGTCAAACATGAAGACTGACCTGGCAGCACAGGTCAAGCATGAAGACTGACCTGGCAGAAACTTGAGTAGCTTGGGCCCCAGCTTGAGGAATGAGAGGTAGCCCACCATGCGGTCTTCTTCCCTCTGGCTGCCAAACAGCCCCAGCAGCTTCTTCACAGCTGGTGGTGGCCCCTTGGACTTCCCGCCTGATGCACCCATCTGCACTTCAACAAGCAATATTGAGAAAGATGTGTGCTCTCTGGCATCCAAACTTGCTATCAGATAGAAAGCTCTGTTATCATCCGCAATGTTGGAATACAAAAAGATGTATACAAGTAGATGTGCATCTTTGTGCAGGGCTGACAGCTGCTGCATAGCTGCAGCAGCTTCTTCCAGCTGGCAGCTGCCTGTGAGAATCTGCTTGGTCCAGTTGGACGCAACCAGAATGCATCATGTGACAGCTTGCATTCAACAGACCTGGAAAGCGCCAATTTGAGTGCTGGACATGAGCTCTAGAACAGATTTAATACTAAGCAAACAGGAGTTTGGTTCAACTTGGTCAAAGTCACAATGCATCATGTGACAGCTTGAAAACAACATACCTGAAAAGTGCCAATTTGTGTTGCTGACACGAGCTCAATTGCAGATTTAGGTACCAAAAGAACTTTTGTCCAAATTTGACTTCAGCCATTCCACTTGATTGTAGTCCGCAGACTGCCATCATGCATCATGTGACAGCTTAGGTTTGACACACACCTGAAAAGTTAGTCTGTGTGATGGATGTGAGCTCTAGCTTGTACTGAAACACCTTGCGCACTGAGGTTTTCACATGGGCTTTAGCCACTCCACTTGGGTGCAGCTGACAAGCAGACTGCTATTATGCATCATGTGACAGCTTGAGTCAACACACACCTGAAAAGTGCCAATTTGTGTGGTTGACATGAGCTCCAGTGCTGATTCAAACACCAAACGGACTGGAATCTTGTCCACTTTGGACTTCAGCCACTCCACTTGGTCATAGTCAAAGAGCAGACTGCCGAAAAAGATGTCTGCCTCTGTCAGGGCCTTTTCAATTTGGGAGCGCCTGGGTTCTAAATCCCTGTCACTGAAGACATGCAAGCGCACGTTTGGCAGCTTCTCTGACAACTCTTTGGCTACCTGCAAGAAGCAACACCAAGTCTAGAGTTGAAATGTGTTTTTTGAAACCCAAAATGTTTCTCACAACCTCAGGTCAATACGTGCCTTGGCAGATGTTTGATTGGAATGCATGGAGTTTGTTGCTTGCAGGGGAGTTGTTTGTATAGTCAGGGGTCGCTATTAAGAAACAGGAAGACGCAGTGAAAGTTGAAGAGCTATGATCAGATCACGTTGGCATTGTACCAAGCTGGTTGGTATGTTGAGCATGCTGAAGGCAAGAGCTGCCTGCACTGTCTTTATCAACAGATAGTGTCTGGTCATCTTTGGGTCTTGCCAGCACTTATGTCTGGCGACTTCACAGGTCATGTTGAACTTAGTTTGCCAAACTCGCCTGTCACATAGCAGTGACATGCAGTTCTTACCTGGTTGTACAGGCTGACATTGAAGCTCTCAAAGCCTGTTATGAGGCAGATGCTGACTGTGTCCTTGCCGCCTGGCAGAACCTTATCTGCCATGCCTTCCATATCATCTGCATCCATGACGCACTTGAATGTTGGAATAGCACTTAAATATTCGACAAGCTGATGTCAATGCTCTCAAAGCCTTTAACAAGGCAGATGCTGACTGTGTCCTTGCCGCCTGGCAGAGCCTCATCTGCCATGCCTTCCATATCATCTGCATCCATGACGCACTTAATCATTGGACAAGCTGATGTCAATGCTCTCAAAGCCTTTGACAAGGCAGATGCTGACTGTGTCCTCGCCTCCTGGCAGATCCTCATCTGCCATGCCTTCCATATCATCTGCATCCATGACGCACTTAAATATTAGACAAGCTGATGTTGATGCTTTCAAAGCCTGTGATAAGGTAGAAGCTGACTGTGGCCTTGCCGCCTGGCAGAACCTCATCTGCCATGCCTTCCAGATCATCTGCATTCACAACATGTTCAAGCTGCAGTCATGCCACTTTCACAGAAGATTCCTGCTTGCATCAACTTCGCTGATTCCAAAGAAATCTGTCCTGATGTCAGCTTGCCCATACTCAGAGGCAACTCAGATTGCGACAGTTGCTTCCCAATTGCATGGTTTTGACAGCAAGCATGCCCTTACATCAAGTCGCACATTAGCACATGCTGATAGGGCTGACCCCTCAGGGTTCAGGAAGTTCTGCTGAATGCTGCCACAGATGTTGACCAATTGCACGACAGCAAGAGCAGTGTGGACCCTAAGGAATACAGTGATCTCTCTCTATAAGGATACTTGCTATACGGACACCATTGATGTAAGGACAATGCAGCCGGGAAGCAAGCACTGCGTTCTGAGTACAATGTAACTTCTGAGTAGGGTCAAGTTGATGTAAGGACATTTTTCTTGATATCCAATGCAGTCGTCATAAAGCGAAATTACTGTATGCATGCCATCCGAGAACGGCAAAACATGCCTTCAATTTTCTGTGACGTCATGACACTACAGCAGATGAAGTCATTGAAGCACACACAACAAATCGTTACATGTGTTTGCCCTTGCAGACAGTCATCAAGCTTTGTGCTACAGCACTGTAGTTCAAGCGGTCATGCGCATGCACTGCCACAATCCATACAGTATGAAATGGTTGTTGCGCAACAATAATTTGCGCATTGCGCATATGCAGTCATTGCATGATGGGCATCATTGCTACTGTAGTGCATGACTAATGCAACCAAGATGCGTGAGACACACCTGGGGTGTCATCAATGTCAGCCTGCAGGATTGAGGCTCTCAAATCCTCAATCTCCCTTGTGAGCCGCGTCCTCTGCAGCTTTGCTGTCTGAATTTCATGCTGAGTATGGGCCCAGCCCTTAGGGTCTGAACCCTCCTTGTTCTTCAGCAGCTGGTTCATGGCCTGCAAGGACAAAAAAGTGTTTTGTTGTAAGTATTGAAGTAAAAAGTTCAAAGTCGTGCGAAACATCAAGTTGTTGTAGAGCAACAGTAACAGCTGACATCAGACAACAGTCTTTTTCTCGTCGCGTGAAATCCTGATTTATTTTGTGACCTTTTCATGGCTGTTGCACAGTGAAACGTCTTCACAAGCACAGTCAAACATAAAGAGAGTTTTGAGGACAAGGCAATTGGGAACCAATCATTGCATTTGACTGCGATGGTATCTCTGAGTAAGGACAATTTGGCAAAAGGACAAATTTCTTGGTAGACCACCAGTCGCTGTAATTATAGGTCACTGTAGTGGAATGTGACTGACCTCTGGCTGTGTGCGGCCTAGCCTACCAAACGCTTCTTCATTGAGACCACTTGTTGCAGCAGCGTCTGACCTTTCAGAGCCATTGCCACTGCTTGTGGGTGTGGCAAAGGCATCCTGGTACAGGCTGTCGATGCGCTGTTGAAGCTCTGCTGACTGCAGCAAAGCATGCAATGGATCAGTGCAAAGGCAGACACCGTTAGCATGCAGCAGTGCTGACAAGAGTTGTGTCTGATCCATTGAAGCCGTTGCCAACGCTTGTGGGTGTGGCAAAGGCATCCTGATGTAGGCCGTCGATGCGCTGTTGAAGCTCTGCTGACTGCAGCAAAGCATGCAATGGATCAATGTAAAGGCAGACATCGCTAGCATGCAACCTTGCTGACAGCAGCTGTGTCTGATCATCCGGAGCCATTGCTTGTGTCAAAGGCATCTTGGTCTAAGCCACCAATATGGTGTTGAAGCTATGTTGACTGCAGCAGAGCATGCCTTCAATTAAAGCAAAAGCAGGCATTGCAACTGTGACTGAGCAATTTGCAGATGTTGCATTGCAAGTCACGCAGATGTTGATGTTTACATGGGTGATGGAGACATTATGGAGGTAACAAATGCAGCCTGGTATAGGCTGTCAATGCGCTGTTGAAGCTCTGCTGACTGCAGCAAAGCATGCAAAGGTTCAGTGCAAGTGCAGGCACTGTGACCGTGACTATTGCATAAATATGGGCCATATGCCATTCGCACTTCTTGCATTGCCTTATATTGCAGGTAATGCATATGTGAAGATCCACATAGGCGGTAGACATGTGCAGAACTAAGCTCAGGAGTGCAAAGACAATTAGCTGCCTCAGAAACACTTTCAGCCATTCCACCCTAGTAAGAGAAGAGAGAGAATAATTTTATATGCTTTAGCCAGCCAACAAGGCTGATCACATGTGCCACACTGTGGCAATGACTATATGTCCA
>BDIU01000384.1:29103-93363 GCA_002118135.1 Trebouxia sp. TZW2008
ATGTTGCGCAAAAAAAGCGCGCATGTTATAACCGCAGCTCTCAAACAAACCAGGGTACTTGGTTACCACCAACAATGACAAATTTAAGATGAAAGCATGATGACCAGACAATTATGCGTTCCTTGCATGAATGCACATGCCTTGTTATTCTGTCAAGAAAGTACCTGCTTTTCAAGCTGCTGAAGCTGCGATCGCAAATCAGACGCTGGCAAGTTCTCATCTGCGGTTTCCTTTTCCAGGTTGTCCAGAAACAGCTCTGTTTCTGACTGTAGTTGAGCAGCTGTTGAGCTTGCGGACAGGATGACTTTCCGGGGAGGCTGAAGACGATATGGCCTGGTACAGATGGTCGGCCGCGCTTGGTGAGCGGTGTGTGCTGTTTGCCGTGAGCTGTTTATTGGTCGAGGGCGCTTCTGAGGCTGACACAGCACTGGGCGACCTTGGCCAGAGATCAACGTCGACATTGTTGCGAGTTTTGTCCGCAAACACAAACTTTTGCGTCAAAATGGATCAAGCGAAGCTCGTGCGCGCTATATGCAGTATCGCAAGCTACGAAGCCGTAGCTCGTGCATGTGAAGGCATGCAAACGAGACTATACGTCTGTTCAGTTGGCACCGCGCGATCGGTGCTGGTGCTTTCGCCCGGTCAATTTCTATTCGAGCCTGTACATGCGACGTCAATGCGCATCCTGAAGAGCGTACACGCAGGGCGCTACGACATCACGAGGGCGACTCGCTTACACTGAAGCTTCGCTCCTGACTCATCGCACCAAGCACTTGAACCCATTGCACCGCTCTCACTCGCAGAGGACGATACGCCTTCGATCATACTGAGCACTGCCAAGCGGTGAGCACTGCAGTGACTCTGTTTGCGTACGTCGACTCCAGCTGATCAGCCCTGTAGCATGAAAAGGGAGAGGCCTGAGGAGGGCGAGGAGGGGCCAAACAAGCTGCAGCGGCAGTCAGGTGATCTAGAGGATACAACGGCCGACGGCAGTCGACAAGGGTCAAAGCCTTCCAGCAAAGTCAGGAAGGGAACAGAATGCCCTTACCTTGACACCATCGCCAGACAGGTGGAGACTCTTACTGTCTGGGCACAGTTTGGCTCTGTAAGAGGCTGGCGGTTCTGACGCTTGACGTGCTTGCAGAACCTTGACTTTGATTTTGAGAAGTGCTGTGTGGTTTCCTTGAGTCCCATCAATGTATATGCCTGTCTAGTATGCGGCAAGTACTTCCAGGCGAGTCCTGTCATTCTGCTCAGATGCGCAAGATTTATACAATGCTGCTTGCTTTGTATCTGCAGTGCTCATGTACAATTTCAAGGTATGCTTGCTGTAGGGACGAGGGCCCAAGACAAATGCATTCACCCACTCCCTAGAAACGAATCATCACATGTTCATGAAGCTAGACAATGCCAAGGTGTGTGCTTGCATTGCTCTTCAGCATACAATGCTTTGAGCTTCAGTCATTTCATGACATTGCATTTTGCTCAGCACAGGCAGCAATGGACAGACTAGATTAGGCATGCATGGTGCTGATGGTGTAATGAATGTGTATACAAGGTCACTCATTTGCATACATTGTTCCAGTAGCAATATGTGCAATGCTTGTTGCCTGCTGTTTGCCATCAAGCTGCACTGATGCAAAAGTGATGCAAGACAACGATAAATATCTGGCCATGCAGATGCTAGACTCATTGCCGTTGTACACATACCTGTCTGGGTCATTTGCCACTGTTGCACAGGTGAATTTGCGCAGCACAGGACCGCTGCACATGACGCCAACTGTACTCCCTGCCTGATGGGCTACCTGTTGATGTCATTTGCTGTTGCTGCACAAACATATGTCCCCGGCAAGCATACTGAAAGTAAGATCTGTCAACAGGTGTACTGCCTGCCTGATGGTTATGAAGTAGAAGACCGGTCATTGGAGGTCATCAGATATGTGCTCAACCCCACCTTTAAACATGAAGAGGTAATTGTTGCACGTAGTTGGCCACCATCTACTCATTGTATCTGCGTTTAGTCACAGCGCACAAGACTATCTTACAGCTGTTTGCACTGCAACAAATCAGCGCGTTACGCTCGGTGGTTCCTTGTGTGTTGTGGTTGTTTGCAAATGGAAAGCATCAGTGCCTCAACCTGTTGTGTCATGATTTATGGCAAAAGAAGGCAAATGGTCTGCCGCAAAATGCATTGAACTTCACCCGTTTGGTCGTTTGATGATGCTCAGAACAAGCTGGCCTGGCAAGATAGGACGTGGGTCACGCACACACAGCACATGTGCTAAGAAGTGTAATCAGTATTCTCTAGTATCAATTGTCAGCTGCTGCTGGTTCATGGCAGACTTTCTGCCATTGCCTGGCTGGCATGTCCATTCACCGCTTAGTTTCCAGACAGCCAAACAATCAATTGGCAATCAAAGACACTGCTTTGATTGCTTGATTTGACACATGTGCCCGCGTGAATGCAAGGCATGTAACATTGATGCCTCACCCTGCTCCTGTAGGCCATACAGCAGACAATCAAAGACACTGCTTGTATCGCAGTTACAAACCTCAACAAGTCAAGTGGCAAGTATAGAACCTGCTTGGGCTGCAGATAGCCAGTTTGGATAAGGAAGTCACGTGGGCGCGGTCTCTGGAAGGCCAAGAGTACATGCCTGGGCTTGTGGGGCTGAACAACATGAAGAACAATGACTATGTCAATGTGGCGGTCCAGATTCTGGCTAGAGTTGTGCCCATCAGGAACTTTTTCTTGGACGCATCCAACTATGCATCTTGCAAGTCCTTGCTGGTGCAACGTTTTGGCGAGCTGCTGAGGAAAGTTTGGAACCCCAGGAACTTCAAGGGACAGGTAAGGAATGTAGTCACCAGTCGCATGAATGTATTGAACGCTCTAGAATTTTCAAGGCACGCGTGAGAAATGCACTTCAAAAGGTCATGAATGCATTTGGAATCCCTTGACCTCCAAGGAACAACTATGAGCAAGCAGCATCAGGCGCTTCCTGTTCTATGCCCAGAAGGAACCTTTTTCTTAGACCTACTTAATGCTTGCTGCAAGTATCTGCTGGTGCAGCGTCTTGGCGAGCTGCTCAGGAAAGTTCGGAACCTCGGGAAGTTCAAAGGGCAGGTGGGGAATCAACTCAAAGGGAGCTTGATTGCATTTGAAACACTAGGAACTGCAACAACAGGTGAGGATTGTTCTAGCAAGGAGCATAAATGCATTTGACACCCCAGAAACTCCCAGGCACAGGTGGAGAATGTGTTAGCAAGGAGCAGGAATGCATATGAAACCGCGGAAATTTGAAGGTGGGTACGAAATGTGATCACAAGCAGCGCCAAGGTGCTTCCTGCTGCATGTACCGGGTGTACACTATTGCTGCTTGTTAGACATGTTGTGATAGTCCCCAACGTCTTGGCCTCATCAGGACATGTCTAATCAGCAAACAACAGTATACACTTTGTGCATGCAGCCGGAGTATAATTAGCAAACGACAGTATACACTCTGTGCATGCTGCAGGAGTATCATAAAAACAGAGCTTGACAGGCCTAGCATAGGCTCTGTGCAGTTTGAGAATGGAGGGATTTATCGCCCAGACGCAGCAGTGACTTGTGTCGTGAAGTCGACAGCAGTTGTCAAATTGCCAGAAACATGCAATTTGGCAGCAGCAGCAGCAGCAGCAGCAGCAGCAGCAGCAGCAGGAGGCAACTGCATACCAGCAGCAGCAGCCAATTGCATAACAGCAGCAGCAGCAGGCAACTGCATAACAGCAGCAGCAACAAGCACTCCTGACCTTGTGGCTTTGTATTGTTAGATGGAAAACATTCAGTAGGAAAGACATTGTTCATTTTTTGTTTACCTTGTGTATAGGTGAGCCCGCACGAGTTCATGCAAGCGGTGATGAGCAGCAGCAACAAGCGCTTCACCATTGAGCAGCAAGGGGATGCGCTGGACTTCTGGGCCTGGTTCACCAACACCCTGCACCAGCATCTGTCTGGCAGCAAGCGCAACAAACCCAGCATCATCTCCAGATGCTTCCAGGTCAGGCACATCACTGCAGCAGGCTGAATCCAACTTGTGCCAAGCAGCATCTCTGGACGCATTCAGGGCAGTTTAATTACTGCAACGATCTTTGTGCAATAGACTTCTGGACCGGATTCAGCAACAGCCTGCACAAGCAATACAAGCTCAACATTGCCCTCAGATGCTTCCAGGCTATACTCATCACTTGCTGCAGACCAAGTACCATCTCTGTTCTGTAGCATCTCGTAGGCAGATGTAAATGCAAAACACATCCAGATCCTGACCTTGGCAACACCGCACGGGCACATGTCAATGCAGGGCGAGCTAGAGGTGACAACAGAGGCAGGCACAGGCAAAGCTAAGGAGCCGAATGCAGCAGGACAGGTTACTGATGTGGTAGACCGAGTGCCCTTCCTGTTTCTGGGATTGGATTTGCCCCCAGCCCCCCTGTACAAGGACGTCATGGAGACCAACATCATTCCCCAGGTACGCATGTCATGTAAGCGCGTCATGCAAGGATGTCATGGACATCAGTGTCATCTATGAAGTGGCCAGAACAGACAGTGCATGTTCTGGTCCTGTTTTTCGAGCCCTAACTTGAGTCCATCCACCCTACGCAAGGACGTCAAAGAGACTCACACCATCCACTCAGTTGTTTCACAGTGTGGTTTGTGACCGACTGATGCCTGTACGTTCATTGCACTAGCTTAATGCACTAGCTTGACAAACTGGCTGACGGGTCACCCCCAGTACAGAAAAACAAAGTTTGTGCTCTGCTCTGTTCTCCTTGGCTCTCATCCCAGGAGTGTGAGGATGCCCAGATCAGGCGTCAACATGAAGTGCCTGGTCCCAATCAGCAGCCTGACAGTGACTGCCATTTGTTGCCTTTTGCAACATGGCGTTGACCCTTGTCTGTTGGTATGGAAGCCATAAACCGCTTTACAATGCAATGTATCTGTTAATGTTTGAGGGGTACCCAGGCCACCTCAGGACTGCAGCATGGCAAGCACATCACATGCATGCGCCTGAGTACAATTGAGTCAGTTGACGAGTGCGTGCGTGTGGTGGTGCGTGTCTGTGCGTGCACATCTGTGTCCAGACATTCTCCTGACATCAGGCGCCTTAAACAAGACCAGACTCTTTGATACGAGCTTGTCATGTCTGCATGTCCGCATGTTTGACCTGCTAAAAGGGCTTGACAAACAGCATATCAGTGACAACATAAAGGCAGGCCGGCCATCGTTTCTGCTTTGTACCAGCTTGTCATGTATGCAGATCCCCATCTCTGACCTGCTCAAGAACTTTGACAAACAGCACACGAGTAACATTGCAAGGCAGGCCCTGTTTCCAGTTTGTATCAGCTTGTCATGCCTGCAGGTCCCCATCTTTGACCTGCTGAAGAAGTTTGATAATCAGCACACCAGTGATGACATAAAGGCAGGCAGGCGGCGCTTCAGGTTAACTAAGCTGCCGGCATACATGGTGCTGCACATCAAGCGCTTCACCAAGAACAACTTCTTTGTGGAGAAGAACCCGACCATTGTCAATTTCCCTGTCAAGAATTTGGAGTTGAGAGACATTGTGCCAGTGACCTCTGGTAAGCTGTGCTGCACATCAAGCGCTTCATCAAAAAACATGTTGTTATGGAGAAGACCCAACCATTGTCAGTTTTCCTGTCAGACATTTGGAGTTGAAAGACATTGTGCCAGTACTCTTTGCAAGCTGTACTCAATACTCCAAGCAAAGCCCATTCTCTGTAAACCTGTCCCTACTGAGTCCTGCTGTGAGTCCAGGCCCTGCAGCGCATTGCAGCTGCATTGAGATAACCCAACATGAACACTGCTATGAATTGCAATGTTTTTACTAGTTGTCAATTTTTCTTTCAAGAATTTGAAGTCGAGTCCAAATTCTTGACAGGCAGATTTCTTTAGGTATTGTGCCATTACCCTGTGGTAAGCTGCTGCAGTTCCAGCAAAAACGGCAAGCAACTGCCATTCAAGCATGACTTGAATCATGTCTGTTCGTACACTGCTGTTTTTGATATAAAGCTCAAGAGATTTCACATTATTTTATACTTTGCTGCATTTGCAGGCAAGGAAGGCAAGCAGCTGCCATCCAAGTATGACTTGATTGGCAATGTTGTACATGATGGCAAGCCTGGAGCCGGAGGCACTTACAGACTACATGTCCACAGAAAAAGTGAAGACGCTTGGTATGAGGTCCAGGATCTCAGAGTGACAGACATATTGCCGCAGATGGTGGCGCTCAGCGAGACATACATGCAAGTATATGAGTTGAAATCGCAAAGCTAGCTCGCTGAGCTTATGGAGTTGAGAGCTCAGGCACTGGCAGCTTCTGAAAATTGCATGTGCAGCTTCTTTTAGTGGTTCTATCAAACGTGTGCAGTTTGCTCGGCAAGACATCTTTGTGCCTGAATGTGGGCAACCGCAGTCATGTACTGCATAGCGCCTATGTCGTTCCCAGTTGTCGACTTTCATTTGCTTACCGTCAGAATGTTGATGGACTGCGTCAAGGAGTACAATCACAGTACAGAAGTATGACTAGTAGTAGCATGCTTCCTCAGCTTTTGACAACATGCAGGTTGTCATTGTCCTTCATGACATGAAAGCGCTGCACAGAGCTGTCTGCATCACTGAGCATGTGCGCTCATTTTTGTATGTATCACAGTCAGGCCATCGAGGAGCCATCCTTTTCCAGAGGATTGTCAGCAGTCTTCTGTACATAGGAAAAAGAAGCAAGACCAAAACATTGCAAAAGGGCGCACATACAATGTTAAGGCATCAAAGCACAACTCTGCAGCAAAATACACAACTTGTAGTGAAGCTGAGCGCAGGAGTCCATGCTTGTTCAGCAATGGTTCAAACAGCGGACAAGGCGCAAGCTAAACACACCAATTGTGTGGCAGTGCTTGTGACACAAAATAAACAAGATCATTCAATGCCTGTCAGCGTTCACAATGGCTTGTGTATCAGCTGATTCAGCCGGCTGCTGCTCCATGACTTTCAGCAGAAATTCGTACACAGTAAAGACAGCAGCATTGACTATAAACGCCCTTGTTACTGTGGCTGTCATGCCATTGAAGAAGACTCCTCGGCCCTCCTCTCTCCAGCTGGTTTTGGCACAGTCTATCCATCCTGCAAATGTCAGCGAATGATGGACTCAGAATATACTGTAGCTGCACGCCACAAAGCAGGCTGTCAATGCATCAGACGGTTGAGTGGTACAGGTTATGCATCACGAGAAAGCTTGCAATTTCCAACAAGCTGTCTGCGATCCCAATTGTGGCAATGATCATGCTTTTGACAACATGACTTACAAACTTGGCACATCTCAAGTTGGAAAACTAGAGGTTTGTGTCCCAGATGCTGCGGGCATGAAGTTGACAGCCTTCCACAGTGGTCAGGGCAGAAAGCAAAGCTGGTAGGGCACATGTCATAAGGGCAGCAGCAGGCTGTGATGCTTGTTGGCTGTAGACCAGCTTTAATTTCAATTTGCTGCCAAATTGCAGCCATCATTGTATGCATGCAGTCTGTCTGGACAGTCAAGGAGCAAGCCCTTCCACAATGCTCAGAGTGCGTGAACAATGCTCAGAGGCGAGCCACCCGCTGCGCTTGCAATCAATCCTTGACAGAGTTTGCAAAATTTCTCAAGAAATGGTACCTTTGTACTCAGAGTCAATCTTGCTAGTGGCCTGTATTCTAGACTTGATGACATCCAGAGGGTACACACTCCACCAAGCAATGGAGCCAGCCAGCCCACCTGCACACCATTTACACTTAGCGCAAGCCTCACATTTCTGGATGCCTGAGCAACAACAGCCTGCAGATGCTAGCAAGCCCGCCTACACATATTTCATGTCAAAGATGTCTGAGTCTTCAGAAGCAAGAGTCAAACAGTGATATCTGTGATTCAGCTCGACAATAGGTCTGATAGCATGTGCCATAAATGGCAATCTACAATCAGATCACCCAAAGCTATTAGCTACAAATGCCTATAAACGCCAAGAGTACAATTGCATGTATGACTAAGTGCAGACCCATTTGAGCAACCCAAGTCTGCATACATGCATGGCATGTTTGCAGCTGATGTTAAGATTTTGGCTGGTACATTCAGAGCGTCAATGTCAAGCCTGAGCAGATAAGACTTATGTCACATGCACTTACCCTGTATGCTGTTCACTGTGATGGTTGCTGTTATGACTGTGACTTACCAGTATTGCGTACGGCCAGGACAATGTCTTATTGCTTTTGGCACAAACGCTTACCAGCAGTGAGTAAAGCCAGGGGACCGATTTCCCCAGAAGCTCTGCTGCCGGGTTGCAGCACTTCTTGCATGCCCTCATACACAGCAAAGTAAACTCCAAAGCTAGGCCAGTCTCTCACTAGAGTCACTGCTGTGCCACGCCATAGTCCTGTAGTTTCATCAATGGTACGGCTTTCTTCATGTGTAGGAGACAACCAGCAAAATGTCTTAAGCACACAGAACTGAGGTCTGTTCAATGAAACTCAAGCCGGAGATGGGCCAATGCCCCACTAGGAACATTGCTTTGCTGCATCATAGACCTGTATTGCAAGCTTGGCCATCAGAATCTGCGTGCGACATGACACACTGCCTGTTCAGTGTTTGATTAGTCAGAGGTCGTTGAGGGGTCATTTGCATATAATTTACATGTTGATAAAGACAATGCTGATGATAATGATAACGGCCATATTCTTGGTTGATTGCACAGGGAGCTGACCAGTGATGCCCTCTTGCATGGGCACCTGCCGGAGCAGTCTGATGGGACCCACATGCTGTATGTTGCGTGCATCATTGCCAAGTTGTGGTTGGAGTTTGACACAGATGCCCTCTTGCATGGCATGTAAAGCAGATTGCATGTCTTGCATGTTGCATGTGTTGCATGTATGGCATGTATTGATATTAAGGTGCAGAGGGAGCTTACCGGTAATGCCCTCTCGCATGGCAACCTGTCTGAGCAGCCTGATGGGCCCCACATACCCTGGATGGCCTGGCAGCTGCGTCTGAAGCTGCAGCCTGATCTTCAGCAGCTCTGTTGGTGTGGTGATTGCAATCTGCATGAGTCCAGAGAAGGTACCTGCAAATGCAGAATGCATTCTACCACATCGGACGCTGAATGATTCAATGCCTCACCATTTGAGTGAGATATGATAAAAGCTGTTGTGTGAGGCAAAACAGCCTGCAAAACTAGTCTGCTTGCTGAGAAGCATTGCTGCCCATCTCTTGATCCAGCCACACATCTTCTGCGGGACTATGATGTTCCTGAAGGCTGTGCATCATGTGACAGAGAGCTTGCCAAAGCATGCCTGCTGAGACAGCAATAGCAGCAGCAGCAGCAGCAGCAGCAGCAACGGAGAGAAGCAGGGATGCACAACAACTCAAGAGGTACAATTTGTGAGCTTTCAGAAATGCTTGCACAGCACAGGTGGAAAACAATGACTGACTTCTGGTATGGCACACCATACTTCTGTCCAATGCTAAAGCGCTCTGCAAAAATTGGAAGGCATGTGATATGAACAACAGCAGCTGGCAAGTGGCCATGAAAAGCAGCGGAACAGCCTGGCAATCACCATGCAAGCCAACCGTCGGATGTCACTGCATGGCCATTTAGTGAGCCATTCCTATGGTGAACTGTTGTCTTTGTAGCTAACATTAAGGTCTGGCACTCCAGTCAGCAGGTGACCTATGGCAGACTTGGGTACAATTGCAGTGCGCAAAGATTTGTTGTGCGATGCTTTTGCAAGCCAATTTGACCACTGCAAAGTGATGAAGGCTCTGAGGTTTGATGCTGGTGTGCGCGTGATGCTGATGTCTGCAGGTTCTGCTGTGAGTAGCTGTCATATTTTCAGCAAATCACAGGTGACGCTATGCTGCTGTTAGCCGAAGCTGCAAGACTGCATGGCAGTACAAGACATGATGCTCCAGTTCGCCCAATCGAAAGTTGCAACTTTCAATTAACATGCAGGGGAGTGCCATGGTTGAATCTGGAATGAAAAGGCAGATGAGTAAACACTTAAATGCATACAAGAGTTAGACAATCTACCATGCGCGACGTCATGCATTAGCCCCCACACCACACTGGCGCTTCATTGAGTCAATCCATGTGTCATGGCACCTTACAGGTCTCTCTGTGCAAGTCCTGTGTACAGCCAGTTACAGAAACGCTGTAAATTTAGGTATGCACATCCATATCTATGAGTAGAGACAAACCTATGGCGTCAATAACTGCTGCATGCCTGGCTGTGAATATACACGTGCAAATGTACAGCTATAGGCAGATACTGAAGGATGCAACGTATTCACCTGCTGCATAGACCTGCCAGAGCTTGAGAGGCTGCTTTGCATCAGTGCGCGAGGTGTCCCTGTTGGCAAGCCACCTACAGCCGACGCCATAGGAATAAAAGACGACGGCATTCTGCGCTCAAAACAGCCAATTTTCAGCTCAAGAGTTCAGCTCGGCTGTGGCGGTATGCAGACTATTTCAGTCTCAGCGTTTTGCCGTGAAATTGTTTCTTGCTGAGGGGCGCCTTAGGCCAAGGTGTGTGTGTTGGAGCAGGGCAACTGAGCAGGGCAACTGAGCAGGACATGCATCAAGCAAAGAAGGAAGGGCCATGGGATAGCCTGCTTCACGTCATGCAAGGTTGCCATCAATTGCATGCACCCACAGTAACAGTTATGAAATGAAGGACAACCTGCATTGCAATAGTTGTGATGGGATAGCCTGCACCCTTGAACAGAGAGCGCACACCCTCTTGTCTGACAATGTTCTGCCACATGCTGGCCAAGCTTCTGGTGCATGATGACTTCTGCTGCAGCCGCACACGTACCACGTCCAAAGGCTGTCCTGCTATAATCCCCGCTACACCTCCAGCAGCACCTGAGAGCAATCTCTAGCAGACTGAAGGGCTGTGCCTGAACTGTGATAATACATGTTCACATCGGGATCGCACCTGCTAAGAAATCCTTGACAGCAGGTGACAAGCGGTAGATGGAGTATGGGCTGTGAGTGGCTCCTAGCGACGCCGAATGCTGCTCCGTCATGCAGGCGCCAGCGAGCTACTTCATGCAGAACCCCGCCTGGTTGGCTTAGCCAGGGATAACATGCACGTCACGGACGCAAGTTGTGAGTATGTCGAAGCCGATCGGTGCGTCTGCAGGCCGCTTGTCCAGCCGCCACCACGTCTTGAAATGTCTTGAACGAAAAGTCAGCTCGATCAATACACTGAAAGCTATTGTCAAGCTGCTCAGACTGTTGCCGCGCGTCGGATCACCAGTGTCAATGTCAGTGCAATGTTCGTTCCTCTCTCTTAGGCATGACTCATCGGGGCATCTAAAGCAGTGACCTTGAACGTCTTCTTCCTTTCTTGTGCTTGGGGATCGTGAAGCGATCCCGAAAGCATGCACACATACGAGAGGCACAGCGATGCGTACGCACAAACATGCTCGCGCAAAAAGCGCCTTTGGCGAGCGTACCTGCAGCAAGGCGTCCATTCGTACCTGTCAGAACTTGCAGGGCGCCTCGAAGTCATAGAAGGCCTGTCGCTGTTAGAGCGCGCTACGGCAGCGACAGAGGTGATCAGTCGGGCTTCGCACGTCAGCAATAACATTGTCATGCCTCGGATCTGACGTGTTGGTGATTGCAAATACGCAGGTTCCGATAGATCAGTCCTTGAAGCCTTCTTCATTGGCAGAGCTTTCGCAGGTTGGCAACAATGTGCTGCACACCGACCTTTCTGTCTTGCATAATTGACAAACACTCGATGCCTGACTTCGGGTTGGGCTGTATACTCTGCTAAAGCTGCTGCCTTTGAATAGACGGTTGTCACCACTCGTTTATCAGTGGCTTGCAGCAAGATCTGATACCCATTCTTGCTGCAGAAAGTGTCAACGATAAGCTAGGAGCCGCTGTAGGCGACTTCCTTGCAGAGGTTGCCAAGGCTGACGCTGAGCGGCGCCAGAGGTGGAAGTAAGTGCTGCTCAGATGCCTTTGCCCTGCAGCTAGCATACAACCAAGCTTGGCCTAAGCCCTGCGTGGCGTGTAGGGAGTTCGAGAGCGAAATTGAAGACAGAGCTCGTACAGCTTTCAGCAAAGCTGCTGAATCCAACAAGACAACACAGAGGCAGCTGCCAGAAAATGCAACCTTGCCACAATCAACAACAAACACGTCAGTGCCGCGCACAACAACAAACAGACCTATTGCGCCAGTAGCCACAGGCAGACCCCGTCCACAAGCCTCTACTGCCCAAATCAGCCAACTCCAGGTCAGCTGCTACATACCTTCTGCTTGTGTTATGCCTCAGAGCTCACTGCAGATTGCACTGTCTGCAAGCTAGCTACCCCTCACAAGCGCAGCACTGCTGAATGCAGCAAGGATGTCCTTTTTCATTTGATCTGTTTGAGTTGGAACAGCTCGAGGGACGCATCAGTGCAGACCCGGCATTGAGTATCAAAATGACTGCTGAACCTTTTGCAGGAAACAGTGGATGATCTGCGAGCTGAATTGGCCTCAGCCCGGTTTGAGCTGCAGCAGTACAAGTCAAGCAGGAAGCCATGATGCAAATGACAGTAATGGTGCCTTCATGACAATCACCCAAAGATGA
Source organism: Trebouxia sp. TZW2008 (assembly GCA_002118135.1). Classification (NCBI taxonomy): domain Eukaryota; kingdom Viridiplantae; phylum Chlorophyta; class Trebouxiophyceae; order Trebouxiales; family Trebouxiaceae; genus Trebouxia; species Trebouxia sp. TZW2008. The sequence continues at coordinate 41,766 of BDIU01000384.1, forward strand.
ATCATCAGATGTGACTGTTGATGTGGAGCATCTGCACAAGCTGACACCAGCAGCAAAATGCCATGCTAGTATATGACCAGTATGGATTTTTTTGCCACAGATTTTGCCTGTCGCCAAATTTGTTTTATGATGAATTTTGTTCAAAACTCTGCCTGCCTTCTCAGGCATAATGTTATCGCTTGTCAGGTTAGTTGAAAACAGTTGCTGTCACATTTGAGGTCAACGTCGGCTGGTCATCAGTCTGGCTTGACACAGACAGTGCAGCGCAATATCACCAATCATGTAGATTGCACAGCATTTGAACCCTTTTGCGTTTATCATGCACGGCTAAAAGTCGTCGAACATGATACGGCAGTGGTTTTGACATTGATCATGACCACTACGGCTGGTGAACACTGATACGATGCTGTTGGCTCATGCAATAACTTGCGCTTATACTGTGCATGTTCATACACATCTGAGTACAGGCCCCAAGCAAGATCTAATCGCGTGCGTCGTCAGTCAACATGTGCATTTGCAGCCAATGACTTTTAGCCTTGCGGCCCAGCATGAGAGAACAGACACTTCAGCACACTTGCCGTGATCCCGATTGCACAACATTCAGCCTCAAGCCAACCCTGGAGTGCCAGCAAGAATGGTGAAGAAATAGCTGACTTCCAGAGGTCCATCCTCGAGCAAATCGGTGCAATGCACAGCATTCTGCACTTTGTTCAGCCCAAACTTGGCCCTGATGGAGTTGGGTCTGAGCATGCGTGCAATTTCTGGGTCTGCAGGGCCTGCCAGTTCCCTCACAGCTTCAACTGGGTTGGCTCCATCAGCATCTGCCAACTCCATAGCTACAAATGGACCTGCACCGCCAATTGTAATTGATGTTTTTTCATGATCTGCACAAGCTTCTTAACATCTAAGTTTTCAGTTGTGTCAAGGCGAGAGGGCTAAGCATCTTCAGCTGCAATCTTGTGCCAGGAATGAAGCATCAAAGTCATGTTGATGATTTCTCAGTCTGACATGCAAGCCAAGATTTGCCCTTAGCAGCCTCAATCAGCTCGACTCATCATCATCAATCATCAGCTTCTGCTGTTCCAAAGAACAAATTTCTGAAATGACTGAACAATCAATTACCGGAGCAATCAAGCAATCAATCAGTATAATCTGCAGTCTGGGGCCCACAAGGAAACAGAAGAGAAAGAAAAGGAGACAAGAAGGAGCATGCTGCAGGGTGGTATATCCCTCTCTGCATTGAAGCAGCTTGGCATTGCTGCTCTACAGGCAGCAAGTCCACAGCAGAAGTACCTGCAGTGAGCTCGTCCAGCATTCCTGAGAACTCGCCAGGAGGCACAACTCCCTTGTACACCTCCAGGAACTCAGTGGCATTCACGTTGTCCAGGCTGAACATCTGCAAAGCTGTGATCACAAAAGCCTGCAAGCCCACATCATGATACTGGGAAGCAGAATATTTGACTCAAGACCAGGCTGAACATCTGCAGCGCTGCGATCATGCAAGCCTGCACGCACAGAGTTCTTTGATGATGCAAAGTTGAATGCTCAAATTGACAGGGGTTGATGGCAGCATTCGCAGTGTCCAGACTGGACACCTGCAGTGCAGTGACCACACAGACCTTTAGGCCCACATCTGCATGTTGCTTTGTAGCAAAGGAGAGGGCGGTAGTATAGAGTCAGACATTGCGCGTGACAGCCATGCAGTCAGAATGCAGCACAATTGTGGCAGTAGCTTGACAGAGCACAGGTAGGTTTTGAAGCACTGGGCATCAATGGATGCGCAGTGATGGTCAGCCACGACGCGCACAATTCTGTACAAACAATATCTGGTCATGTCCATAATAAAAGCACACTGCTCTGTGTTTTTTATTACGCTTGCTGGTCGTCCGTGAGCATCAACCCCATGGCAGATTATATGCAGCATGATGTTGTCAAGCACATTTGCAATGCATGGCAGCAAATGTTTGGAGGTGTGCTGGTGGTGGAAGAAGATGCAGTCATGGCATCATATGCTGAAGGCCTAATTTGAGCAGCAAGCGACAGATCTGGCATGTGGTCCATGCTGCTACTCTCACTCAACAAGGCACAAGATACAAATGCAGACATGGCTATGACTCCTGTTGACAGTTTGGTCCCGGGTGTATACACATACCCACAGAGATCTATAGCTTTTCTGCATCTACACTAGCTGCTGCGCATGCAAGTGCAGCGCATGAGCAGAAGCTATGCTAACCTCTGCAGTCATCCTAACACAAAGCATACTTCAACAATGACCTCCAGCCATGACACGCTCAGCTTCTTGCCAGCTACTGAAATTGACAGTGCTGATTGCAGTGTGCATGCTGTATATGCGTGCTGCTAAGCTGGTTTCTCCAGAAGAGCCAAAATGCAGGCAACTGCTTGTGGTTATCAGTATTGGGGGTCATGGCTTGCTTGTTGGGCCTTCGCAATGATCTGTTTTGCCACAACAGATCTCACAGCGTGTGGCTTGATTAGGCACAGCGGGGTGTTCAAGCCCAGATCACACTGACCCACATCAGGCTGGCTGAAGACGAAGCCCAACTATGCAGCGGCAGTGTCAGGATTGTCTTGAGCCACGCCAAGCATTCTTATTGTGTTTGTGAGCATCATCAGTATCAGGGATTATGGCTTGCCTGTTGGATCTTGGTGATGATCTGTCCCGCCAGGCCAGATTTTACAGCATGTGGCTTGATTAGGCACAGCGTGGTATTCACGCCCAGGTCACATTTTCCCACACCAGGCTGACCAAAGAAGAAGCCCAACTCAGCAGCTGCCGTCTCAGGTGCATCTGAGCCATGACAGGCGTTCTGTGTGTTGTCAGTGCCAAATTGGGCCCTTAGGGACTGTGGTGCATCTGTCCGAGCCTTGTGTGAGTCTGTAGGACCTATCAGGGCTCTCCAGTTGGCAATTGCCCCTGCAAGGGCATGCAGGCTTGAACGGCAGACTAGTGAATCTGAAAGGTCGCAATGAAAGGCAGGCTTACAACAACGCAAGGCAGACTTGAAAGGCGACTGAAGGATTGCATGGCAGCCTCCGATAGCAATGCTACAATGCTGCAAGCAGAAGCCTTGTTGCCTGTGTATTTCAAGCCAGCCATGCGGAACTGTTCTGCACAGCCATGCTGCTTAATTATGCTGCGTGTAACTATGCTGCCCAGCTGTGCTGCACAGATATGCTACATCACCAGATGTAAGAGACGTGCTTGAAATCTGACCGCCAAAGGAGGTAGCAATTGCCTCTCCTTTTGTGAGAAGACATAGAAGGGAAACATGTGTACCGTGAAGTCAAAGCTGTGGAGCTAGCATGAACATGGTGTCATTGCAGGTGACTAAAATCTCATGTGATTGACGTATGTTAGCAGGACATAATGATGATGCTGCATGTCACATACACCATACCAATTTGATGCATGTCAGCAAGATATAATGGGGTGACATTGTGTCACAATAATATGTCACAACATCTCACTAATGTGTTTACATGCATGTCACAAGAGCTGAACGAGGGTGATCAATTCTGCAACATCAAAATCTTGTTGCATGATACATGTCTGTGGCAACGTTCATGCACTGCACGATGTTGAGGACAATACACACATCATGGATGGAAGTCATGAAGCAGCTCACCATCACGCACCAGCTCCATTGCTACAATGCGCCCTCCAGACATGAACTGCGTCAGCTTGTCATAGAATGGCCGGCCCTGGTGAACTGCATAGAATTGTTGTGCCTCTGCTAGGGTCAGCTTGCACATCTTCATGTTGCTGCAACCACAGCAACATCACGCTGATTGGCATTTGCCAGCAGATACAACTTGCACACTGTTATGTTGCTGCAGTAGAGTCACACCACATGCTGCTGGGCTTTTGGGTAGGGCATAAATGCACATCTTCATGTGAGTGACGTCACGGCAACACAACAATACCATGCATTGCAGGGATGTTCAGTATTATCTGGCATATCTTTGACTTGCTGCAGCCACAGCACTGCAGCACATGTTAAACATCTGGCCAACAGAAAACAACGTGCACATCTTGAATTTGCTGCAGCATCAGCAGTGTCATATATTACAGGGGGGATTGATGTCAGGGAACACATCTTGCATGCTTGTTTACCTCAGAATGAAGCCTGATTGAAGAACAGCATCCACAATGGGCCCCAAGTATTGTACAGCATCTGGTTTTACCATCGCCAAGGTCCTGTCAGAAACCAAGTCTACAAGCTGTATTTGCTCATCCAACTGGCAGTATCATTCAACAACAGCTTGATGTACAAACTCCATTGCGCAATTGCTAGACGCTGACTTCTGCCATATATATGGCAAAGGGCTGACAGCAAAATTTTGCATGCAGGCAAAACGTGAGCCAGGTTCGTTGTTGGAACATGCCAGCAGATTGCAATTATAGATGACACTGGCAAGTCATGTCACAAAAGCCGCTGGTATGACTGACCTCTCCTGAGTGTCACTCAAGCGCTTCCTGGTGAATTCATCAGCATAGTCTATGAGCTTGAGCTGCCTGCTGTAAACAGTGACTACCGCCCCAATGTACAGCATTTCAGCTGTGACTGCTTCATATCGGCACCGTTTCAGGAATGTCTTGTGGTTTTTAATGTCATACTGCACAGTGCGCTTAAGCATGTCAGCCTGTTGCTGCTAGGCAGAGTAACAAATACTAGCGACAGATGGATGACCTACCATTTCAACCTCTTTTGTCTCAGGGAAGTACAGCAGCTGATACTTCCACGTGATGCCTGAGTTGGGATCAAGCCATTCCACGAGGAATGCGAATCGCTCGGCGAAAACGCCTACCTGCACGCAGCAGTTCCGTCGTGTCTGAGACTGCCAAACGGCGGGACGTGTTTGCTGGCATTCTCTGCCATTACCATTGCTTCGCTGCAAAGTAACAAGCTGCAGCTGTTGCAGATTGTGTGTGGTTGAATGGCTATATCTCTGAGTGTTGATCACTTGCCACACGTTAACAGCAAGCAGACCAGGTCTGACAGCCAATGCCGCATCTGCTGCTGATATACGGACAGGCGACTGAGCATGCAGTTCGGAATGTGTTGCAAGCGCCGTCAAGCAGCACAATCAGCTGGCCTATTGCTGATACTCCTGCTCACAGTTTTGCTCAGTTTGACTAGCCAGACGCGATTTGCAGTTACTGCCTTAGTCACCGGGTAAGTAATAGCCTGAAGTTGCTGCAGAATCCGCTCCGTGAGGCTTGCCGATCGCTCAAACGACATGACTCAGAGCAAGCAGCATGATCACAGTCAATGATGCTTCATGGAGAAATACGGGTAGCAGATTCGCAATATCACGAAGGCTGACTTGTGTATGCATATCGCACGACAAGCCATAGATCATCTGCATGCTTGGTCTCCCTCCCGCGTAGTAGTCGGCACTGCCCTGTCAAGCTTCGCCCTCGCATCAATATTGCTCTTCGCCAGCATTCTGACAAGCCCCCTCGATCCCTCCAGCCAAAGCTCTATCTGGCAAGTCGTCAAGGGTCCACAAAAGCAACGTTTTGAGTGCAAGGGACCGGTAACAAGCCCGGCCGAACGTCAACAGCCCTGGTGCCGGGACTTTGCGCTGAAGCTTGAGCAAGAGGTTGCAGTTTTGGACGCCGAGAAGGTAAGCTGTGGAAGGTGGTGGCGAGTTTGCAACTTTGTTGGTGCCAAGTTGGGAGTCTGCGCCACAGGGGTGTGATGCTGTTTTCTATGGGGACAGTATTACGGAGACATGGCGAGGCACAGATCAGGGCAAGCACTGTCCAAGGTGCAAAGGTGTGCCAGAAGTGTTTAAAAAGACTTTTGGGGCCAACCGCGCTTCAGAGGTCTTGGCTGTTGGTGGTGAGGTGCACAGCTTTCTGCTCATTAATAAATTTGGTTCTGCACTGATGACGCTAGTCAGCTCGCCATCCAATTGACCTTCGTGACTCACCAGCGCACTACAGACAGTCTTTCACCCGGCTAATGCAATGCGCATGCATGCGTGATTCACAATTCGGTTGTCTAGCTGTGATGCCCAATGACACAGCGTGTCCAATATCTGTGCACTCAGCATCGTGTAGCAATGTCTGACGTCACAAGATTGCATGTGCTGTCACAGGCAAACAGTTGGCTATAACATCTGACAGGGTGTCCCGCCAAATCTGAACTGCAGTGCTGCTTGTAGGAGATCAAGCTATGCACCTGCTCTGGAGATTGCAGCATGGTCAAGTCTTCACAAAGCACATACCTCAGATGGATGTTGTCATGATTGGCACTAATGACCTAGGAGCAGCCAGTTGCATGGGCCAGGGTGAAGCTCCCATTCTCCAGGCAGCTAATGGCACTGCAGACAGGTACTTGATCCCATGTCTAGCTTCTGCAAACAGCTTTGACTGCAGCATGCACTGTCCTTTACTTTAGCTGGGGCAAGATCTTAATACTGCAAGCAGCAAACAACACTACAGACAGGGGACAGTGTCTCATGTCTAGCATCTGCACTGTCCATCACATGTTTGAACGGCGTGGTTTCATGGCTCTGTTGTGTCTTGTCTACACATGCAGCTTCAGCTGTTTGGCCAGGCCCAAAGCTCCTATTCTGCAAGCAGCAAACAGCACTGCCGACGGACATCGACCTTCCATTTCCAGCATCTGCATTGTCTGAGATGTAAGGTGTCAGCTTTTCTGGGCAGGGCTGAAGCTCCCGTATAGCCAGCAGCAAACTGCACTGCAGATAGCTGCCTAGCTCCTAATTGTAGGATTTGCTTTGTGCTCTGTATGCGCTGCCAGTTGCATGGGTTGGGACGAATTTTCTATTCGGGACGAAGCTTCTATACTGCCAGCAGCAAATGGCACTGCAGACAGGTACCTATCTCTGTGATCTAGCATCTGCAGTGGCTACAACATGCGCAGAGTAACGATCTCCCATGCCAGGCACATATGTACACAAAGGGCATGACAGATTGTCCCTCAGCAGATATTGTAGACATTGCAAGTGCTGGACCTGGAGAGTAGACCATGCATTTTCAGCTTGCTTGGTCAAGATAGAAGCTGCTATTGTGCTAGCAACAAATGGCACCGCAGACGGGTGCTGATCCCTCACCTCTAGAATCTGCTTTGTGAACACATGCGCCTTTCTGCTCATGCAAGGGTAAGGCCCTCACTCTATATGTGCACATGGTACTACACAGGTGGTCACCGCACATGTTTAGTGCCTGCTCTGCGTATACATGCGCCTTCACATGTTCAAGTACATGCCAAGTCCCCTATTCTAGATGCACTCAACTGCACTGCCGACAGGCGTATACGTCTCAGATATGGAATCTGCAGTGTAGGCTGTCAGCAATTTGGGACCGGGCGCAGCATGTAATGTTCAGTCAGTCGCCTGCACTGCAGACATAACTTCTATCACAATGCCTGTCTACCTTGCCTAGCATTGGCATTGAGCCTGTGTGATGCGTCAGCAGAGACCTCTTGCATCCCCCTGTGAGAGGCAAAGATGAAGAAGCGGCATCTTCGTAAGCATTTTGGCACCAGGCTTAACACTTTCCCAGAACTGAGGGTTACAGAGGGTTACTGGCCCTGATTTTGCTGTCTGCTCTGTGCAGCCGATGGAATTCCATGACTCTGCATAAAAACCATTTTTTTCTTCCACACTCAAAACGAAATGATAACAATCCAATTTTTGTCAATGCAGGATCACAGAAGTGATCAGCTATCTTCACAAGCAAAATCCCACCACATCGATCCTGATACTTGGCATTCTGCCAAGGGGCTCAGGGGAGGACTTTGAGACTAGATTCAACCTGCCCAGTGACTACAGTAGTGCGATTGCATTGGTGAACAACCGTCTGGAACAGCTTGCTATCAGCAACGTACTGTTCCATTTCGCTGATTGTGGGCCCTCACTAACAGTGAATGGCAAGGTATGTGATGGTCTCTTTGCATTGCAAGGATTTAGCATTGCCTGCACAGTGTGTGTCAGTACATCATATTGTGTGAGTGAATGCCTGTATTTGTTAGCGCCAATACATGGTGCCGTAGGTTTTTACACTGCTGCTGGCCAAACACGACAAATGCGGCGCAATGTCCCCAACTTAAAAAAGCGTGGTGGCACGAGGGTGAAATGAGCATGCTTCACAAGGAACTTGCTTCAGCACAAATTCTGTACATCCTTGGCTGCATGTCTGATCAGCTTACCCATCGAAGCAGCTTCAGAAAATCCACTGCAGGTGCCTTCTGTTGTGTGCTGCTGATGACCAAAGATAGACAGAGAGACACACATTAGCAAAATACTGTGCGCAGATCTTTCCTGTGCAAAGCTGTGACACTTCTTTATGCCTTGCAGCTTTCACCAGACCTCATGCCAGATGCGCTACATCCAAATGCAGTCGGCATGCAGTTGCTGGCAGAGTGTATCGCCCCTTTCATGAGGTCTCATGCAGGGCCTTGAGTCATGATGCTGACTGTACAACTGCATCGAATCTGCGTCAGAAGCGAGGCCCCTTCAAGGTTGTAGATCAGGCTTTTTGTGGCGCCTTCAAGTGTGGCGTGGAGTCGCTGAGTTGACTTGCAAGCCATGGTGAATGCACCCAGCTTTTGAGGAACCCTACTCATGTCAGCCGACCACCGAGTTAGATTGCAATAGTCTGTAGTGTTGCTCATGCAGCCATCTAGTGGTGTGTCTCATGCATGGCTCGCGTATGGGACGACGAACTTCTCCTGTCTGAATTATTTCTGTGCGCATGCTGTTTGAGATGTGTCGGCTGTTCATGAACGCTGCTGTTTCGCAAGGCTTCCTTGAGAGCGCAGCAACCATTCTGTTGTGTGTGCAACTGCTGTCAGCTTTCCACAACGAGTATGGCCTTTCGGTATTATAGCTTTCATTCCTGTTCACATGCAACATCGTTTTGTCAAAGCCCATTCAGCGACGCACATGCTGGAGTCACCTGTTGAAACGTGAGACTCTGTATAGACACCTTCACATCACAAGACATGCACAGGACAAGACCTTCATCACACGGACAGGCTGTTCACAGGGGAACCTCCCAACACTACTTAAACGAGCTGGTCAAACGCGCACTGCAATGCCGACAGTAGCAAAGCGGATTTGCAGATCCATTCTCAATCACGTATCAAAAATTTTATGCATCTGTCTCTCGCGCATCTTCTACTGGCTTGCCATGCAACACCTTCTCCAGAGCCACATTGCAAATGATGGCAAACCAGTAGATGTGCAACACCACCAGCAGTAGCAGCAGGCCATTGAATAATGTGTACAAATGGGGCTTGAAGCCCAAGACCTGCTCCACCTCAAAGCTGCAGCGCATCAGGCAGAAGTCATTGTCAGCTGCAGAGGACCAACTGCTGCACAATTAGATGATTGCATGTTGCGCAGGTGATTGCAAAGGTGATGAGGCTCTTGCATATGTGACAGAACAGCCATCACAGCAGCTGCCAGCTGTCTAGTTGATGATGATGAAGCTAGCACTGCAGGCCAAGGTATTGAACACCTTTGCCTGAGTCTGACACAGCCAGTTTCGCATGTTGGCGTGCAGAGGGCATCAGGTCTCATCCAGCATCAGATGCGCAGTATGCAAGCAGTGCTTACAAACACACCCACAGCAGCTCTTGTGTGGAAAGTCTGTCTTGCATGAACATGTGTATGCATCTCAAAGTCCACAGCTTGACAGTGGTGCATGAAGCAATGATGCAAATGTGTTGACTCAACTGACCTGGTGCTCCATACAATCCAGAAGGGAAAGTAAATCAATCGTGTGAGCACCCAAGAAGCCATGAAGACGACAAACAGAACTGTGGTGGTCTGCTCCCAGTCAGCATAGTTGAACAGCTTGGCAAGGTCCAGAAGGATATCACTGGGAAAATGCAAGATCATGATCATGGATCCAACTCTGAGAAAGCTGCACAGCACAAGCGTAATTGGGCAGCCAGTAAAACAACTTATGTGGTGCAATCTATGTACATGTTGTATTGATATATGCTGGGAATACGTCACTAATGCTGCGTTGCAACTTCCCAATGAACATTCATACTGGACAAAGCATCAAATGCTGGCACACAAGCAGACAACATCCTGACATGAGACCTCATCACACAGCAGCATGCCACAAGAATAGCTTACAGCTTCCATTAGGTTGACAACATGGGTAACTCAGGTGAGCAATGACAGTGTGATAATGGCCTCACCCTAAGTAGTAGGAAAGCATCACAAGAAACAAAGTGGCGACATGATGAATGAGCATGGCCCAAAAGTCATTGCGTCGAGTGTCCCACAACACCAGCATCAACAGATCTGAGGCACAAGTGGCAAAGTAGATTCTGTATAGAAACAAGAGTTGCTGCCTGCATGACAGCAGCTACTAGGAGGACCATATTTACATGGAACAGTCTGCTTCAGGCAAAATCAGCAGCCATTGCTTGCATGCCGACTGCATTGAAAGTAATTTTTGATTGCTGTTGTACTCTAAACCACATGTTGACGGTGATTAGCATCATCCCAAGGAAGATCAAGTTATCAAAGATGGACACAATTGGTCAAAGCTCATGGCAAATTCACATCAAACAATGATATGTTGCCATGAAGGGCAAGAGAAGCACACAGGATTGCTTTGGCAGTGCAATATGCAGCAATGACTGCCCTGACAGAGCAACATTCAACAATGGTCGCCCTAACAGTACAACATGCAGCAATCACAGAGACACTGCAAAACACAGCAATCATTGCCCTGACAAAGCAGCATGCATCAGTGAATGGTCTGGCAGTGCATCATGCAGCACTGAAGCAAACTGAACCTAAAAGCTTACGAGAACACTTGCTGAGGCCAATCCTTCCAGAAGAAGCTGGTATCTTGCAGCCAGGGCTCATCACTTACAGCATACAGCCCTATTGTCAGTACTGTACTGTACAGCACAACCTGTGCATGCAAGACACAAAATGTTGACAGAATGTTGTGCTTCACGTCTGGGCAACATGACAGTCCATGTAGTGTGTCTAGCACACGCTATGCATTCCAGATGTCCAGGCGTCCAGGCAAAAAAGAACATCATTCTGCTTTTATGTTGACAGGTTCCAGCATTGCATACTGTCAGATCAGCAACAATGATACACACAGGAAGAAAAGCAACTGCACAGACTGTCACAAGGTAAGGACTTGCCTTCCATAAGGACTCGCTAAATTTTGTTTCCAATTGCTGACGTTTCTGGCTGGGCTGTGCTTTTACTGAGGCTAGACATGCCTGAGCTAGTCGCTGTGTAGACAACACCATACGTTGAGTGCATGTGAAAAGGGCAAGCTTTTGCGTGCCAGCAGTTTGTTGACACAAGCAGGACCATGTTTCTGAGTCAAACCAGAGCAGCAAACAAAAGCTGAAGCTTACCTTCAGGACAAGCCTATGAAGGAAGAAGCGCAGCAATGGCAGGGCAAGGGCAAGGCCTGCACCTCACTACACCGTCTGCTGAGCGTATGCTTCACTATGCAATGCCTTCAGAGGTCAGTCTTACCAAGCCAGCTTGCATATTCCTGGTGCGTTGCGGCTCCATTACCCTCCACCCAAGGATTGAATGGATCTGCCCTGCCAGCAGGGCTAGGCATGGCAAATACCGAGTCACACAGCTACCGGCGCTACAGCTTGCAGCGCTCCTGATGCTGTGTCCCGAGGCTCAGCCTACACCCTGGCGCTTCTGGACCTGCTGACTGCATGGAGCAAAGGCAGCAATCCACTTTGAAGTCAATGCACGTTGATTTCAGGGATCATTCAGAGCGCCGTTGCGTGATGTTACCTAGGCGAGCTAGGAAGTTTGCTCACGGAATTTGAATGCAGGAAATTGCTTGAGCTGTCTTGACTCACAACGCTGACTGAACTGGCAGAGCTTCCTCAGCGGCTTGCGACTGCAGCAACCGATAACGTGTCCAAGGCATGCAGGAGCTGTTGATGTCCCGCTGCACCAGCTGTAAGAGCCATTGCGGTCGTTTAGGCAGGGATCTCTGTTTTTGTTCTGTAGTCTGAACATGGACGGGCTCAGCGTGCTGTCGCCCGCCTCTCGGGAGCGTTCCTTGGATGATTTGCCCCGCAAAGAGCTCCAGCAACTCGCCAAGGAGGCCGGCGTAAAAGTCAGTTCTGCATAAACACACTGAAGGCTACCTTCTTGCACAGCAGCATGCTGATAGAGTGGTCACCTGCAGGGTAACATCAAGAGCAAAGACATTGTCCAGAGCTTACTGCGGTGCCTTGAGGGTCAAGAAGCAGTGCCAGGCACCGTCCAAAAAGCGCACCCTGCAACATCCACAGAGCCTCTTGCACACGCTGACACCACTGGCAGCATCGAAGCTGAAACCAGCCTTTCAGATCATGCCAAGCAGCTTGATGATGCCATGGACGCAGCAGCTCAGCAGCAGCCAGAGTCAAGCTTGGTACAGGACCAGCCTGAGCTGGCTGCATCTGCCAAAGGGTTTGCTGACGACCGCAGAGCATCCTCAGGCATACAACAGCCACCAGCCCCAGAGGATGATCCAGCTGCTGAAGACCTGGCTCATACTACTGAGCTGCAGCCTGATCATAAAAGCAACAGGGATGCAGCTGCAAACGCAACAGATGCCGATGATGAGGGCTGCAAAGTCAGCAAAGAGCAACAGCAAGCAGATACGCAGCCTTCAGCCAACAGCTCTGTGCCTGCACAGTCTCCTGCCATGACTGCTACTGCGGCATCAGCAAACCCAGACGTCAGCGACGTCACAGAGCAAACACAATCCAGACCTGCGTCAGCATCTCCTGCTGGTACAGAGCTTGCAAGCACACCAGACGTTGCAGCTGAAGACCCAGGCAGGGTCTCGCCGGCAGCTCAGCCTGCTTCTGAACCAGCTCGAAATGCTGCAAGCACTGCTGCTGAAGCAACTCCAGACGCTGCAAATACTGCTTCTGAAGCAGCTTCAGATGCTACAAATGCTGCTGCTGTGGGTGCAGTGAATGGTGCTGCAAGCACTGCTACTGTGGCAGCTTCAGACAATGCAAATGCTGCTGCTGAGGTCGCAGTGGATGGTACTGCATCAGAAGCAGCCTCAGATGCTGCAGACGCTGCTGCTGAGGTGGGTGGTGACTGTGTGAGCAACCCCTTGTATGAGGAGCCTGAGGACCTCAGGCCAGTGCCTCAAGCTGCCGTCCAACCAAGCTTGCTGAGTCAGGATCTCCAAAGGAGTCAAAAAGCTGCTGCTGCAGCAGAAGCTGGTATGCCAACTCACCAGCATCATTGTGGACATTTCTATTTGCTGCAGTTGATGTGCTTGCAAGTCCTCTAGCAGACGTGTGACAGCTCATATGTGGCTGCTCAATGTCCTGAACAACTTCAGTCCAATGCACAGAGACATGCTGTTTGTTAGCTGCATGCAGCTCTCACAGTTGTGCAACCTGCCTCAGTCCTAGCTGACTGACTTGCAAATTGGCGTTGTTAGCCATGTCTGCCTGCTCATCATTGACTTCTATATATCTTTGCAGGGGGCTCATTGCATACTGCCGATGATGGTCACAACTGCTTTGCTTGTTCACGTTCTTTTTAGTTGGTGGCAATGAGTAGGCAGATTACGAGTGAGCGACATGTTAGTGCTCCATCATGCATGGTTCAGCATGCTTGCAGTGCTAGACAGACATCAATCTGTGCTTTATATTGCAAGCATATTTCACATTGCAAGCACCTCTGTCAGGTTTTGCTTGTAAATGCATTGAGTCAAATTCTGCAGGAGAATGCTGCTGGGCTCTCTGCACCAGGGCTGCAGCTGCAACAGCAAAGGGACAGCAACTCCTGCAGGAAAGCAGGATGAACACCATTCGTACTTACTTCTCTTTGTGATTGCATCAGTCTTGCTTGCAGGAGAGTGCGCTGTTGGGCCATCTGCACCAGGGCCGCAGCTACAACAGCAAGAGATCAGCAGCTCCTGTAGGGCAGCAGCATGATCAGCACCTGCAGTATTCCCTGTTTGCAATTGTGTCAGTTTTCCTTGCAGGAGAGGACGCTGTTGGGCCTGCAACAGGGCCTCAGATGAAACAGCAAGAGGTGAGCAGCTCCTGCGACCAGGATGTCAAAATGGCTTGTGCCGACATGACAGCTGCTCCACAGCAACTGCTAGACAGCCAGCCTGTCCATGCGTCTGAGGCCCAAAGCCAGCAGCACAGCAGCTTGGCTGTGCACCAAGGGCCCCAGGATGGGTCTATGCATGATGTTGTGATGTCTGAGGCTGAAGAAGAGCAACATGGCAGAGAGCCAACACCTGAAAACCTTGCCAATTTAGGCAAGGCTGTTGAGTTGGTGCAAGCTCAGAGTTGCCACCTGTCACCTTCTCTGCTGACAGTGGGTCAGGTTCCTCCTGGTCTGGATTCACCTGCAAGAGATGCGTTTGAGCGAGGTCAGCCCAACTTCCAGCTTTTGTATACCTGCACATTGTTGCAAAGCGTTGCTGATTGCTGTTTGGCTCTGAGCATTGCTCATCAAGCAGCCAATGGGTGACACAGTGAGCTGGAGTTTGTTTCTCTGATCAGCATTGCGAGGCATGTAGCACTACACATTCTGTGCATTGAGTAATTTATGGGGCTACGGTTCTGATATAATGCTGAAACTGCCTTTTGCATTGCATGCACAGCCATGCAAACTGGTCTTTCGCAAACTGAGAGACAAATGCCCTGCGCAGCTGCTACTTGACTGCCAAAACCGCTAAGCTAAGCTCATGACAATTCGCTAGACCTGGAATGTCGCGCCACCAGCAAAGCAGGACTGCTCTGTTGTCATTGCCTTACTAGCCAGCTGAACTCCCTAAAAGTATTCAGCGACCATGCCTGTGGAGAACTTGTGACAGAAATGACGATCGCTGTCTGCATCATACTATAACAGTGAAAATGGTTACCAACAGGCGTGACAACAGGAAGCTTTGTGCATATAAGCATCCTGGGGTTGCTGCTCTGAAGGCAGCAACCACCACATCAGGAATGCTGCTCCTATGCAGGGCGCAAAAGTGGCATTTGGCAAGGCAGCACTGAGGTGGAACTCAGACAGCTGGAGTGCCAGTGGGATGACTACAAGGTGAGTCACACAGCAGCATTGTCCTATGACACACTGCTAACAAAACTGCACCTCCCCTTGTTGTCTGAATTGTATGTGCATGCTAGGCAAGTTCAATTGAAGTGCCTACCCACAAATTCCTCGTTGCACAGATCGATCATGGGTGTGAATGGGTTCAAGCATGAGTAGCTGATCACATAAGCCCGCTGCACGTCCAGCACCTGTGTCAGCACAAGCACTCTTCTGGTTTTCATCCTGCGTGAGCAGGCTAATTGAATGCATGTGCACGTGTCTGCAACGCAGTCTGTGGCAACAAGGGGTTGGGACCTGCCAAATCTACAAGAAGTGCAGGCCAAGTCAGATGCCCTGGAGGCATCAGGCTTTGCCAATCACACACCTCACACCTGGTGTACAATGTGGCATTCATGGCTGTTATCATCACTACATGCATAGTCTGACTAGTGACATGTGCGTGTGTGCATGGTACAGTCAGTGGCAACTAGGGGGTGGGACCTGCCAAACCTGCAGGAGGTACAGGCCAAATCAGACGCTCTGGAGGCATCAGGCTTTGCCACAGTGCACTCGCCAATGGTCAGCCAAGCCACCAGGCAGGCCATGGCAAAACAGGTCAGGATATAGTTCCAATGCATGGTCAGTTCTCATTTATGGTGTAGGGCCCTTGTCTTGAGTCGTGCTAGCTGCTGTCAAGCAATGGCTGGGCTGCAAATTACTGCACTTGGCTGCTGGTCACTGATGTCTTGGCTTCAAAGCATCTCTGTTGCTGCTGGGCCATTCAAATTGCATCACAAGAGCAGCATTTCTGCATTCCTCTTCATTGTCATGCATTGGACAGATTGCACACAAAAAGCTAGGCACTTCAAAAAGCAAAGTGCCACCTGCAAGAACATACCTGTACCACAAGGGCATGCAAACAGCAAACGCGCAGTATATATTTCATTCGCGATTGTGCAACATGCTATGTCATAGTGCCATGCAACACAACTTAGCTCGATAAGATACAGACAAGCAGAAGCGCAGATTTCTTGGCATGTGTGCAGGTCAGCAAAGGTGGCAAGCGCAAGGCACGTGGTGAAGAAGGTGAGGAAGGGGCAGCAGGCAGCAAGCAAGCAGGGCCATCAAGGAAGGCAGTCAAGAGGGCACAGGGCCATACGCCGTCCCGCAAAGCCCCTGCCCACAGCCACAAGGGCAACAGTCCTGCGCCGCAGTCACATGGGACTCCCCTGCGGCATATGAATGGCACACGTGCACCATCCAGATTGGCTAACAGCACTCACGCTGCTGACCTTGAAAATGCTGCTAAGGCTGCTAGCAGCACACCTGCTGCTCAGGTGCGATTTTTGCTTTTCCTTGTATGTCATGTTAAGAGACCTGCTGCAGCCTCATGCTTTGCAGAGCCTGCCAGGCTGTCTTGCGAAAATAACTTGCTATTGACAGCATTGTAAGACCAGGAGCTGCACACTGCTAGAGGCAGTGCAACTGAAACAGTTGAGCATTGCTACACCAGTGTTGATATGTTTTCAGGGGCTGCTTGTGCATGCAGCATCCTTATGCCTCTGGAAGCTGTTGGCATCTAGTACAATCATACCACAATACATTTGTCAAAAGGCAAAAGTATGTGTGTTCATGGCACCGTGTGTTTGAAAGACGGATTGGGGCCAGAAGCCTGCGGAAGCCATGCAACAGGGCCCATGAGCCCTTGGAGTCCTCACAAAGGCACAGCATATCTCCATATCTTTTCGGGATACTACTCCTATACCCCGAAGGGGTACTCGATACTACCCCGTATCTTTTCGGGAAGTATCCCTTCCGGAGACTACCCCTATACGCCGAAGGGATACCACCCCAAAGGGGTGCATGCAAGATGCTTCGAGTGCTCGTATAGCAGTGCAGCAATGCTCCCTTTCACTTGTTGATGCAGACAGGGGAGGGCAAAGTGCAGAGCAGCCCCTTCTGTGCCGGCATCACCAACAAAGACACAAGTGCAGGTGTGCAGCACTATCACTTCATTTTCTGATATTGAACCTAGAAAGGATTGCTTTGCACAGCTGGCTGCTACTGAACCCTCTAGGTGACAAGAGCTGTCCAGACACTCTGGCTGCTCTAGGCGCAGCAGGCACTGCATCTGTGCATGCATCCCATTTGTCACAGGATCATGCAGCATGAAATTGTCACACATACAGCATGCATGCTCAGTAGATATATTGCATAATGTTCAGCTGCCAGCATGTGTTCAGCTTGTAGCAAAGCTTTTGCAATGCCTTTTGGAATGCATGGAAGGAGGTGTCAGCTGCTCTTGCACCATTTCCTGATGGCCGTCAGACGCTTGTCTCACATGCTAATTCAATTAATGCAAGGTGCCAGACTGACTCTGCCAAATGAGGGCTCCCAGTGTGCTCAGGAGATTCACAGTAGTTTTGAGACTCAGAGGTCACAGTAGCTTTTGCCTGGATGTTGCAGCTGCAACATTAGCATCTATATCTGATATGCAGGTGCCAGAGCCTCAAAAGCAACAGGCATTCCCAAGCCACGACCAGCCAATGACAGAGCCAAGAAAGCAGAAGCAACCTTTGCAGCCCGTCGAGCAGCTGCTTTGGCCAAAGTCAGGAAGTGACTTTGCACTTTGCCCAAATGCAGCTTGTGCGTTGTCATGCAACAGTGCTTTGCCTCAAGTTTTGTGGTGTAGATGTTGAACACTCCTTGCCTGATGTGTATGCACAGCCTTAGTGCAAAGCTTGATTTATGAGGGTTTTGTGCAGTCCACATTGTGTTATAGTTGTCAAATTGATGCTGCACGCAGAAGAAATAGCAAAGCTGCACAGCCATAGAAATACATCCAGTGCGCTACAGAAGTTTCATGGATCTAGGTGTTTAGGGCTTATTGCTAAACAGACCAACGCGCTTAACACAGCATACTACTAGTGGGGCGCCGAGAGCTTGTGCCGGCAGTCTATGAAGCTGATATGGTCTGAGAAAAAGAATTTTTTCTGTCCGGGGTAGGTGATCAACACACACCACAATTCGGAATCTGTAGCAACAAATCTGGATGCAAAGAGGCAGGGAGCAAAAGGAAACGTTTCTAGCGGGAACATGAGCGCGGCTCATTTGCACCATCCCATCTGATTTAGTTAGTACGAAATACAGCGCTCATAAGCGAAGCAGAAGGACTCCTAAATCACATCAAGCAATCGTGATAATCTAGGGTCAGCACATTTGTCAACCCATCTATCAGTGCAGTGATGCCAGCCACAAAGTTGGTGTCCTTGCGCCCGTCTGATGGGAAGGTGTGTGCAAAGTCTACCAATTTGATAGCTACTCGTGCCTGCTCTGCTGACTCAGCATCCCCTTCATATATGATCAGCACAGAGGAGGAATAGAAGAAGAACTCCCGCTGAGTCTGAAACCACTGCTCCAGCTGCTGCAGCTGTGCTATAGACCCTGATCTGCCTCCAAAGATGTCTATCGGCCGTAGTCCAGCCTCATTGTTAGCAAAACGAATGAGTGCCTTGTTGACTGCATCTTGCGGCAACTGCTTGCACCACCTTTTGGAGGCTCGCCAGTACCCTCTTTGGCAAGCTCTGTAGACCTGCAGCAGTAGACGGCACGTGATTTTGTGATTACCCTCCCAATGGGCACAATGTGCATAGAACTGCCCGGCCAGTGAACACATTGTGTGAACCCTTGCCCCATGCCCATCTTGTGATCACAAATCCAGCGCATGTTGATGCAGTGATGCCTGATATGTGTGAACTTAATGTCAAGATGCATTGCAACACAGGTCAGCAGCAATGGAAATCCTGCTGCATGCTGTACGACACACAGCAAGCGTGTGTATTGCATTGACTACCGCAAGTACGGCCAGCGAGGTGCAGACTGGGCAGACTAGTCACACCGACTTGCGTGCCGTTCAAATAGATCAGCAATACATCAAGCCGCTCACTACTGCTCAATTCTCAAGAAGAACTTGACATAAAGCCGAGGGGACTTTTGCTGCGTTTGTCACAAGTTGCTTGGCATTGACTCGTGACAAGAGAAGAACATGCACACTTTCTAAAGCTAATCCGATGCATCATACTGTACCTGCATGCCGCAGATCTTGAACCCAAGAGCTGCTTGTGTGGTGCTGGCGTCTTTGGCTTTGCATTTGTCTATGTAGCGCTGGTCTGCTGTAGGATACCACGTCCTGAAACCTAGCTTGATGTCTATGATGCTTGGATGCCGATACTGCTTTGCCACATCCTCCAGCTCTAGCAAAGTCACTTTGTCCATGTCCACAACGCCGACTGCACGTGACATGATGGATCAATTATTTTGTGCAGCGAATGCATGCTCGATCCTGCAGGTGCTGAAAGCCTAGGTTGTCAGCAATGTCTGTGATTGCCACAAACGTTCTCTCATGCTGAGTAGGCTGGTCAGAGGTAGTCAGAGGTTGCAATGCGCATGCATGCCAGGGGTGAGTTCAGGTATCACACATTACTGAGTGGCGCGGTAGAGCTGCAATGTGCTGCAAGATCGATCAAAGGCCTCTGGCAAGCAAATGTTGCACATGTTGAAAAGCAGTCTGGTGATGTGGGTGGTCGGCAACTGCTTGTGTTTGGATGACTGATTTGCAGCAGAGCTGGAAAGCTAGGTGCTTTGCAGACCATGAACGCTTGGCATTCAGGCAACTGAAGTAATGAAGTAATTCATGGACGTAACGAAGTAATGCATAGACAAGGGCATAATGCTTTGCAGTGACTGTGTGATGACAAGGCAACAAAACATCATTGACGACAGCACCCTCAATGAGTGCTGCTGTCGTAAGACTCAATGAAGGAAGATCTAGGGCAACTCACAGAATCGAGGCACGGCCAACAGCATAGCTGCATTTCTGACAGAGAAAGGTAGCTTGGTTTGCGACTCTGACTCATCATCTGATCTGCCGCTAATTGAAGCTTGATCATCCTCATCAGAAGCATCTTGATCAGAAGCATCTTGAGAAACTGCACTTTGGGCAGCCATGCGGATGCGAGCAGATCTCTCCTCAGCTCGAAGCTCAGATCTGACTCGTTCATAGAATTCGCGCTCTCGTCTGCCTCTTGGGCCATTCTACAAAGCGCATGCTGTGTCAGCAGCATACAAAATGTGCAAGCACAGCAGCGTCACTTGACATGTTTCAGTCTGCAAATGTCGCACAGCACATTTGCCACGGTCAAGGACGAAGGTGATGCTCACATGAAGCCGACCAATGTCAATTGCGTCCTTTTATTCAGCTTGCATCTTGGACAATTCTCAAAGTCTGGATGCTTTACCTGTACAGGCTTGTAGAAGTGGCCTTTCTCATCAACCAGTGACCCTGCCTTACCCTCTGCAGCAGTGGCAGATTGTGAATGGCTGCACACACTGGCAGCATCTGCAAAGGCAAAGTTTTGGCAAAGGCTCACCTTCAAAAAGATGTCCTGCTACCTGCAGCACAATGTAGTAGGTAAACAAGATGGTCAGGGATTGGCAGACTATGCTGAAAAACGGTGAGACACGAAGCCGTACCTGATGTTTGCACGGTTGCAGATGCAGCTCTGAAAGGGCGGCATCTGGTAAAGTTGTGGTCATCTGCCTATAGTTGAAGCTGTTTCGCTCCAGCAGTGCCTCTCTCCACAATGTGCTCATATGGGGTTGACCCCCAGCGCTGAAAGAGTTTGTGTCAGCCGCGCTTTTCGCGTCAACGACAGAAGAGCGACGGCAATGTTTGGTTGTCCTGCAGGCTGGGCCTCAAATACAGCCTTGGAACGAGCACCACAAGCACAACGAGCTCGTTTAAAAGCTGAGCCTCCTTCGTTCGCACCTCCGGCAGAAACTGTAAAGTGCTATGCACGACCTGGTGCCAGCAAGGTGCTCGATCGATTGATACCACAGCGCAGGGTATATTTGACTAGTGTGAACGAGACGTCCTGTGCGAAATGCTTCCTTGCCCAGGCAGATGCTAATGTACTGTCTTACTAGGATTTACGGTGCAAAGCGTAAGCCTGGAGGCTACGGACCGTAACATCCCATGCAGAGCAACGCTCGAATCGAGGCATGCTGAAGATTGACGCTGTGGCGAGCAGCGCAGTGGTCGCAGTCCAGTGCGCTGTTATTGATCCGAAGGCCTGGAGTGTGTCGTCTCAATTCTGGTGTGCAGAAGCTGCCTAGGAACCTGCGCAGCAGTAGCAAAACTGCGATCAACAGTTTCTACTTTCCATGCTGTCGTAGCTGATCAAGTACCTAGCTTTTGCTCCTTAAGCATAACGCAGCGGCTGCACCAGAGGCTTTGATATCATGGTAGGAACATCCACGCACGTCGACAACGTGCACAGATCTATGCTTTGTTAGGTCACACTGCAATCATTCCGTAGGCAGGAGGCCATACCATCATCCTGATACAGACCTCGGGAAACAAGAACACGAGGACCTATCTCGACTTTCCTTCTGTGAACCTGGCTATGGACGGTGCGCATTGCTCAGCTGTCTTGCAGCTGTTTTTCTGTTCTGGACTCACAGGTCTACGCACCCTTTTCTGCACTATATAGCGCTTTCACAAGCACTGACTTGCAGGGCTGTGCAAAGATTTCGAGAGGAGGCTGCGCAGCTTGAATCCCTCTATGTCCACAATCACGTACGACGTGGCAGACTTGTATGCCTATGTGGACCAAATGACAGACATCAGTGCTCTTGTGTATGCACCAGATCCCAATGCCTACATCCCCTGCAACAAAGAGTGGATCAAGAAGCAAGCCTACATGCACTTGAGAAATCAGGGAGGCAAAAGGCGGTGAAACAGTTCAGATCAGCACGCCTCTTATTGTATCTGTCTGAGAACTGCGCCTCAATGGCATGCGTACAGAGATATTGTTTGATTGAACAGCTGTCTTGTGAACCTCGTCGTCTGATTTGCACTTTGAGCGCATGCTTGTCAAATGATATGTCACTGAATACAGCCTGACAAGCCAAACATCACCCCTTGTACATGTTATTTCAATGACAGTTGTTGTCAATCAAATTGAACGAATGTGTGCAAGCGAGCGAGCATTAAATTACGCTGCAATGCTGCACAGTCGAACCGATGGCCAGCATCCTGCCTGCACACAAACATGCGCCTTGACGAAACAAAGCGCAACGTAGTCAAGATCACAGATTAGTAAAATGTGAAAAAGGCAGACAGAAGTGGCTCCCCATTGCTCACTGATACTCAATAGGAATGTACATGTCCTCAGTACATCTCACTTTGCCATGCCTTGGCAGCGCTGTTGTGAGCGAACCTCAAATTCGGTGTGGTATTTGCTGATCAGCATCATGAGTGTACGTGCATTCAAACATGTTGCAATGATGTTGACGACCCTCACGCTGCAATGATGGTGACGACCCTCACGCTGCAATGATGTTGACGACCCTCACGCTGCAATGATGGTGACGACCCTCACGCTGCAATGTTGCAGCGACAGCGCCTTGAGATCAGTGTGCTGTCAACATGCATTTGGTTGGTTGCAGATGCAGCAATGTGCAGACTGGAGATACAGCCTTTCCACTTTGAGAACTCCCAGGCTTGCCGCATACTTTTCATGCCTTTGCATTACAGTTCGCTATGATCCTCCTCAAACTCCCGATCAAGTGCAGTCAGCTTGTCTTGCACAGCTTGCACCTCAGTCGGAGTGCAAGCAGCTGGTGTGAGCAGCGTGGCAACATATTCGCATCTGCTGGGCTCTTCAACTTTCTGAAGCTTCTCTGCACTGCCACACTTGACAGACACCTGTGCAGACATGAAAGCAGTTTATCTGCAATGCTGTGAGTGAGGGACAGAGCAGTCAGTCACGTTGTGCTGATAGCCGCTTGGCAAGTCTCATGCTGAGTCAAAGCAGAACCAAGTATGGCTTGAGACATAGGACAGAACGCCATGACCAAATACAACCTGCAAGTGCATGCATAGGCAATCACAAACATCAAACTGCTCAACCTGCCTTGTACACTAAAGCTGTCAGACTGACATGACAATAGACCACCTAGGAAATGAAGCCATCATCAAGGGAGTCATGATTTTGAAATCAAGTTCAATTTTGAACTCACCGTCATGCTGCGTGCTGGGCCCTGCCAGCAAGCTTGCCCTCCAGTGAACTTCATAACAGTGCCGTTGTCAGCAAAGCCTGCCCAAGTACCCAGGCTAGTCTTGCCAGCACCCTCTTTCTGGAATGCGTCCTTGAAGGGACAGACTGAATAGGTGTACTTGTCTACCTGCACACAGAACATCAGCATGAACCTCCATTCAACTTCATGGCGGTGTCTTCTGCAGCAAAGCCTGCTCAAGTACCCAGGCTAGTCTTGCCAGCACCCTCTTTCTGAAACGCGTCCTTGAAGGGACAGACTGAATAGGTGATCTTGTCCACGTGCACACAGACCATCAGCATGCATTTCCAGTCAGTTTCATGGCAGTGGCTTCTTCAGCAAGGACCGCCCAAGTGGCAAGGCTTGTCTTGCCAGCACCCGCTTTCTGAAGAGTATCTTCAAAGGACCAGCTGAGTAGGTGTACTTGTCTACCTGCACACAGAACAGCAGCGTTGATTTGCAGTCAACTTCATCGCAGTGACTTCTTCAGCAAGGAATGCCCAGGTGGCAAGGCTTGTTTTGCCAGCACCCTCTTTCTGAAAAGTATCTTCAAAGGACCGGCTGAGTAGGCATACTTGTGGACCTGCATTCAGACTGACAGCCCGCAGATTTGAAGACAAGCATGCGACTGAATACGCAACATGGACGGCAGTAAACATCGGGCAATGCACGCACAACATGCACCCGATTACAGACACTTAGGAGATGTATGCCCAACTCCAACATATGTGAGGGCCTCATACATAGGGCTGCATACATAGGGCTTCAAACATTTGTCAACAAAAGCATCAAAGGCCTTCAGCAAGCAATCCACACACTGAAAGGGCTAAGGACACAAATCTTGAAATCATGCACCTGGGGCCTGCACTGTCGCCACACCCACTTCCCACCAGGTGGACACCGCCGCGCTCCACTAGTCATTGTCAACAGGGTATGAGTCTGTCGTCAAGATGCTCACGCTCATGCTATTGAGCCAAAGCATTCACAGTCACAGGATGGGCACATGCTTCATAAGAAAACACAGCAGCAGGCAGGCATCAAGCGTCCTTATCATGACGCTCAGAGCAAGCCGGCCTGGTGGGATAGGACTTGGGCCACACACACCTACCACACATGTGCCGGAAAGTGTAACCATTTCTGAATCATATTAGGCAGGCATAGAAGGCACTGCATGCACAGGCAGTCCGCCTGTGTTCCATAACACTTGTGTACAAACGCACAAAAGGCTTATTCCAAGCCGTAGTCATTGCCATTGCCAAAACAGCAAAAAATGGCAGATCTTTCAGGAATTTGCGCTGAGAAACCCAGAATGATGGTCGTGGTGCTTCATGCTGAGGCAGTCCACCTGTGTTTCATAGCACTTGTCCACAAGTACTCTTCCGAGTGGCAGTCATTGCCAAGTCAGCAAGATACAAGAGTCTCACTCATGCACAGGTACTGACCTGTGTTTGATAGCATTTATCCACAAGAGCTGCAAGGGCTTCTTCTATGCTGTAGTCACCCCCAAGTCAGCAAGAATCAGACTACAACTCAGATGGGGGGAACTAACCTGCGCGTCATAGCACTTATCCACTAAGGCGCCAAAGGCTTATTCCAAACTGTAGTTGTCATCAAGTCAGCAAGACACGAGACCCATGCAGGGGTGACCAACCTGTGTGTCATAGCACTTATCGACTAAGGCACCAAAGGCTTCTTCCAAGCCGTAGTCATGCGCTAGCTTTGCCTCAAGGTCTCTTTGCTGGTTCTGCAGGTCGTGCAGCCGCCCATTGGCCTTCACAAACTTGTCATTCAAAGCCGTGAGGTCTGCTATCTTTGCCTGCTTGCCTACATACAATCACAGGCAGCAAGTCAACTGCTGAATGCTGTCCACAGATACACTGATGTTGCAAAGTTGCGCATCAACAATGACGAGTTCAAGTAGCGTTGCCTGCTGCCCTGCACAATTCACACAACAAGGCTGGTTCTGCAGGTCAAATAGCCATCCTTTGGCTTTCATAAACTTGTCATTCAAAGCTGTCAGGTTAGCCAGCTTTGCCTGCTTGCCTGCAGTGTTCTGTAGAATGTCAAGGGTTTCAATACAGCCAGACCTCAACAGCACCAAGACATCAATTCAGAACCCCTCCAGAACCACTGCAAGGGAATTGCAGGCAGGCAAGCAGCTGGGCCAAAATTGGTAGGCAGTAGGGTGAGGCAATTCCTTGCATCTCAAGCTAAATATGCACTGTTGTGTACTGAGAAGGGCAGTGAAACCTCAAGCTAAGCATGCACTGCTGTGTGCTTGGAAGGGCAGTGAAACCTCAAGCTAAATACGCACTGCTGTGTATTGAGAGGGGCTGTGAGACATCAAGCTAAATATGCACTGCTGTGTGCTTAGAAGGGCAGTGAGACATCAAGCTGAAAATGCACTGCTGTGTACTTGGAAGGGCAAAGAAACCTCAAGCTAAATATGCACTGCTGTGTACTTGGAAGGGCAGTGAGACCTCAAGCTAGTGAAAAGGTTCGTCTACCTATGACAGCATCTCCTGCTCCAAAAAGATTGCTGCCGACCTTGTCATTCAGCCAGTCCTTGCTCATGTCCCAGTATGCTGCACGCAAAGCACATCAGCCGTTGGCACATGCAAACAGAACACAATTGGAAGCAGGAACAAGGCAGAAGAAGAAGAAGAGGATGAAAAAGGAGCAAATGAATAGGCAGAAGAGTACGCTGCTCACAATCCACAGCAGGCATGGGCACCCACAAGAAGCCGGGCAGGGCAGGTCATATTCCGGGCAGGGCAGGGCAGGGCAGGGCAGGGCATGATCATTGCAGGGCAGGGGCAGGGGCAGGGCATGTACCTGCAGCCCTTGCAGCAATGGACTCTGCTGTGAATCCTGCTGGCAGCTCTGTCTTCTCATCAATGACTGATGCCTTCTCAAAGTCACCAGCCACTTGATCTGCCTACACATGAGCACAAGGGCTGTTCAGTACGCATGCTCTCATGTATGCTGTGGTCCTGCTGTCAACATGCACTAGTTCTCAGAACATGCATGCTTTCAAGGGGGTGCTGTGGGCGAGGTCACGAAGCATTCAAGCTGTGGAAATTAATGTGACCTTGGTCAATACAGTTCGTTGAGCCGGCATGACTTGATCTGCCTACACACATGCACAAGGGCTGATTGCCACACATGGCCCCAAGACTGCATTTATTTGAGCGCAATCACGAAGGCACCTGGTCTGCCTGCACACAAGTACCAGACCTATCTATTGATCCCCGAAAAGGACATCTCTGTGGGCAATTGCAAAGGAATTTCATGTGTTGGAATTTTGTCAAGCTGTATGCTGGGATTAGTGCTCAGGATGATCTGTGTGTGACTCATGCAGCATGCTGAGCCAGTGAGTCATTCACCTGCTGCGCTGATCCTGCCTGCTGATTCTCCACTGCTTCCTCTTCTGTTGTGTCAGATTCCAGGCTGCTGCCAGCTGCATCAGGGTCAGTGGTCCACTGTGATGCAATCTTACGCCCAATCTCATCTGGCGTCAGCTCTTCTGCGTCTTTCTCGGCCTCCTCCTGTTTGTACACCATATTTAACTTGCACTGCAGCGCCTCAAACTACTTTAATTGAATGCAGTAAATCTAGTGGCATCGCACGGGCATCAGCTCTTCTTCCTCTTAGTCAGCCTCCTTCTGTGAAACAACATAGATGTTGAGAAAATCAGCATCACAAAGTGTCACTAAGCAACAGCAAAATGTTACAATGCAACTGCAATCAAGGTTTGATGAAATGAAAGCAGCAAATGCATTCATCATTGAAAGAAAGTCTGGATGGCCATGCATCATGCATTGCCATATGGTGTGTGCCCAGTGCAATTTGGTAGCAGATCTTAGGCAGTTTCGCTGGTTTCAGGTCACAGTGGATCTGCTATTTAGCCATGATATCTTGTTTCAGCATTGCTGTTACCTTGATGACATGCTGACTGCCAGTGTCAACTGTTTCCTGAGGTTGGATGGGGCTGTCAGAAGTGCCCTGGCCAGCAGCAGGGCTTTCAGAAGAGCCCTGCTCTGCTGTCTGTGAGGCTTGATCATCAGCAGAAACTTCAGCAGCTATGGTTGCAGCCAGAGGGTCTTTCAAGGGTTCTGCATCTGCTTCATCCTGCCATGTGACATAACTGTTGGTGTTTGCATATTGAATGTGATGCTGCATTGTGAGTGAGAATTTCAGCAGCTAAGATTGCAGTCAGAGGGTCCTTCAAGGGTTCTGCATCTGCTTCACCCTGCAATGTAACATAATTTTTGGTTGTCGCATTCTGAATGTGATGCTGCATTGTCAGCAGAGACCTCAGCAGCTATGATTGCATCCAGAGGGGCTTTCAAGGTTTCTGCATCTGCTTCATCCTGCAGTGTGACAACACCTTTGTCTTGTGCAAGTCTCCATGTGATGCTTGCTGTGACCCTTCTAAGGGGAAGGAGCAGGGGAAGAGGGGGGGGAGCAAGCAGAACAGGGCTGATGGCAACAGACCAGTGTCATGTTACAGATACAAGCTGAGAGTCAGGGCAAAGGCTAGCTGACGACTTGCTTATGTTGACCTGCATCAGTGCTTTGGGGTTTACTCTGCTCTTTTGGTCATTTTGCTCTAAGCAGGAAGCATTGACGCAGTACATGACAATTTGCGGAAGGGCAGGTCAAGAAACTCCCAAACAGCCATCAAGCACATACTTAACTGTTGACCTGCTACAACTTGCCTGAAGGATGCTCTGAGTGCCTGTGTTGATAGTGTCTCAGACATTGACACTGTCAGCTTGCTATGCAATGTTTGAGCTGCTAGGACTTGCCTGAAGCACGCTTTGAGTGCCTGTGTTGATAGTGTCTTCCAGCTTGACTTGGTCAACATCCGGTGTAGTGCCCTGCTCTGCATCCCGCTTCTTCTTCTCTACCTCTTCAGCTTCCCGCCGCCGCTTGTCTGCCTGCTCTGCTTCTTCTTTTGCGGCTACACATTCACAGGTCAAACAGTATCAACACCACAGCAGGCACGCCATGATATGCACAGGATGCACAGGTGTCAAGAGCAGCTTCAACAGATCCTTTCTGTTTATCTCAAAGATTGTGACAATGCAATCCTGCAGCACAAAGGGCAGCGTTTCATTCACCCTAAATCAGGCAGAGCACACTGTGCATAAAGTGGCATGCCATCGACTTGTCATCAGGTACTCTGTGGCCGGAAGCCGCAACCAGACATAAGCCTGAAAATCAGAGAGGTAAATGCAAAGCTCTTTAGACACAATACGTCGTCTACTGGCCTAAACGTGGCTTGCCTGGCATGTGGAAAAGCACCTTTGGCTTTGTCAGTGATTGTCTGCTGTTGACTGATGTCCTTCTGCACTTGGGTCAAATCTAGTTTCCAACGCTGCTTGTTGGCTTGAGATTGACTGACATACTTCAGCCGTGATTTGGCTCCAGCTGCATAGTCCTTTGACTGGCTTGCTAGCTCTTGCCGTGCAGCCGATCCAGCAGCTTTGCAGGTATTCTTGCAGCCTTGCAACTCGTCGCTACCGTCGCAGCAGTCTGCATACAGCCAAAGCAGGCCATCACTGATCTTAACACGGCCTACAGACTCCAGTGTGAAAGTAAGTCAATTGGCGTGTCAAGTGCATACCGCAAATTCCGTCATCTACAAACGAAGAGTTCAGCACAAGGGGCTGATGCCCCTTGTTGCGGCAGTAGAAGCGCCCGTTGCTGCATGCAGCGGTGCCTGGCTCATCAGAACCATCGAGGCAGTCACAGTAGTCGTCGTTGATACGATCGACCTGGATAGACTTGCTCCCGTCAAGACATTTGAACGCCGAGGCACTCGTGCTGTATTGCGAGGCCAAGTCTGGCTGCACGCCTCTGACCGAAGCAGCAGTGATCGATGGTGCAGAAATCAGCACAGCCAACAAAACAAGTGCCACGCTAGTTCGGACGAGCATGCGGCATTCAGTAAGCGTCAGCATCATTGCGCACGCATCGAGTGGTCCGTTTGCGAGAACACTGCTCAGCTTTGCGGCAAGCAAGTCTCGGTGACCTAACACGAACAAGCTATGGCATGCTTTGCTCCTCGACGCGATGCGCAGCATGCAGTGCAGCTCAACGTTGACAAGTCTCTGATGGCGCGGACATCGTGCGGCAAGCTGCCCTCGAAGATTACCAGCGTTGCGATGTAGTGCGATTCAGACAGGAACGTTTGGACAGCGATGGCTGCAGACTTTGCTTTGCAGTGCGCGGTCAACAACTTTGCGCTGCAAGTCTGCAAAGCTCTGCAGGCTTCCAATGCATCACAAGATACTGCAGACGTGTTGCGAGCGATCGAAAGCTTCGTGCAGCTCGCAGCGACCCGGCCCGACCTTGCTTCAGCGCAGCATTGCGACCTCCCCACCTCCCTTGCGGAGTGTTACGCACTGATTTCGCGAGAGCTTCATCGTACTGTGCATTGGCAGAGCAACATGCTCCACCTGATCCTGCGACATCTGGAACCTATCACCTTCAGCTTGCTTCCTGGTACAGTACAGGCTGCAGCATGCAAGCTTTTCCTGTTCAGACCTGAGCTCTAGCTGATCAGTTGTCATGCTTGTGCAGTTGTCGCAAGCTGCCCCAAAAGGCATGTTGTACAGCAGTTGGTGTCCAGGATCTTCAATGCATGCCCTGCTGCAGCTGCATTACAAGCCCTGACAGCGTAAGTCAGCCTCCCTTTGGTTGCAGATAGTAGCAATATTGGGAATCATGATTGATGACACATTTCAGCACATTTGCTAGGTGTGTGTGGCCTTTGATTGCGGACATATGCCGCTTGCCAGCATGCTGCCTTGCTACTGTCACTGTATTTGCATGGAACTTGCCATTACCTGTGCTGCAGTTGTGATTAGCATGTCTGGTTCTGCCATCCCTGCCTTCACACTCTGCGAGGCTTGCGTCTCTGTTTGTGCCAGGGCATATTCTGTTGTTGCATCGGTGTGTATACTATTGCCCTTCTAGTTGGTATTGTGGAAAGCATGGCTTTCACTGACTGCGCACGTATATCATGCACTGGGACTTTGCCCACATGTCACTATTTTGCTGGCACAACAACAGCATGATGCAGCTGCCAGACACAACAGTCAAGTCAGGGCAACATTTTACAAATTATTGGGGTCAGTGGTGCTTGCGCAGGACTCAGAGGCCATCAATACCCTCAAGCAAAGTCTTGGGGCTTGAGGGCCATTGACACACTCAAGCACAGCCTCCAAAGACACATCCTATGTTCACAGCACCAGCTTGATGCAGCTGCACAAGGCAATTGCTTGAGCAGTGCAATCATGATGCAGGGACTGGGATTCAGTGGTGCCAGCTCAGGACTCAGAGGCCATCAACGCCCTCAAGCACAGCCTCCAAAGATGCATTCATGGTGATCACAGCACCAGTGTGATGCAGCTGCACAAGGCAATTGCTGAGCAAATACAATTCTGATGCAGGTACTTGGCGTCTGTGCTACCAGCTCAGGACTCAGAGGCCACTGAAAGCCTCAAGCACAGCCTTCAAAGAAACACTCTGTGATCACAGCACCAGCGTGATGCAGCTGCATGAGGGCATGGCTGAGAAAGTGCAATCATGATGCAGGTACTTGGCATCAGTGGTGCCAGCTCAGGACTCAGAGGCCATCAATGCCCTTGAGCACAGCCTCCAAAGACTTATTCTGTGATCACAGCACCAGCGTGATGCGGCTGCACGAGGCAGTGGCTGAGCAAGTGCAATCATGATGCAGGTACTTGGCATCTGTGTTGCCAGCTCGGGACTCACAGGCTATCAATGCCCTCAAGCACAGCCTGTAACGAAACCTTCGGTGATCACAGCACCAACGTGATGCAGCTGCATGAGGGCATGGCTGAGCAAATGCAATCATGATGCAGGTACTTGGCATCAGTAGTGCTAGCTCAGGACTCGGAGGCTATTGATACTCTTGAACCCCGAGCGCAAGCAGCAGGGGCAGATATTGCAACAGCCCTCCTTGCGCAGCGGTTTGCCCTGCCCGACAGCAAGGGCATTTCTGAGCTCTGTTCTGAGGTGACAAGCCTACAAGCTTTTGTCCACCCTGCTGATGCTCAGGTTTGAAACTCACCTTGGTCCTTCGAGTTTGTCAAGCAAGAAATCCCATTGTAGAACAGCATCAAGCATTGCTGACCATGGCTTGGCTGCTAGCAACACATGACAGTCAGCAAGAAGGTCGGCACACGCATGTATAGTCAGCCTGTTCACTGTTGTCATTTTGGATATCAATGATTAATGTTTATGATCGCCCTGTGATGCTTTGGTGGGAGGGGCAACAGCGCCTTGTTCTGATCACGCTGACTTGTGCAAGCAGCTTGTTGTAGGCAAGATCAATACATGCCTTCTACACCTTGGTTCACACGTTTTGACACACGCTTGGATTTTCATGCCAAAACCCACATCCGTGAAGAACAAATGCGAGGATTCTCAGAAGAATCTCAATTTTGACAAGAACTCATTGTGTTTGGATATCTCAGGTGTTGAGGACAAGCATCACAGGCACTCTACCATCAGCGTTAGCTGCTTCTGTAGCCTCAGTCATAGACAGAGCTGCTGCCACCTCACAGCATCATGGAGCTCTAAGCCCAGAGCGTTTTGTACCACATATTGTGCAGCAGTGTGCCCTGGCAGTCACCCAGTCAGCATCATCTTTGCAGAGCAGACAGCAGCTGCCTCAGAATCAGCGCCAATTGTTGGAAAGTCAGCTGAAGTTTGTTGCTGATATTTGCAGCCGCTTGTGCCGCAGAGGCCATTGTACAGCAGTTGCCTCAGCCTTCTGGCAGCACCTAACACACCAGGCTGGCCAAAGCCAGGTTGCAAACAATCTTCAGGAGCCCAAATCACACTCTGGTCATCAGCGTAGTCAGCAGCAGCAGCACCAGCAGCAGCAGCAATCCGATGACTCGCTACAGCAGCAAACTGCACAACAGCAGCAGCAGCAATTGCCGCAGCAATCCCCACAACAGAAGCAGCAGCAACAGCAGTTTCCGCAGCAATCCCCACAACAGCAGCAGCAGCAGCTGGAAAACTCATCACAGCAGCACTCTTCACAACAGCAGCAGCAGCCACCAGGAAGCTTGCAGCAGCAGCACACTACACCACAGCAGCAGCAGCAGCAGCAGCAGCAGCAGCAGCAACAAGATGAACTGTTGAATGGTGTCTCCTCATGCACAGCCTTTGGAAAAATCACGTCTGCAGAGATCGTGCAAGCAGTGTGTGCCATCATACATGCTGTGCGAGATGATGGAGCCCTTGACAAGCTGCTGATGGCTCTTCTTCAGCAAGCAGCACTTGAAGAGAGGTTGCTGTGTGACAATCAGCATTGCTTGCTGCTGCTGACCAAGGTTGTGCAGCCTCTGTGGTCGAGAGCTTCTGTCAGGTACGAATTTTCCCGCTGAGCCCTAAGTCTTGGATGTGGGTCATGCATGAAGCTCTGCATACGCATCATGAGCGCTGAGCGGCAAGTTCCCAGTGGAAGTGCACGGATTCTGTTGGCCAGGAAAGTGCTTTTGCACATCAAATTGGCACTGTTGGCCGCAGATGCGGCATGCATACTTTGCCAAACAATATTGCCAGATGCAGTGCACACACTGTAATCAATTGCATTGCCAAAGGTTTAATTCTTGCAGGTTTCTACTAGCCAGGAAGCTACTTTTGCACACCACACTGCCGCTGCCAGCTCTGATCCTGCTAGTACAGCTGCTGGAGAGCTTGCAAGACACAACTGCCCAGCAGAAAGGTCAGGCAACCCAGCAATTGGTGCTGTTGCAAGTCACTTCCATGCTTACAGAGGTAAACACCCTCCTTGCTTGTGCGATACAGTCAAGCTTGATGACATACCCCATTCTGACAAACTCATTCAGAACAGCAAATCTGTGAGACAGCCTGTCATGACGCAAGTTACCTGCATGGTAGAATGCATGAGTGTGTGGAGTCTCAAGGTCTGGCATGGGGTGCTTAAGCTCATATGCTGATGACATAGATGTTTCACATGACATGCTTGCAGATGTTGGCTTGAGCCTCTGAGATGGTGGCCGGCATGGCCAGATAAGAGCATGTGCACTGGAGTTGCAGTGCAGCAGCAGGCCTACATCACATACACTTAACCTACATGCTAGGGTTGTCAAGTCTGGTAATCTGGCAGGGGTTCCTTGATATCATGTGCTGATGATGTTGCAAGCATTCCATGTGGCATGATTCCTGATGTTGACTTTAGCTTGATATTTACAGGCATGGTCAGATAAGAGCATGTGCAGCAGGGTTTCAGTAAAGCAACAGGCCTACATCACATGCGCCTTGGCCATGTGCATTGGCAGATCTGGCAAGGGCTGTTTGGAGCGGGCCCAGGGGCTGCTGCCAGCAGTCCTGCAGGGGGTCAGCATGCGCTTAGACAACCCAGCTGAAGCCATCAGGTGATTGCTCCTTTGAAACATTTGATGTCTGACATTAACCACCGTTGTCAGCTATTGTGGAGATAGGACAGTTTCACCAGGTCACCAGCGATTCATTTCCAATGCTGCTAGGCAGGCTTTGAAACCCGGCAACTAGGGATGTTCAGGCGCATGTATCTGCCTTCACGAAAGTCTGTGGACACCGTGGACCACAAGGGCATGTGATCCCTTTCGTTCCTCATGCTTTTGCACGTCAGAAATCATGTCAACCATCTCGACATGCAAGACAGACAAGTCACACAATCTGCTGGCAACTGTGTCTGCGGCTGCCTATAACCCAGAGCACTGGTAAGAACCCCATCAAACACTGCAGTGATAATCTGTCCTGCGGCGTTTGGGCAATATGGCCCACCCACCTTTGTTTTCTAGAAGTCACATTGATAGCTGTAGTAGGCAAGCAACAAGCAGCCCTGTGCTCATTGTCGCACTGCTTGTCTTGTCAAGTGAACTTATACAAGTATGGGAGGCATTTCATCTGGAACACCTCAAGATCCCCAGGTGATGCGCGTTAGGTGTTTGTGTAAAGTCATTTGACAAGGCAAGCAGCGCCAGATCAGGTCAGGGCTTATGTTACCAAGTCATGTGTGCTGAGCTGTCAGCACTGCTGTTACCTGCAACATTGTGTCCTAGAGGGTTGCCTGTTATTGTTGCAACACTTTCAGCTCTCTGCCAAACCATGGTTGTCTGCCTTTCAAGTCACCCTTTGATTGCAGTTGTCTGTCTTTCAGGTCTGCAAATTGATGTTCTAAATCTGCCTTATATACCTGTCAGATTGCCTTTTACATCTGTCAATCTGCCATTGCAGCCTGCCCTTTGGCTTGTGCCGCAAGCATGCCTTTCAAGTCTGCAGGTCTGCCTGGCCATCCTGCTTTTTGCGCCTGTCAGCGTGCACATCTGTCAATTTACTAATGCAGCCTGCCCTTTGGCTTGTGCTGCAAGCATGCCTTTAAAGCCTGCAGGTCTGCCTTTCAAGCCTGCCTTTTGTACCTTACAGCCTGCCATGTACATTTGTTCATCTGCCCTTCAGGCCCATCTTTGCCTGTTAAGTCTGCATTATGTGTAGGTAAGCCTGCCGTCTCTTTGTGATTTTGTAACTCTGCCTTTGAAGCTTGCGCTCTGCTGCAGGAAGCAAGGCATGAGGATGGGCAACACCTTTTCCAGAGCCCTGGACCCCTCAAAACCTCTTCTCTTTGGCAATTTCCCTCTGGAAATCTTGAAGGAAGAAGTGTGGGACCCAACTGCAGCTAGGCTGTCATGGCAGAACCCCATGGACGGCACAACCCATCACAAATCCACTGAAACGGCTAAAATAGAGCTCGCTGGTAGTCAAGCAGAGGATAGCAGTGTCCTGGAGCAGCAGTCAGGTAAAGACGGACTTAACAAATTACAGGACTTTTGTTTCGCGTGGATAGCACAACTCATCATAAATCCACAAAAACGACTCAAACACAGGCTGCTGGTGATCAAGCAGAGGAGAGCAGTGTGCTTGAGCAGCAGTCAGGCGTGTGGGACATTCTTGACTCATCCACACGAGTACAGTGTAGGATCTCTCGGCGCTCACATCACAGAGCTTTGAGCATTGAGAGAGCAATGTTGTAGCTGAGTTTGCGCACGGTGTTACAGCACGCATGACACCATTTGGGTTTGCCATTGCATACACATAGGATTTTTGCAGAGCCTGCTGACAACTGTCCCCGACTATCAGCATGAGAACTTATGAAAGATCAAAGTCAAGCGCTTGAGTGCAGGTTTTGATGCCAGTCCTCAAAGCAAAGCCGATCATGGGCAGAAGAGCAGCGCAAATCCAGTCAGCGCAGACTGGAGCAGCGACCATGAAAGCGACAGTGATGACTCATTGCAGCCCTACAACCTTGACGAGGATGATGGTGACGGTATGTAGCTTTTCCGCATCTAAATGACAATGTGTAGCAGTGGGTGTTTTGGTCAACTAGTACTGTGTTGTGCCTGACATGCAGCACAAACAATTATGCTGCTCTTGATCAGTGATGGTGTGTCAGCAAACAAAGACTCATTGCTGCCTTTCAACTTTAATGAGGACAAAGATGAAGGTATGTAGCTTCACTTCCTTTGTATCAAGATCTCCAGCAATTGGTATTTTGATTAATTCTATGGTGCTTGAAGCCAGCATTGTTGTGACACTCCTGTTCACAGAGCACTTAGACTGCGCACTATTGCTTGATCTTGATTGGACACATGCAGCACAAAGTGATTCTGTTGCACCTGATCACTGCTTGTATGTCAGCAAAGAATGGTTCATTGCAGCCATACAATCTTGATGAGGATGATGATGGTGGTGTGTAGCTGTCCTGTAGCAACATTTGCATATCAAGTGAGCAAGTCAGGACTCCTGCCGCATATGACATGGAGTCGTTTGTTTCAGTCTGATGCTTCAGCTTGCATGTTGCTGCATGCCCATCGCCTCATGTTACAGCACCAACCCCTCCATGTGTAACCTAGATGTTGTCTGTATGCTGCTAGGCTTGTAAGCTGTGATGCCAATTCCTTCTTCTGCAGGGCTGGATTCTGGAGACAGGCCCATGCAGTTGAGGGACCTAGCTGCAGCTCTGCGCAAATCTGAGGATGTGAACGACAAGTTGAAGGCCCTTAGGAACCTGGAAGGGGCGTTGCTGGCAGCCCCTGACGAGCTCAAACACTACGCTGGTGAGTCAATGAGTGCAAGCCCAAGTTAGGCTCAGCTCAGTCATGCAAACTACATTTGTGTTGTCCTAAACTCCTATCAGGGCCCTCACAGCTATACAGTATCTTCACTGACATTGACTCGTTTCAGAGCAGAGGAGCCTAGAAGGGACGCTGCTTGCAGCCCCTGACGAGCCAAGCACAATGCTGTCACTTAGCTAGGCACAACTTGCTTGATTTACAAGTGCAGCACAACTACCTGTGAAAGCCTGCACACCTGTCATGCTCGCCATAAACACCAATTTCAATGGCAACAACCTTTCACGTCACTAGCATAAGAGACATGACTGATTCTCGCTACAGCTGCTACAAAGCTTCAACTAGGAACGCTGCTAATAATCATAGTAATACATGGTTGAGTACACTTTCCAGCACATGTGCTAAGTGTGTGTGGCCCAAGTCTTGTCTCGCCACACTGGCTTGTCCAGAGTATCACATTAGAAAGGTTGATGCTCAGAACAGCGATGCTAGTAATGCTGCTGGTGGCTGATACGATATCTGTTCCACACTGTTGAGTGAAAAGTAGTGTGACTGACTATAGGTGAGCTGTCGCGAGCGCTGCTGCACGTGCGTGTGCCAGGATGGGCAGATGATGAGGCAAACCTGCTGGAGGACAAACCACAGACCCATCGCTACAGGTAGAATGCTGCTCCCTGTGATGTCTTTTGGTGTAAAAGTCGTACAATGCAGACACATTTGTTTAAGCACAGTGTGTGCGTGCCTGGCTGGGCAGATGAGGAGGCAAATCTGCTGGAGGACAATCCCAAACACACCGATACAGGTGACATGGTGCCTTGTATCTCCTCTGGATGTATATGAAGCAAGGGTCACTGTTTGATGAAGGAACACAGCAGCTGCATGCTCTCCTCTTGTTTCTTGTGTTAGGCTCTCTTTCATTACAATACTCTTTTTTATTGAAGATAATGTATTTCTAAATAGAAGAGAAGATCTTTTCCCAAACAGAAAAACTGTTGTTCCAGTTTTCTCTTGTTATTATCTTTCTTAGGGGGGCAGATGATGAGACAAATCTGCTGGGGTTCAACGCTCAAACTCATTGCTACAGATGAAGTGCTGCCTGTTATGTTTCTTCTTGTGAAGATACATAGAAGAAATACAGATGGCAACAGGGTGTATGCATATGCTGTGCATGTACTGCTGGGCTGGTGATCTGGCACATGGGACGGTACCCATGGCACATGCTGACACACTGTATCTTCAAATCTGGAGCTGGGCTGCAATGTGTGTCAATTTCCAATGCTGAAGCTGGATCTGGTCTTCTTCAGTTCTGTGATGGCATTGCTGGTACCTGTGCCAGATGTTAGCGGTGTCACAACGTTGAAGTATGCACTCTACAACCCAAGCGACAGTTCATGGTCATGCTGAAGCTTGATCTATTCTTCTTTGGGTCTATGACAATTCTGCTAAGGCTTGTTCCCCGCTTGTTCAGGTCACCAGTAGCTTTGGTAGACGTTGGAGGTGCTACAATGACACACAAGCTGTATTTAACTCACCTTGACATGCAACAGAGGTTACTCTTACTGAAGTATTGATCGTTCAGTCTGACAGTCAGTTCGCTCTTCCGCTGGAGTTTGATGTAATCTTCTCCAGGTCTCTGGTGGCTTTGCTGGTGGCTGTGCCAGATATCAGTGGTACCACATTTCTAGGACTGTCACTCAACACTTTGAGTGTCGTCATGCGGTAGTGCTGAAGCATAATTTGTTCCTCTTTAGGTCGATGGTTGCGTTGCTAGTGGCTGTGCCAGATGTCAGCGGTGTCACACTGTTGAAGAAGTATGCAATCTGCAACCCAGGTGTCAGTTCATGGTCATGTTGAAGCTTGATCTATTCTTCCGGTCTTTGATAAGACTGCTCAGGCTTGTTCTGTTCATCTTCAGGTCTATGGTGGCCTTGCTAGTGGCTGTGCCAGATGTGAGTGGGGCAACAATGACACAGGAGCTCTATTCACCTCACCTGGACGTGCATCAGAGGCTACTCGTACTAGAAACCCTGGCAGAAGCCGCACAGCAGATGGCAGATCCCAGGCTGAGGCTAGCTGCCCAAGAGCGTCAGACAGACACACGCCAGGACAGACTGATGGCGTCTACAACTGACGGTAACTCAGAAGGTGACAGAACAGAGTTTGTTGATCTGCATGTTTGCACAGACTGTCAGAACAAGCTCAAAGGGTGACTCAGCAGCAAAGTTAGACTGCACAGGTATTGTTGCAGGTGTCAAACAGGTAACTGTGCTCTTGCTCTTGCTCTTGCTCTTGCTCTTGCTCTTGCTCTTGTTCTTGCTCTTGCTCTTGCTCTTGCTCTTGCTCTTGCTCTTGCTCTTGCTCACGCTCAATGCAGACATCATTCTTGCTACCCTCTTTTGTTCATGTTTATACTCATCCTCTTGTTCATGATACCAAATTCAGCATGTTGACAGCTCTGAAGTGGAGCAGCAAATGCAAATGCGCCAAAGTCTGCATCTCTGCGGCAGTACTGCACAAGCAATGCATTGGGCTGGCTGTGGCCAAATCTGAAAGCAGATCCAAAATCTGTACTGCTAGACAGCTTTGTTTGTGTCGTATTGAGTTGCCAGGGCAAGTTGTGATTTCTTGATTGTTCAGATTGCAGTCTTGACACCCTGCCTTCACTCCATTATGCTTTGGAAGGTGCAGTCTCAAAGCCAGTTGGTCAATCGCGGCGATGGGCCACCAAAGCCCTAGCAAAGCAGAAGACCCCCACCAACAGGACTGTTCCAAATGCCTTCCCAAAAGTGGCCCTGCCTTGGGCTGCTGCCTTGCTGAGAGACTGTGATGTTGAGCGTCATGGTGTGGACCTGTTCAACCGTGATCCCTTATTATTAGGTCGACTGCTGATTACTTTGGTAAGTGCCCAGAAACACTCCCATCTTTACTCAAGCTTGTGCAGTTGCCATCTGTGGCATTGTTTTAGTCATGCGGACTGCTTGCTGCCATTGTTGCTTGTGCATCAAACGTCGTTGTCTCCTGTGACCTGTGGACCTGCAACTTATGTTACCACAGCGCGTGCCTTTTATATTGCATGTCCCTGTCGTGATCTCCACAATCAAGCTGGCCTGGCAAGACAGGGCTTGTGCCACACATAGCTGACACTTGTGCCAGCTCATGCAGCAATGATTGTTACTTTCACTATTGTGCTCTGCTCATTGTCATTATGAACACTATCAATGCCATTATCATCAATATTGCTGTGAACATGTCCATTGTCACAACATGTTGCAGGGCACCTTTGTGGAGTGCGTGGGTTCAGCGCATGTGGCTGCTCAGCTGGCTGCATGTGTTTTGGAGTTAGTCAGGAGCCCTGGGGTTCAGGGCCATTCAGAGCCCTATGTGCGCCGTTCTGCCCTTCTAGCTTCTGCCCAGGTCAGTAATGTCACAGCTCATCCTTTATACTTGGAAGCGTCGACCCAAAAGTCCATAATCATTCTAAGCTGGACCGCTTTTGGCAACAAAATGCCAGAGAGAGCTGCTTTTGATGTGTTACCTGCAAGTTGCTTTTCGAGACTGTCAAGCCGTTTGCAGACCTGTCAGTAAAATATTGTCCTCTTATGGGTGCAGGTGGTGGCTACTTTCCCTCCCTCCAGATTAGCTGGAGCAATGACAGGCCCCACCACTCAAGTCGGTGGCGTAGATTCAGTCCTCCTGGATCAACTTCAGTGGCTTCAAACTTGGACAGCAGACGTAGCACAGCATGACATTGATGCGCAATGTCGACAGCTAGCCGGTGCGTGTCAAAACCTGCAAGGGGATTTGGCAGCAAGGGCCCTGGAGAGTCTTGAAAATGGGGCACAGCATGCTCAGCAGGCTCAGCAGGGGCTGCCAGGTCTGCCCAGCATGCACAGCACGGCTGCGCTGATTGATGCTGTACAGCTTGGCGCCCTCAAAATTTGAAATTGGCTGCATGTGAGAGTTGGGCCTTAGCACGCTCAGCAGGGGCTGCCGAGTCTGCCCAGCATGCACAGCATGGCTGCGCTGATTGGTGCTGTACAGCTTGGCGCCCTCACGATTAGAGATTGGCGCCCTCAGAATTTGAAATTGAATGCTCGCAAGCTGTGGACACGAACAGGCTGTGAACCTCTGATGGTGATGGCCTGTGATGCCGTTCAGTTTGGCGCACTAAAAATGTGCAGCTGAGTGAATGCGCACACAGATGTACGAGTGCTGTGGACATCTGCTGCCAGCAATCAGTCCTGCTTGGCAGCTCGATGCCCTGCAGAAATGTAGCTGAAGGTGACTGCACAGCAGCACCAAGACCTGAGAGGGGCTGCCAGACCCTGCTGACGCACTGATACTGGTCACAGCTTGGAGCACATAGCATATCGGGCTGTAATCTTCTGGCAGAAGGGCTGCAGCGTTGAGCATGCTGGCAGGAAGCAGGCTGATTGAGTATTGAGCATGCTGGCAGGAAGCAGGCTGATTGAGTATTGAGCATGTTGGCAGGAAGCAGGCTGATTGAGTATTGCGCATGCTGGCAGGAAGCACGCTGATTGAGTATTGAGCATGCTGGCAGGAAGCAGGCTGATTGAGTATTGCAAATGCTGGCAGGAAGCAGGCTGATTGAGTATTGCAAATGCTGGCAGGAAGCACGCTGATTGAGTAACAAGCATGATGTTGCATTGGCAGCGACCATGCTGACTGGCGCAGTAAAGAGCTGAAGCTGTAACCTTCTGGCTGGTAGAGAGACGCAAGTGGCAATGAGCATGATGTCTTGCTGTCAGCACTCAGGATGAGGAGGTGTGATTCCCAGCAAGTTCACAGCGGAGTTTTGGGATTGGTCAGCTTTGAGTATGCTATGCCCCCCCATAAAACATCACTTGAGGTGTGCAGCACGGCACATAGCCCAAGCTAAATGAACAAATGTGAGATGGCTTTGGAGTTTACATTGACTCAATCAACAATACCAAAGGGTTTTGGTGTTGTTGAAGCCTGATGGTGCAAGTCACAATCTCATGTTGATTGTTGATAGTCAGGCTAAATGGACCCATGAATAGACGCTTGGCTTGCTTCACGTTATGCACTTCCTTTGTAAAGCCTGCACTGCCCATGCAAGATCCTCCATCAAGGTGGATGTCAGCACTCGAAAGACTGCATAAGAAGACTGAAGTGAAGCGACCTATTGGGCAACACAGGCTGGTGGATGAGTGTGTGCCTCTGATCTGCTGCAGTTGTTATGGCTGAGTAAATGTGCTGGCTTCTGGTCCCTAAGTACAAGTGTATGGAAAACTGTTGCAGGAGTATTATCGAAACCTGTGATCCTTGTTATGTTGCCGGCATGCCTCAGGCTCAAATGTATTCAGAATACTGACCCAAGTACACCTCATCATTGAGACGGAAAGCTTGTGATCTATTGGAACCTGATCAGCTTACCTTTGTAGACTCTGTGACTCTTGCAAGTTCCTGCTGCTTGTGACAGTCAAGCTTCTCTGCGGGCTTGCAACAATTGCGTTGTTCACTTACATCGGACTCGACTGTTTGTGTGGTAGTAACCATTCGCAGTGCATTAGTGCATATCCATGCAATATTGCAAGACACCGTGATGCGAAAGAGGATGGGCAAAGGTTGCAAGTGTTACATTGAGCCTGCTGGCAATCGAACTGATGTGAGTCTGAATTTTACAAGGTGAGGCAGAAAGACAGCTGCCAGCAAACAACCTGTATCAATCTGGCAAACAGCGTAAACAAGGCATGCATACCACCAAACACTATCAGTAAAAGGGAGTGTAGAACACCAAATGAGCTGAATGAAGCAACAACACTTCTACTACTGATACAACACATGGGTAACATACAGAGTCTTTCAAATTTGTTCAAACACCTGAATTGTACTGACTGAATCTAGCTATTGACACCTGAATGAATGACTAGTAGATAGGAACAGTGGTGCTGTTGTCAGGTTCCTCCTCCTTCAGAAATTTCTGGATTGTGATTGTCAGTGAGCCATTTTCTGACTTGCCCGCAACCTTCTTGACATCAGCATCCTCTGGCAACTGAAACTTTCTGTGGAAAGGACCAAATCGCCTCTCCTGCTTCTTCTGCTTCCAGCCCTCACCCAACTCAGCCTTCTTACGCTCACCCTTGATGGACAGCTTGCGATCTTGGTCTACTTGCACCTGTTGGCAAATATCAGCAAGTCAGAAACCGCTTGGACAGAAGGTCAGCAGGTGACAGATAAGCAGCTGACAAATACAAGAAAACCCATGCAATGCAACTTGTCACCAAGACAAGAACACCCATGCAATGCAACTTGTCATCAAGAACAAAGAGCATGAGCTTGGAGCACAGGTCACAGAATGGGACATGCAGTCCTGCTGTGCATGCAGTCTGGCAGAGTGAACAATCAGCAGTTTCAGTTCACCTTGATGTCAGCCTTTGGCACTCCAGGAAGATCAATGATGTACTTGTACTCTGTCGAAGACTCCCTGACGTCCACCGGGAAGAACAGACGAGAGGCGACTTCCTCCATGTTCTCCACTGGTGGTACGTCGCTGCCGTCCCCACCGAAAGCACGGTCTATCGACCTCAAGAAGTTGTTGACTTGCTCTGGGTCAAAGTTCCAGGTCCAGTTGACGGGTTGACCGCGCGACCTGAAGGCGTCTGTTCTCCCAGCAGTGCTCCGGCGGGCACTCTGTGACTGCTGCTGCGCTTGTTGCTTCTGGAACTGAGCAAACTGTTCTGTCGCTTGCTGAAAGGCTTTGCCTGCGTCGAAGTTGAAGCCTGGCCGATAGCTGGCGCGCACTACTGAGGCTCTTCCGCTGCGATGATTGCGTGCAGCGGACGACCTTGATGTTGGGGCCAGAAGGCGGTTGCCGAGCAGTGCAGTAGACATGGTGTGTGAGCTTGTCAAGCAAAGACGGCTGAAAGCTGAGGTGTT
This sequence comes from Trebouxia sp. TZW2008, assembly GCA_002118135.1. Classification (NCBI taxonomy): domain Eukaryota; kingdom Viridiplantae; phylum Chlorophyta; class Trebouxiophyceae; order Trebouxiales; family Trebouxiaceae; genus Trebouxia; species Trebouxia sp. TZW2008. The sequence continues at coordinate 85,073 of BDIU01000384.1, forward strand.
TGGGTAGAAGCGCGACTTGAGTGCGCAGGTCGATCAGCCAGACTATATAGCTGCCTTCTTACGAGACCTGCAGTATTGTGTGCCACAAGCGATGTCACGAGACACATCGATCTTCTGGAACCTGCCTCCTTCGCGAATTCGCTTAACACCTTTACGACACCTCTCAACAGTGACTCATTGTTACTAATGTGCAAGTGCTTTGAGTAAAACTCGTAGCCGCAACAGAAGCCGATTCCAGCACAGCTGTGACACGCGATGGGACCTGGCCTTCTTGCCTCATCGCGACTCGTGGGGTAGCATCGGACCAGACAATAAAAGGACTCCGTGAGCTTGTGTCAATGTCGGGTAACAATGAGCACACCGCACTCACAGGGGACTTCAAGTTAAATGTTGGTGCTATACGATTGCACGTGTGTGCGCACTCGTACGATCGTATGTTCTTTGACTGCTCATGATTTTGCCCTACTAGGAAAATGCCAAAAAGCTCGCAGCGTGGCATGTTGAAGGCAATTCAGCTTTCAGTCCCATTTTGCTCAGGACCGTAACGGTTCATTATGCCAACCACTGTGAAACCCACAATCAACATTAACATCACATCACGGTTGTCAAGCTAGACATTCAATGATGCAGCGCTGATATATGTTGGGCAAGGAAATGTCTGCAGCGCTTGCTGTAGAAGCCTGGCATGTCCATCAACGAGCAGTGGGCATGTGTGCCAATGGGGTGTCTGACACAATCAAGCATTGCCGCAAAGGACTTGGGATCAACCTTGCCAGTCTTAAGCTGAGGGGCCAGCACCCTTGCTTTCAGAGCCACCTTCAGCAGCCTTGTCAGGTTGCACCTTGCTACCTACAACAAAAAGCAACAGATTGCAATGGTTGTTGAAGAGGGCCACAAACATCAGCCACAATAGATGCATGGCAGAAATCAGTAATAAAGCCTTGCAGCTGCCAGCACAGGGGCTTGTCAGTGCCATCAGATAGGACATTTGGCAACTAATGATGCATACGACGCCTCAAACATGATGCCATGCAGTGAGTGGCCCATTGAGTCAGCATAGCTGCACTGAACGAGACATGCATGCTTGCATACAATGCACCAATTCTGCCTGAACAGCAAATGTCCCCTAGTACAGTATAGTCACATCCCTCAATGGCTGTTAATCAAGATATTGCTGCACCATGAGTCAACACTGTCAGGGGCGCAGTCAGCAAAAGCATGCAGTGCAATGACTCACAACATACCGCTTTCAAGAGCTTTCAGCAGCCTGAAAAGACCAGCAGCCTCTCTGATCCGCGAAAACTCAATGCAGAACGCTTGCACCTCCAGGAACAGGTCTTGGACATTGATGATCTTGTTGCGTATCAGGCTCTGAAGGAACACACAGACAAGGCGCACCAGCCGATTCTGCATGTACTTGTCCTGAATTCAATGCAGACACCAGCTCAGAGATCCCTATCATAAGCAGCCAACAGCAGCTCGATGACTGACTGTCAGTGCAGACTGAGGTTCATGTCTGAGTTCAGGCTTTCTGTTCGCGACTCACACATGCATGCAAAACATAGAAACTGTGATAGCAGAGCTGCAAAGGACATTGCCCAGCGTGGGCAGAGAATGATTTCTGCTGCTTTGCACCAGCTGAAGTTCAAGCCGCGTTTGCACATGAGTTTAGGCAGATGCATGAGTGAAGTCAGGGGAAGGCAGCACTGGCATGACCAAGTTTGTGAGACTGACCTTAGCGCTTTCGCACGACTGGATGCAGTTGGAGATGTACAGGTGGACAAACTCTGTAGGCAGGTCCACAGCCGTAGTCAGCCGGTTGACTACCTCCATGCTGTGCAGGCTCAGACTCATGGTGACCAAAACCCCCAGGTACTCACTCACTTGGCTGCTGTGCATCAGCCGCAACAAGGTCTGCACCAAATGCAGTGTCAGTTTGAAGTTTGTGGGCCGAACACGGTGTTGCATGCAGACCGCCTAGTTGAAGCATATGCGCCCACAATGCCAAGAACCAAAAGAGCATTGGCTCGCACTATCCCAGCCGCAATCACAAGCAGTCTTTTGAAGTTGAGCTAGTTCCGTCCGATGGCACACAAATCATTCAACCATTGTGACAGCACGTAAGACCAGTTGTCTCATATGCGTATTACAGTCACTTAGCACAACTGCACCACACACTGCTGACCTATGGATCGTCTTCAGCCGCCTTCAGCAGCAAGTCTGAAACACTGAACCAGGGGCACAGCTTACTGACAAGACATTTACAATTCAACTGGAGTTGACAAGAGTAGCAGGAAGAAGAAGCAGTGGGACCAGTGAGGATAGGCAGGCAGATGTCATAGCAACAAAACAGTCAAGCTGAAAGGCAGAAGTAATACGTTTGAGAGGGAGCAAAATCACAAGGAACAAGGAGATCAAGGGCTGATCACCTCAATGGCAATGGCTGGATTTAACTCCACAAGGTCTGGCAGCTTTTGTGGAGTCAGGCCACAGCTGAAAACCCTCTTAGGGTTGGCCTGCAGCTGCTCCAGCACCTGCTGCTGCTGGGCTGGCAGCAAGGGCCCTGTCAGGGCCTTTTGCAGCAGCCCTTGCAGTATGCTGCTCTGGCTAGCTTCTGCAGAGCTGCTCAGGCTGTCGTCCCACAATAGCTCAATTGGGATTGCAGGATGCAACCACTGGACCTCATCTGGAAGCATGCATTCAGTGAGTCACTAACGTGCACATTGCAGCACGCAGCTCAGGCTGTCCAGCCACAGCAGCCTGATGCGGTTTGCAGAGTGCAACCACTCAACATTAACTGCAAGCATGCATCTGATGAGTCACTCACTTGCACATTGCATTATGCTGCCATTCCCATTGGGCTATTGTGGCTTGACAGCTTGACTAGCTCTGAGGCTCAGGTATTGCAGTGGAATATGCAGCTGAGTTCCAACAACGAGAGAGCCATGGAGGCTCACAGTGCACAATGATGATGATACACAGCATTCTGCAGGCTAGATCTCAGCTGCACTCCATGCACTTCAACAGTAGATTCAGCGCAACAGGGGTTAGAGTGGTTCAATTGCAGTCACACACACCTGGCAGAGGCTCTAGGCGAGGTGGAGGAGGCCTCAGCAGAGGAAGCTGCAAGGCCTGTTGGGAGCCTGTCCCATCAGCAACTGCCCCATTGCCCTTGCTGCCATTCTGAGGGCTGAGGCTGTTTGCCTGGTGGAGCCCTGGCAAGTACTGCTGCTGTACACTCTGGGCTGAGGGCAGCTGTGGAACTGGCTGGCTGGCAAACTTCTGCAAGTAGGTGAGGGGCGAGTGCAATGCAACCTGCATGCAGGTGGTGTTTGAAGTCATTGGGCACAATTTGCATGATGCCACCAGCATGATGCATCATGCATTGCTCGTCTGCGTTTCTGCATCTTGTTCACAGTGTACAGCTGCCATCAGTTATGCCAACAATGTTGCAGTACAACAAAGCGTCGGCATGCGGTGCTGAACACTGCATGGCACTGTGGTAACGGCAAGATGCAGCAGGACAGCTGACATGAGCTGTGCTTTCGAATGTTGTTGACCGTGTGCTGCCATTGCTCAATGCAAACATAATCGCCATACACATGCAAGCACAAGCAGCCTACCTGATCAGCGCCACTGCCTGAAAGCAATTGCAGAATGAATGCCCTCTCAACCAGAGGTACCAGTGAGTCACAAGCTGTCTGCAGAGACACATGTTGCTCTGTCAGGTATTGCAGTTATGAGGCACCTTCACACGTTTGCTGCTGCTTGCTGCAAATTGAGCTTCACCTCCACAAGTGTTGGCCCAAATGGGTTTGATGCTAACGGCAAATTTTTGCCAGCTTGCCAAAGTAGATACAGAGCTGCCAGTCTCTCTGGCGACTGCAGACTTCGGGCCTCCTGCAGCAGCATTGGTTTCGCTGCTGCTGACTGGCAGGTGTTGTGACAAAGTCAACTGCAACTTTGCTTCGCAGCTCACCTTGAGCAACAGCACCAAGCAAGTCAACGCTTTGACGGTGCTGAGGTGGGCAAATGCCCTGTCAAATGCCGCGGTGACGCTTTCGAATGATCTCTCTCTTCCAGAGTTGAGCACTGAAAATAGTCGGGAGGCTTCCTCCTGATTCAGCAAGGGCATTCTGTGCTGTGCAAACCGTTGCAAACCATGCTACAAAGCCCGCCAACCCGCAGAAGCTGCAGTTGACGCACTAGAGGAGCACAGGTTGCACAGCCCGCTGCAGACGACCTTTGGGCACCTAGGTTCAGACTCGCAACGCAATCACGACGACCGCAGCGGACGCAACGATTGCGAACGTCGTGAGTGACAAGGCTGATTGGCGTGAGCAGCGATCGAAGTGCGCAGAGTGCGGGTCCGCTCGATAGGTTTGCTTAGGTTTTTGTTGTAAACGAAGTTGATCGCGGCATCGCTGGCATGCAAGCAGAAGCAAAATTGACGCTTTAAGACTGCGGTGTAAACCTTTTGAGCCAATCGTTTAAGCTTGAAATCGGCGATAGTTGCAACATCAGGTGCAGTTAGCTGCTGCATATGCCGCTCGCGAGGCTCCCATATTGTATCGCCGTGAATAGGTCAAGTCTCGATCAACTGCCTGTCAGGTCGAGGGCCGTAAGTTTCGGTTCGAAGACAACTAATATCATGTCTCAAGTCGAATCGGATGATTTGACAAAAGTAAATGTGTGTAGAAGGCATGCTGCGCAACGCTTGAAGCGTCTCACCTGGGTCGTCTACGAAAATGCATCCGGTGAGCGAGGGCCACTGAAGCTCTGAGCATAGATGGTGCCATCGGCACGAGAAGGTTGCACAGTTCGTTTGTGCACATAGATCACGATCAGAGCCGCCCCAGTAGTGGGTATATGTATGGTTCTGGAACAGAGTCTAGTTGAAGTCTGTTTGGAAGGTCTGAATGGTGTTTCAATGTGTCCAGTTGTGTGGGAATGGTGTATGGATGCATGTGAGAAGTCTGTGAGGGGGCTGTGGTAATGATGTGTGAAAATTGTGAAGAAATTATGAAAATGAATGTAAGATTTAAGTGAATATAGGTGATGCTACTGTGAGGATTGTTGTGGGATAACTGTGTGGAAATTTGTGGACATTTGTTCAGGTTTTATGTTTTGTTACATGGGTTGTTACTGCTCTCTGGCACTGGAATCCAAGGTGTTTGAGGTTGTGAAGTGGTTGATGGGGGTATGTTAGAGCGTTTGTCAGGGGCAAAATATGGGGGTTATTTATATGTAATCATGGGTTTTACCTGTTTTAGAAGGGATTTGTGAGGGGTTAGGTAACTGGGGGAGTTGTTGTGAGATGTCTATGTGGGGTGTGTTACATTCACAATCTGCTCAATGGTCAAGAGGACTAAGCTTGCATGTCGCAACACTGCAATGACTGTTTTGAGCTTCCATCACTTGCCTATGTGACCACCTTGCAATTTGACAACTTGTTGCATTCTATTATTCATACCGTATACCAAGTCACGACATTGTTCTAGGGTGATTGCATCCCTAATTGTCACTAGCCTCTCTTGCAAGTCATCAGTGTTGTTAATGCCCTCCCTGTCAGGCTGTTGCTCCATCCAGCCCCAAAGATTCTCAATCGGGGACAAGTCAGATGAGTTTGGGGCCATTCTAGGAAGTGCCCTCCTGGGACGGTGTTGTTGATGCATTGCATGTTCCCCTTGGTTTTGTGAGCATGAGCTACCTGTTGAGGCTCTTCTCCTGCATGGTGTGCTTGTTGCTTCTTCCATTTTTCAAGATGAGGTACTTCTTGCACAATCTGAAGCTTCTGCATGCTGTCACACTCTGCTTGCAGCACTTTATCAGAGAACAGGGCATACTCAGGCATCTGCATGATTTTGACAACACTTGGTAGACCTTGCACAAAAGTTCATTCCATATTACAAGATATTGATTGGCAAAGCTTGCCAGTATGCCTGAGCAAGTTTCTGAATGCATTGCAGGACTTCTTGTCTTCTGGCTGACAAGTCTGACAATTCTGACAGTTGCAAGCCCAGGTAACAAGGCATCACACCATGACTCACAAGCAGCAACAGCACCTCTTCCCAAGTGGTGGTTTTGTCTCCAGGTGTCATTGTCAAACCCTGCTAGCACTGCTTGCTCTTGCAGATGTGCTCCTAAATCTGCTGCAGCATAAGATCTGCTTTGAATGCCAGGCTTCCAGCCCATTTGACGGTTGACTCCAGCACCCAGGGCTATATACCTGTAGCAGTCTTACGGAACAGTCCAGTCCTCTTATCCTTGTCCCTTAACTCTTTTGGTCACCTTGTTCAACAAAGCTGTTAGTGATTGCACTCGTTGTTGCTCAGTTTTATCACCCTTTGGAAAGAAGATTCTGCACCATCTTGTGGGTCTGCTGAGTCCAACATGTTTATCAGTCTGAAGCTCTGTATTGCAATTTCGTGAGCTAGAAGATCAGCAAGGGCAGCAAATGCATCTTGATCTGCCTTGGCATGACGAGTAATGCCAGTCCACTCAACCTTTCCAGTGCTATTAGTTTTGTGCTTGTGGATGCCGACTCCCAATATCTCAAATGCACGAGGTGAAACGTGCTGATCTGCTTGCTTGAACAGCAGATTCGACCACACTTGGTGAATGATAGCACACCCACGGAAGCTTATACAAAATTACAGTCAAGTGGGTCAGGTTCAGCATGCCAAAGATAATCAAAACTGCGAAGAGAGAGAGAGAGAGATCACAATGCTTTAGCCGAACATGTCTGTGCCATTCAACCTGTATTGTAGTCAATTGAGTAAAGGCATAAGCGGTAATCAGAGTAATACGCTGCAAGTGCATCAAGCTAGTGCAACCGGACATCGCGCAAGTAGCGTCATTAAACAGAGCGTGGCTCCATATGCAACACAAAATGAATCGCCTGTCAGAATGTTGACCAACCTTCTGCACTGCTTATCTTGTTGTAGTTGATGTGAGTTGGCACATCTGTAAAAGCATCTAACACTTACACCGAAGAGCAGACATTGTGATGTTCCATGAACACAAGGTCTCAGTCAACAGTCACAGGCTTTGTGCATGAGACCATATGCAGCAACTGTTAGTACATCAAGCTCCCGCAGTGCTCACATTGCTCAATGCAAATTGGAGTGCTGTAGTGGTGTTGTAAACTAGCCATATGCTGTCCCTTTCGCAGCTGCAGTGTAATAAGCTCTTCTGAATCTGTCAACCTGGCTGCAGCTTATTAGCTCGGCTCTTGAATTCTGTCACACAATGTTGCTCAGCTCTATTTTACTTTTCTTACAGTCAGTCTGGGAAACTGCGCTGTTGGGGCCGGTGCCAAGTGCAGTGATGTCGCTGCTTTGATGAGAGCAAGCAGTAGTCCAAGAGCTGCGCCAGGTCACCGCAGCTGCCAATTTTGGCAGGTCTAGACTGATTCCCTAATCTTCTGGTTCCCCGAGCAGAAGCATGCAGGAACAGCCGACAAGTTGTTGGAGTTCAGGTCATGACGTTGCTCAGCAGATGGACCATTTCAAGCTGGTAATAATGGCAGCGGCATTGTTGCTTCCAATGGATTCGTCTCACTTGCATCGCATGGCAGCGGAGCTGCGTGTTACGCCGAGGGCATAGTCATGGGTGTGTGTATAGCCTCTGGCAAGCTTGAACAGCATACTACATGCAAAGATGTATTCCTTGTAGCCATAAATCACAACAGAGTGCATGCTGTTCCTGTGCATTGCATTTCTAGCATGACACGCCCTGCCCAAGCAACCACCAGCATAGCCAGCCTGAGCAATATCATGATTGTGCAAGGTGTATCAACCTGAGCAGTAGTATGCTTTTGCAAGGTGTATCAACCATCCCATGATGGATGAGGAAAAATATCCACTTCAGCAGTATGCAAGGGTGGGAAGTGGCCATCACAAGGCCTCAAGCCCAGCTGCAGTAGTTGGCCGGTCTTGCCAGCTTGGTTGTAGCCTGTCAACTTGGATGCATGCATTGAGCTTACAGCTGCGGTAGATTGACCAACAGGGTTGCCCTTGGCCATAGCGCCAGGTCACTCAAGAGGCAGCTTTGCCCTTGACAGCAAGCCCTGTGATTCCATTGGGGACTGCTGGTCGACACCAGTTGGATTGATGCCTAACTAAGATGAGACAGTATGTCAATCAGTTGCAGCTGCTGTCGCCACACTCATGCATATGCACACAAAGTGAATCTAGCCAAGGCCTGATCCTTACAACACTTGTGTGTACTATATCAGCAGCAGTTCTGCACTCTGAGTGGTTTGCTGCTGTGAGAAGGTGCTGCACTGC
>BDIU01000385.1:0-65403 GCA_002118135.1 Trebouxia sp. TZW2008
GAGCCTCGATCTCCCGCGCTGCCTGCGCTACCTTCCCCAGTGTCTTCCCGGTTGTCTTACGGGTAGGCTTAGGCCTGCCAGCGGCCGTGTCGCTCATGACAAACAGCCACCCGAAACACAGACGAACCTGGCATGTGCACGAACAACGGCCTAGTCAACGAGCGGCTAAGCGATCAGTCCGATGCGGAAAGGCCCCGAAAACGGGGCCAGCAAAACGCTTTGGAGCCAGGCGACAACAGTTGTGAAGGCATATCGACCCAGGATGCGTTGAACACCGATGAGCAGCGCGCAGGATCTCGAGTCGCAAGCAAGGAACGGCACCGCTTGCAGAGCCAATTCCGCGTGACGTGTGCAGCATTGGTGCCATCTGAAGAGAAGCTACAGCCAAGACACTTGAAAGACAAGATCTTTTGTAGCTTCTGTCCGCAATGTTACTATGATCAGCTGGCTCCTCTGCATCACATTCCACCATGAACACCTTTGTTTTGTATGTGGTGTGTCTCATTGAGTTGTCCATCGGAGCACAGCTGTGCGCAAGTTTATATGTCATCACAATTGGGTGAAGGTGAGCATACTGTAAAGTCCACAGCAATGTTTGGCCAATTGGGTTGCATGATCTGCCCGTCAAGCTTGTAGCTAAGGAGGACTCCAAGCTGCTGCAGCAGCAGCTGGCAAATAACGGTATCAGGTGTGATAGCAAAAAGGTCAAAGGTCTCATTGCAACACTTTTGTATCCAGAATAAGGTGCCCAGACAGTAGCAGGCTTGCTGGCTGTGACAGGAGAGCTCACGCTGTTGCTGAGCAAGGCAACATGAGCTGACAGGCTGCAGCGTTATGAGCATGTTGCACTGAGCTGGCTTGCACTGTGTTGACGCTAGACACTGTATCTCTATTCACCTCCCAAGTCTTTGCCAGAGATAAATAGGTTCCACGCATGAGGTGACGCAATGCAAATCGCAGTCAGACATTGGCGACGAGGGGACCCTGAGCAGCATGTGTTCAACTGTTGCTGTCACTGCTGATCTCTGCTTTTTCTGGGTGTGAAGGCTGGGCTGTACTTCAAAACTAGCACAGTGAAGAGTGAGCACCAAGGCATCTCAGGGCAAACCTCCACCAGCACAATCAAGCTACACACCGTCACACACAAGCATCTTCTGTACGGCACAATGCAGTTTCTGCACCTTTAACAGCACCCGAACAGAATGCAGAAACATCCAGCTGGAACAATCTCAAGCCAAACCCAGCGGAACTGTATGCTGTTACAAACTTGCATAGCAAATGTTCAAGTAAACATTGCAACTCAAGAGCAAGTACCTCAGGGTCACTGCATCAGCTAGTCAGACGAAGAGCGGCTCCAGCAACAAGCTCTGGTACAGATCAATGGTCAGCAGGCTCTGAGACTGCATGCTGCAAGAGCCAGGCGGGCCATTCAGTGCAACATCAATATCGCCATCTACCCAAAGTCAAGCACATCAAACTCATTGTTAGCATATGCATTGCCTTCCCACTTAAGCAGACTGCATATCCCACAGCATCAGGCGCAACAGCACAGTAAAGCCAGAGCAACAGCATCACCAATGACTGCCGGTTTTGCATGTAGCTGCTGGCAGCTTTCTTGCCAATCTCAATGCGATCTGCAACATGAGTCAAAAACCTTCCAACATGTTGATGCTGATGGCATGGACCTAACAATGCACACGCAAAGGTCATATGTTTTATGATGAGGCTGCAAACAGGCTGTGCAGGATGTAAACACCTGCTTGTTGCAAAATGTTGTGGCTGATTCCTGTGCTTGCCATTAGTAATATTTGCTGTACTTCACCTAAAGGCAAAACTGAGACAGCATTCAGGGATGATTAGCGCAGCTAACGAGTCCTGGTGGTGCCACTTGGAATTTTGCAGAAGCTGACGTTGTCATCAGGACAGATGCAGCCCTGGTGCTCTCATCAACATTGCCGCTGAAACTGCTGTTGTCCTGGCTAGTGCTCTTATCCTGCTGCAACAGTCAAATCAGACCAGTCAAAGCAAGTCATGCCCTGCTGGTGAGGCAACAGGGGTTTACCAGAATCACACGTCCCACACAACAAACTGAGGTTAGACCAGATGCGTATGCATGAATGCATGTAAGTTGCTCTGGAATGCTGTTGTCCAATGTTGAACATGTTGACATCTGTAATCCTCCCCCATGCATGTGCACAAAATGCACTAAAACAGCGCAAAACCTGCAAAGTTGACCTTGCCACCTTTAATGACATACATAGCGACGCCAACATATCAGGGAATTAGGCATGGCATTCAGTCTGGGTGCTAAGCTGAACTGACTTGACCACCCGACACATAGGCCTGCATCAGCTCCAGGAATGTCGAAGGCAGCGGTCACACAAATGCTCAGCCATGTTGCTGTCTCAACTGATAGCACGAAATTTGTTGCACACACTGTAGATAGGACTACTCTACCTCATCAAAATCAGCTTGCAAGCACCGCACATGACAGCCCAGAAGCATCACCTGGCACTAGTCGCCTTGCTCGCCTAATGTCAGCATGTCTGCAACAACACGCAGCACGACGTATTTGTTGTGCTGGAGCTGTGTCGCTAAGCGACCCGCTACGCCAAACACGCCGAAGCAGGAAGACCAAACGGTGCTTGCTATGCTATTCATGACAAGTAATGTGACTAACCCGAGTGGCACGTGAACGACTTTGCTCAGCAGCGTTTGCTGCACCTGTCGTGAGGCATGAACGGGTGCCGGAACGCTGCAGCTGAAAGGCCCAGCACAGCTGACTGCATTCGTATCGTTTTGCCTGTTGGTTGTCTTGTCCGCCTGCATCTGCTGTCGACGTTCTTGGACGAGGGTGGGAGGCAGCCGGCCAGCTGGCTGCTGATCCTTGCGTCGGTCAGCTTCCCGTGCGTTCGACGCCCTCGATGGGCGGGGTCTCGTCAAGCATGTCTTTTCTTGTGGTAGAGTAATTGCCCCTTGCCCCAATCGAGAACTAGCAGCTTCTGTGCGGGCAACGCACCGCAGGTACAGCATGTATGCCTATTGCCCAGAAAGCCCGTGGTCAAAGTGTCTGCGTGCAACGGCCAATGCATCGTGTGTCGCACTTTTGCCACCTGAATCTGTCTGTCATATGCGCCGAAAGCGGTCTGCCAAGACACCGGCACCTGCGCATCGGCGAGCACACCTCAAAACGTGTTTGCTACCTGCGCCGAAGCACAGCGAGTTGGGCACGCAGTTGCTCGACAGCTGGAAAGGCCACGTATGCGTTGTCAATGCTTTCAGGCACAGCGCCAATGTCATGTGCCGACTTGACTTTGGTAGCAAGCTGCATGGCCAGCAGCTGTGCTTGTCAACATGTAAGCACATTCCTTTTGTCATTGCACATCTGTTTTGCACATCTTTTCTGCACATGCGCAGGAGGAAGGGCATGAGCCATAGTAGTGTAGGTAGGCAGATGGACCAGCTCCCAAAGCTAATTAGCCGGACCTGGCAGCATCGACAGGGACGCCTGCTCATATTGGCTGTAGCTTCACTCTTCCTCTTGGCAGTGTGGCACATGGGCTCATCAGTAAGTTGCCACATCTCTTGCTCTTCCTGGACAAACATATATGTCTCTACCATGCACATCTGCTCAGGTTTTGATACACAATACTCAGAACAGAAACCTTCCTTTCCAGTCCTCATGAAGCCCAAAGCAGCTCTGCATTGAACATTGCATGGCCTCATGAGTCAACTGTATCGCATTCTGCCATTTGCAGGCTGCAGTAGAGAGGCAGGCATGTTACCATTGCAGTCACATATTGATGACCTTATGCATCACACCTTGGCAAGTGCATAGTTCAGGAATTTCATGTTTGTGCAGAGTGATGTGGAGGCTGCTACCAGCCTGCCAGCCACCTCAACCTTGTCCAGTGCCAAGCAAGTCACAACTCGTGTCCAGTCGCGGGCAGCCTTGTCAACCTCGACTCGGCCGGCTGCTTTGCAACTAGACAGCAGTGAGAAGTTGGATGGCATGGTCTCCAACAGCAGCAGAGCTTTCAGGCCCCCTGGCAAGTGAGTGACTGCCCCCACAATCATGCAGCAAACCCATGCTCACACTCTCGTCTTGTGCATTGCTTTGGCCTTCATGCCTCTGTTCTAGGCTTGCCCTGCTGCACCTCCTTTCTGTGTCACTGCTGACGCTGCTGTTTTTGCGCGTGCAGCAGCACCAGCAGCTTTGCATCCTACACGTTGTGAAGTCCTCATTAGCATTTTGGCCAGTCACGCTGCTGAGTTGAGACATGCGGATGACATGCAACAGGAGCACCACCTTGTCACCCTATATGTCACCAAGCCTTGTCAGCACTTGATACCACATGAAGCACTCAATGAGTCTTGTCAGCAGCTCATGTGACGCACCTCACTCTGACAGTGCAGCTGCTGAGTTGAGGCATGCAAATGACATGCAGGTTCCCAGTGGGCAGGCAGGACCTGGTAGTGGCAATGCCCAGTGACCTGAAGCATGCTTCCCTCATACAGGCCAGTGCAGCTTGGCGCCAGGTCAGACTGTGACAACATGCACCTGCAAGCCTGCATTACAGCTCAAAGGTCATCTCACGCAGCAATTTGCAGCAAGCAATCATATGTTTACTGATGCCAACCCCGTAAGACTGTGCTGTTGCTTTCATTGTCAATGCACAAGCTGATGCATAAGCAAGCTGCTGAGCAAGTCCATTCCTTTCTGTGTGGACAATTGGAGTTGCAGCTATACCAACCAAGCAATATATTCATTTGTCCAATGCAGCCTTATCTTTTGTGGCGGCCAGACAGCGAGTAAGCTTGGCAAACCAGTACCAGACGTCTGTTGCAGAGGACCCCTGCAAGTGCAGTTGTTGACATCTGCAGGAATTGCGGACGTACATTGCTGTGAACACGTCCTTGATCCCACTGGCACGCCCTGTTAGCCCCAGCGATACAGAGCTGTGGCGCAGCTACCCAGATGATGTTGAGGAAATGATGAAGTGGGGGTGTCAGACGTGGGAGCCGCGCATGGCTCTCACCCCCTTCTTTGCTCATGACGCCTTCCAGGGGGAGTACGAGTGGATCCTGTATGGTCATGATGACACCTTCTTCTTTGTGGAGGGGGTGCTGGAGCTGCTGCAGGACTTTGACCCCTCCTTGCCCTACGTCATCACAGGTAGGCTGCTTGACATGCACTACTTTTCATTCAGCTTCTGTCAGTCAAGTTTTGGCAGCAAATCAGCGCCTGGCAACTTGAGCAAGCCCATGACTGCAGCCTATTTGTCAGCATTTGTAGCAGCAGTGGCAGATCGCCTCATTTCTGTATCTGCAGTGCTGGCAATGAAGTTGCTTGCCTCATTGTGCCTTGAGCTCAATCTACCTGTGAAGACATCATTGCTACATGCATAATTCACCTGTGTCAACTTGCCTGCTGAGTAGAGGCCTGAGAAAGAGCCAGATGTGCTGTCCCCAAGGCAACTGTGTCCATGCAGACAACAAGCCGACGATACAACATGCCTGATCTGCCACACAAAGTTGATAAAATTGCATCATCGCTTGTGTGACCTTGCCTTGTGCTCAAGGATTCACTGTCCTGTCCATGTCAGTGAATGATACTCTGTATCACTTGTGTGCCATGCCTGAGGGATTGGCGCCAATCAATTGTGCATCTTACAGCTCACACCACGTATTAGTGATGTATGCTCCCAAACACTTGTGTATTGCACATGACACCTTGAACACTGCCCTGGAGATGAATTGCTTGTGCTGCAGACCACTTTTGGTGGACAGATGAGCCCTTGGAGGCAGCAACAGACTTCTACCACCCCAATGAGTATGCGCCGCACTGCCTGCCTTGCCACTGGACCACACAAGATGAACAGCGTTCCATGAGCCGCATTGATGACTACAAGCCCTTCACCCCCTACATTGGCTGCCCCTGTACGGCAGAGCACATCTGCCGCAATGACAAGCGCAACTTGTATAAGAAAGCATGCAACTCACCGCAAGAGCCCCTGCCTTTCAGGTCAGCATCGGTCAGCAATCAACATGGCACAGATACCTGTCAAAAACTCCTTTTGCTTCTCTGTATGTGTGACATCACTGCAATTGTTGGCTGCGTTTGGTTAGCTGTGTTGTCACCAAACATGGCAGTACAAATTTTCTTGTTACCTTGATTTGATAAGCACGCAGGCTTGATCAGAATTGGCAACAGCTGCTAGGCTACCCAACTTGACTTAATTGGTCAGGGCTGTCTCATAACTTTGCAATGTTGGGATTGAGTGTGACTTTGCTCAGCCAGTGCTGAAACATATTGCAGCTGTTTGCATGCTGCATATGCGCTGGCTTGCAACGCAAAGCAATGCGCAAGGCAGTGATCAGTATTATTAGTGCAGGATGGATGCTGGAGCAGGGGTGCTAATAAGCCGAGGCCTCATGGAGAAGGTGCCCCTGGAGTTCATGCACAAGTGTATCTTTGACATCAAGAGAGCACATGGTAAGTCCAGCAAAGCAAGGCACCAGCAATCGCATCTGCAGCAATTGGTCAGACCACACATCATCATTTGTCCACATTTGATCAAGCTGTGACCACATAAAATTGTGTGGGAGCACCAGAGCTGGAAGCACTCTAGTGTCACATGTAGCAGAATGACACAGGCAGCATGGCATGAGCAGGAACAAGCACACATTGGCCATTCCCAATGCTGCAGTTTCTATGCAGCTCTTGACTGCTATTTCACAGGAAGTGCTTTCAGGTGTGTGTACCTCACACCTGAAACCACTCATCATGCTCCGATGCTTAGTACATGCGTTGGTGTGCAGAGGCGGATGATCTGTTCAGCCGGTGTCTGCAGCAGGCAGGCTATGCTTCCATATCATCAGGCTTCATCTACACTAGGAGGCCAAGAGCTTTGACCTAGGCCCGCAACACAGCCCCCTCCTAGAGCACACCTTCACTGCTGTTGTCAGAGCTTACAGATGCTGAATGTGTGACCTAATGTGCAGGGGCAGACGACCTGTTCAGCCGGTGTCTGCAGCAGGCAGGCTATGCTTTCACCTCTCCAGGCTACAGCTTTTACCACTGGGAGGCCAAGAGCTTTGACCCCGGCCCGCAGCACAGCCCCTTGCTAGAGAGCACTTTCACTGCTGCAGCCGCTGGGGCAGCACTTGACCCCATTGCTTTGGTGAGTACACACCTCAGACAGATTGTTGCCCGTGCTGCCATACTAGCTATGGTTGTATCTACTGTCTTTGAGCAGTTTTCTGCAATCTGACATCAGCCAGCTTTGAAAATGCTATCTGCACAGCACCTCCTGGCTTCAGATGTCACATTCAGCTGCAGTAAACTCTACATAAAAGGACACTCCAGATCAGGACATTCTCATTGTGCAGACCATATAATTGGGAAGCAATCAATGCATTCTGACTGCTGTTGTACCTCTGAACAAGGCATTTTCATAAAAGCACGCTTCTCTTGAGAAGCAGTGCAATTGCTATAAGGACAAGTCACTGTGTGCGCCGTGGGCTACATGCCTTTCACATAGTTTTCTGCGTACAGGACACTGTCAGTCATGTAATCACCACACATACAAAGCCAGAGCGGCTGGGAATGGATTCAGCGCCAGATATGATGCTCAAGCTGCAGAAAGCTTATGACACATGGCGTGCTGCTTTGACAGCCACTCAGCGCCCAGTCGCAATCTAGGCCCCAAACCACTACAATCAGGTCTGCGCCCCTGCTGTTGTTCACATGCTTGTAATGATATATTCATGCCAGAACAGCATATTTTGCAAATGTATATATACATGTACCAGTCATCACATGCTCACATCTGAAGCGGTTTGAAACCACTTCTTCAGCTTGATGCAGGAAGCATCCAAGAAATTAGCATGCAAGCAGCATTGAGCTGCAATCAGCATGGCCCAGGTGCTTTTGTCAGCAGGGTTCGACTATGTGTTGCAAACACCCAGATTTCTACTTTTCACATGTGCATTTGTGTCTGAGTGGGTGTGTGACTCATGATTGGTGCATTCTAGTATCTCCATGCTCCCAGCCTCATCACTCTTGCCTGCCCACTGTATTTTTGAAATTCAACTGCTGCTACTGCAGGAGCAGACCTCTTCAGCACTTGGGAATGTAGAGTTAGATTCCAGCTCTCTGTCAAGATCGTGATCACCCCACTTCTAGAATTGCAATATGAGTATGCAATGTGCCTCTGAGTATCTGTAGCAGTTTATATGCACGAACGTATGTAGGTTCATGTGCAGCTTGTTGAGTGAGTTGTAGTATTGGTATGCACGTTTGATTGTTGCTTGCACCGTATTTGATTCATCAGTAGCTGTATGCATCAGCTGCTGTTTGTATGTGTCTGTATGAGAGGCGTGTTCACACAGTTGTTATTGCTGACATGCAATCTGGCATGATGCCTTTGGATAAGCTGTAATAACGCACAGTGGTGGCATTCAAGTCTTGGGCTTGCCCTAGCTATACCATAGTAAGCGTCCTGCAGAGAGCTGCCAACGATCACAGGAGCTGGTTGGGCATGCACAACACAAGCACTGCAACAGCAGGACGTGGTCAGTCTGTGCATCACACATAGTTCACTTGTTGCATGCATCTGGACCCTCTGCAGTCTCTTGCAGTCCAACCGACAGTCTGGGCTCTGCAGAGGTCTAATTACTAATGGCACTCAGATGACATCATGCATGCAAGCTTCCGCTAGATACACTTGCTCGTGTTGGCAGCGCATGCATGTCGTTTGGTCACCGGGATAGCGTGCACTTGCTGCCGGTCCGATTCGTTTGACGTACTGCTGTACGTCAAACGAGCGTAAAACTCAAAGCCCCGGTGACGCTGCTGTGTCAGTCTGCATCGTATGCCCTGCGCGTAGGTCCGTCATATGCAATCTGCGACACATTGCAGCACATATCACTCTGCCTTCGCATTCACCTCAAGAACTTTCGGCACCTTTCTGAGCCGCCGCAGAAAAGTTGACCAAGGTCGGGGGCACTCAGGATCACCACCTGCGCGCGCTGTTTTACACCCGCAAATCGGCAAGCAGATAGCTCACTTCGTGCAGGTGAGCAGCTGATGCCCATGCACAACCGCGCTTTGACAATTTGCTCGCAGAGTGTTCACCACAAGTGTGCTATGTGACTCATGCAATAAAGTTGAGAGCTTACAGCGGGCTGTGCTGTTCTGCCTGTCATCATGGTCAGCATGATTGCCATTGCTTATGCGTAGACATTTGTGTGCAGGCAAACATGTCAGCTTCTGCTGCGACTGTTGCAGAGCCTCCCAAAAGGTGACAATGCTGCATGCATCATGAAGGTGCATGCGCCTTGTGTCGGAGTTGCCAGTGTTTGCCTAGCAGCCTAGCAGCATGTGCAGACCATGTCAGCATGCTGCACAGGGTGGTCATTTGCGGTGGAGGTATCATTGGCTCAGCTATAGCATATTATCTGGCTGTCAAGGGTGTAGCAGCCACTGTGGTAGAGCGTGCCTTCATTGCATGTGCTTCATCAGGTATGACTAGAATCCTATTGCATATCAAGTTCAGCTGATACTTCTTAAGCAGGATCAGCAGGTAACTGTCACTCTGACATGGACTCTGTAAACTGTTTCACATTGCTGCTTGAGGTTCAAGCAGGATAGCTCGCTCAAGGTGCTGGTGGTCTGCTGGCTCATGATGTTGTGCTCACAGGCTCTGTGGCTTAAACCTGCCTTGAAGGCATCTCATTCAATCAGTCCGATGCAGCTTCATAGATATCTGCCCACATCCATGTCTTGACAGCCTAGTGATGTTGTATTGGAGATTGTTTGCTGAATGTCAACACAAAAGAGCCTGCATGCCAGGCCTGAAGTGCTGTGACATGCAGCCACATACACCTGTACAAATCCCATGTGCTGCATACACTGCTGTAGCAAGAGCATCAGATGGGTGCAATCAAGTACAGTCTCTGAGAGTGCTGTCAGAGCTGACAGATCGTGCATCAATTGCCCTCAAGTGCACTGCTGAAGTGCGCTGCGAAAGTGCTGTGACTGCTGATGATTGGGGTACCCCTGCAGGCAAGGCAGGGGGTTTCTTGGCTCTAGACTGGCAGGATGGGGGCGCCACAGGACCCCTAGGCCGCCTCAGCTTCCAGCTACATCAAGAACTTGCTGACACTCTAGGCAAGGACATTGGCTACCGCCGTGTGCAGACCCTGTCTGCTGCCGCTGCCCCTGCTAAGAAAGGTGAACCCTCTGTCATGCTATGTCCATGTTGCAGCTGCACCAGGAGATTTTGACACTCTGGGCATGAACATCGGCTACCGACTTGTCTAGACATTTTGTGCTGCTGCCCCTGCTCACAAAGCTGAATTGTTTGTCAGGTTTGCCCACCTATGACAAAGCAGGTTGTGCTGTCTACATGACAGTGTCAGATGGCCTGCTAGGCACAAAAGCCAAGGGTCAACCCAGAGACACTTGGCAGACACTGCCCATGTAGATGAAGCAGTACCTGCAATCATTCATTCTATGTATGCTAGATAGGCTCAGCAGGCCCAGCTAGGTACGTAACGGAGCAATCAACTGTCCAACCAGTTGGGTCCTGTGCTATCCTAAATTATCTAAACTGTGCATGAGGGGAGGTGAGGTCCTTGTAAACGGTTGTCTGCCGAGTGTCTCTGGGTTTGCAAACATGGTCACTAGCATTCATATGGCAGGCTCTGCTGTTTGCCAGGCTTGGACAGTTTGTTGGAACATTGCACTGCAAAGACGCTCTGACAAGACCGGCCTACTGTAGCATGTCTACTGTGGTATGCCATGTTGTACAACTGAGCCCAGGCTCATACTACTTAGTGATGGGTGCAGGCGCGCATCACAGTAATACAAGAGGGTCACAGCCGGGCAGGCGAGCCGGCGCTCCAGCTTGGCTAGACGGAAGCGTCTCGAGGATCAAGGTGCGCTCAGACTATTGCTGCATCAGCGACGCCATCACCCAACACAATTGGCACAGACAGACATGTGAAATTGTTTGTTTTTGGCTTAGCTTGTCCTGCTATCAGTGTGCAAACACAGACTGACTTGAGGTCAGCAAGTTGGCATCTTCCTTTTGGGCAGCCAATTTGTTCCCTCTTACACCAGAACCTCTTACACAAGAACAAAGCTTGCAACTTGACAACCTAATTGCCTGATGATTGTCATAGGACATGGAAGCTACTCTTGCTGGCCATGTTATAGTCCTCAGTGCTCTGAAGATGCAAATTTGCTGTGCATGATCATAATCATCCAGGGCTCTCGCTGTGTAGCATAGTCAGCCGGTACAAATGGAGCAGATGCCTGACAGCTTGACCATCCATGCATATGCTTGACTATGCTTGCCTGTATTGCCAATGACCACCTAAGTGTGTTACAGCCAATGGGGGATGAGGAGAGCACAGCCCAGGTGCATCCTCAGAAGCTGTCCCAGGCGCTCATGGAAGCGGCGCAGCAGAAGGGGGCGCAGCTGCGCATCGGCGAAGTCCAGAACATCACCACCTCTGGCAACAAAGTCACAGGTCAGACGCAGATCTTTGGCTTACTTGCCTCAGGCCCTGAGTGTTGACCACAGTGAACAGCTTGCTTGAAATGCCGTCTGTGAATGAACACTTGCCAGGGGATTCAATTCTGAAAATGCCTTTGTGCCTTGGGCCGCTCATTTGGAGTGTGTGCAGCTGTTTGGTCTGCTGAACTGTTGCAACAACTGGCAAGACAGGACTTTAGCCACTCACACAATTTGGACTTGTGACTGTGCTCACGGCAAAGTTGCCTTCTATTTGCTGGTCACCACCAAAATAATGGTCTTGAGCATCAATGTTGGTTGTATGTGACAACAGGGGTGGTGGTGGATGGTGAGGAGGTGGAGGCAGATGCAGTGGTGATTGCCATGGGGCCCTGGTCTGGCCAGGCTGCTAAGTGGCTGCCAGTGCCAAACATCACGGGGCAGAAGTACGCCAGCATTGTGCTCAGACCTGATGAAGACATCTCCAACCACATGCTCTTCCTCAGCTACAAGACAAATTCAGGTGCAGTCACTACAAAGCACAGATCCAATGCATCATGGTGTGTGAGACAAAAGCTAGCATCTCTCACTGCAGACATGCATTGCTTCAAGATGCAATTAACTTTGCCACTTTGTTGTGCTGTCAGCAAGTAGAGCATGCTGAAGCAAGAGGTAAGCAACTCTACATGGTGAGCTGTTTTCTAAACAGCAAGATGCAACTGCCTTTATCAGTGTTGACTCCTGAGCGCATATCGCCAGCTCAGCTTGAAATTTAGACCATGTGTTTGACCACGCCTTTTGGTATCCTTATCTGCTTTGGTCTTACCCATGTAGTAGATGTCCAGAATAGCATGAATGATGTGCTGCAGCTTGTGATCAGTGGACCCATATTATTCACCTGCAGGCTAATGTCAACTACAGCTTCAGCAAGAATGCATATCTGTAGAAGGAAATACCATACTTATCCTCCACAACAAGCTTAGTGACAATGAGCAAGCAGCCGTTCTAGTCATGAGTCTTTGACAGCTGTTCAATTCCCCTGCCTTGCATCACATGGCACTACTGCCCTAGAATCATCACCCTGATGTTGCAATGTACTCCCATGTGCGGGCCAGTCTCTATGGCCTGAAGTCTCAAGGTCAGATGGCTCTGTCTACCTCTGTGGATTCCCAGGGCCTGTTGCTCTGCCCAACAACCCCATTCGCCTTTCGATAGACAGAGCTGCCACCTCAAAGTCATCCTCCTGAGAAAAGCTTTCTCAAGTGTTTGCAGCTGAATCCATTGAGATTGAAGTCCTGCCCAAGGCCAGACAATCTTGTCTACATCATTGATTCCCCAGACCAAGCTGCCCTGCCTAATGACCCAGACCATCCAAAAGTCAGTGTCTTGAAAGGTGTGGTCTGTTGCATGTGCAGGTCAGTCCATAGAGCCTGAAGTCTATGCAAGGCCAGATGGCTCTGTTTAGGTGTGTGGATGTCCAGAATACATTGCACTTCCAAATAACCCCAAAACCATTCAGGCAGGCCCCCAGTCACTAGAGGACTCAAAGGATGATGCATATGCAGGTCAATCCATAGAGCCTGAAGTATACCCAAGGCCAGATGGTTCAGTTTACATTTGTGGATCCCCAGAGTACATTGCCCTACCAAACGACCCCAAGACCATTCAGGCAGACCCTCAGTCGATAGAAGATCTGAAGGAGGTGGCTCGCAGTGTGTCATCCAAGCTAGCAGAAGCCCCTATGGAGGTGGGGCAGAGTTGTTTTCTGCCCTTGAGCCCTGATGGCCTGCCTGTTATGGGCAAGGTGCCAGGAGTGCAAGGCGCTTACATTGCTTCAGGTATGCTCAAGACTAGCCCACTTGCTGATGGGAGTTTTCACTGTTTTGTTGGGATTTGTGCAATGCCCTTGAGCCCCGATGGGCTGCCTGTTTGGGCAAGATGCAGCTTGGCACATCTCCCCATTCAGCAAGCAGCCGTCTGCTACAGATTGCCTAGTCCTTGTGCGTTGCTACAGGCTCGAGCTACTTTCAAGCCTTTAGCATAAATCCCGACGTCACAGTGTCAAGCTGCCTATGAATCAGGTCGTGTCTATATGGTGAAGGACTGACAGCATGTGTTGGATGGTGTATGCAGGCCACAGCTGTTGGGGCATTTTGAATGGCCCAGCAACTGGTTTGGTGATGGCAGAGCTAATTGCAGAAGGTAAAGTCAGCTCAGTTGACATACGCAAACTTGACCCAAAGCGCCTTGCGTAGCATCATATGCCAACTTGAGTCTAAGCGCCTTAGCATTAAGCGCGTATAGCTTCAAGGTGTAAAGATGATACGTAATGTGGCAGCATGGACAGAAGCAGCAGACCAACAGGCCAGACTGCTGCAGCTCAGTGCTGTAATGCTCGATGTCGGTACCCTTTGATTCACTGGCCCTTGAGACCTACTAGCTTCTGCCAATTGCCGTGTTCTTGATGGATTGTGTTCTGTTGTGGATCTCAAGAGTGTGGTTGATTTGCAATGAGATTTGTGTGAGGGTTCACAGATTGAGTTGAAGAAGTTGTTGTGTGTGTTGTTGCCAAATGCACAGTGTTGCTTTGTTCAAGTTGATCAAGGCAACTAGATATGGCACAAGCTGCCACGAGCTGCTCATGTTCAATGCAATGTGTGTGGACTGAGTTGAAGCAACAATTGCCAGCAGGGCACAAGGCCTAGAATTTTGTGGCAAATTTCCTATCGATATTTACAGGACCTTTGAAACATGTCTTAAAAGCAAACACAGTATTTAATTGCAACTTCTGTCACGAGTCATCATATGTACAGCTAACAGCTGGATGAGAGATGTCAACCATTACGTCATCTGTGTATGGCGAATGCTTCTCAGGTCTGTTTACATCGTGCTGATCCCATGCATTGCGTGAGGTGGCTGTCATGCCTCGGCTACAAGACCCTGCTTTGTCCTCTGTACCAACAACTCATGTTGCGAATAAGACCTGACAAAGAAACTCGCATCGTGTTACAATGTGGTTTCGGAGCAACTACTTCCTTGTTTCCGCTGCGACTTCTACTGCGATCGCTTTGTGACCTGGTAACCGAGATTGAAGCCCCACATCGGCAGATTGCTTCCATTGGCTGGTGGTCGTACAGACAGGCATACAGAGCGTGCAGTTTCCAGCAGCCAGGGGGGTACGTGCTCCGCTGGGACGCCAAAGTGGACTGGAACGCAATGTCGCTGTCGTTCGAAAAGGCCATAGACAGCAGGCATCAGAGCAGCAGTCTTGAGCCTGAACAGGTAAAGGTCAGCATCATTGTGACGACTGCTGCCGTTTTTATTGAAGAGTTGACAGCCTGCCTGGAAGACTCAAAAGAGGAGAAGGCTCTCGACGACCTGTCCACCATTTGCAGCAAGGCCTTGACGGACATCAAACCACTGACTTCTTGTCAAACAAGCAAAGAAAAGCAGTATTGGTTGGCGCTGAGCAGTCTGTCCCAAATTCTGACAAGAACACTGGAAAGTCTGCCCAGTGGGAGTGATCTTTTGGAACAGATCCTTGACCCTCTGCAGCCTGCAAACGGTATGAAGGAAGTGCACAATTTACCAATGGCGCTCACCAGGCCTCCAGGATTCAGTTTTGGGAGATGATCAGGTCCCACATTGGAACCATTGAGGCAGCACCATCATTGTTGAAGGTCCTGCCGTTGGTGTTGCAGCATGCCTCTAGTCAGTGGTGCATCAGGTAAGCACCTATGTGGGCGCCGCACTTACAGTACATGCAAGATCTGGGTTCATATTAGCCTCAACAACATGTGTGGAGGGCTCAGCATATACAATCCTGAAGATGGCAATTTGCATGCCTAAGTCTGCTCAAACCAACCCATTTTGATGTTGAGAAGCCTTGTAGATGCACTTTTATTGTCAAAGGCTTTTAGAAAGCTAGACTCAGGCCAAAGACACTGAACGGAGTTGCACTATTGCACATACCGGATACAAGATCGGTCCAAACAGTCATGTGGGTACTGGAGTTAGGTGACTGAGCCTGGACCACATGCACCAGATTATTCAACATTTTCTATGCTGTAGAGGCTGTTTTAATAACACTGCCTATGGAAAGAACATTCTCTCTTTCAATTGCTGCAGCACTCAACTGATCATGATCAACCTGCAATCCAAATCATGGCTGTTGTGTCGAACCATGCAGATTGTCCACAACCTGATTCTGTTGCAAGGTATGGGCCTGTGCAATCCTGCCAATTCTGCATTTCAGTTCGCACAACTAGCAACATCATCCGGGCTGGTGCGAAGCACCTGTAAGCAGCTGCTCATGCGCAATGGACAGCAATATGACCTACGCCACCCACAGGTAGCTACAGAGCATTCAAATAACTTATTACTTTTTATCTGCCTTTGAGGCAGTGCGTTATTTTGACACATGCAACTCGTGGCTGAAGTCAGTGATGTGTGGAGGAACTGCAGAATGTGACATCGCACTGAAGCACATTCTACCGAATGAAGCATATCCTGTATTGCAAGCTAAACCTGCTACACCGCTTGCTCAATGATCCAATAACTGACAGTGTTAGCTGCACACCCTATTGCTCATGCTGCCGTACATGAGCGCTGTAACACAGACCTAGGCAGTATATGTGTAACAATAGCTGAACGAGGGTCAATAGCAGTTTGTTGCGCCTCAGCCGTCACCTGTAGATGAGGCCTGCATGATTTCGTCCGCTGCGCTGAGTATTGTGCTGTCAGCTGTTGACGTCTGATGAGAACCGTGTGAGCATTCAGGGCCATGCACATGCGCTGCTGGTCCGTCGCTGGCAGTGGGTTGATGATCATGTTGACAGTCAGCACTACATAGGTGCTGTGGTCCAACAAGGGTTTTGAGAGCTTCGTCTCGCTCTTCAGGTGGGAGTTGCTCTAGCTGCACATTACAATGCAGCCCATTGAAACAGGCTTATGGCAAGCGAGCACAAAAGCATTGCATGCAGCAACAATCTGACGGTCACTGCAACAAGAGCTTAAGGCAGATGACAAAATGGCAGACTGTATGTGCTGCCAGACTCAAGTCAAAGCATGCTCAGCACACCCTTCAAAGCTCCAATGTGGTGTTGACACTGAGACGCAGCGGGTTGGTCACAAGATGCCCACAAAACACAACATGCTGGATGCTGCTTACCCTTTCTGCAACTTGAGCAACAAGAAACTGCTGCTGCTCCTGATGACTCATGCCCTCCATTTGCGCCACCAGAGCATCATTCTGTGCACAGTCAAGGTCTCAATTGCAGTGTCAGGTTCATCAGCACATACAATAGATTACCAACTTGGTTCAAACAACTTGGCACATGGACAACACACATGGCTTTGTGTTGATGTGCGCATCTCCATGGCAAGCAATCTTTGCACAGCATGGCAAAAACACACCTGCTCGCGCATGGCTTTGACGCGCTCTTTCCTGAGCTGAAATTCTTCAGGGGCTAGTTCAGCCTCGTTTACGGCTTCTTCCTCCCTACATGCCAGGACATACTGGGCCAAGCAGTCATAGGGGGATTTTCTGTGTCTAGCTTAATTTGAACATGATCTGTGGGCATTCATGAGCTTCCGTTCACAACAAGCGAATGATGTCAAACACATTGTCTAAAGCTTGGCCACTATGCCGCCTTCTCACCTTTCAACACTTGCGACAAATAGCCTCATGAAGTCAGTGTCATCCTGATATAGGTCTCCAACTTGACTCAGGCAAGCTATACCCCAAACTCCGTCAATGCCTTGAGCCTTAAACAGCTCTTTCTGCAAGTCTGTAATGACCTCTTCTGGTTCCTACACACCAGGGTCCCACCTTTGAAAGTAAGCAGACCAGGGTGCCATGCCCAAGCACAACACTGCCATCAAATGTCTGTGCAAAGAGGATGTGCGACTTCAAAGCAGTCTCGGCGGGCTCGACAATCTATTTGTGGAGGCCAGATCAGCTTACCTGCTCCTGATCTGCTGCTGCTTTGAGCTCCCGCTTCACAGCTGCACCTCACACGACATGAATCAGGTCGCTGAAAGCAATGCATAAACAGGTGCTATGCTTGCGCGTACACGCCGCCGACCTGCGGCATCCAACAGAGTGGTACTCGCGGTGAAGAACTTTGTCAGCTGCTCCTGCACGACTCAGACAGCGAAGGTTACGAGGGCTGTCTAAGACGCGATGATCGATGCCAGAGCTTGTCAGCACCTTCGATAGCATTCCGCTATGCTGCAATGGGCCTGAAGCATACTGTCCGACGAGCTGCGTCACTGCGTCTCGCATCCACGACATCGCAGTTGCATACGAAACGAATGCGGAATGGACCGACAACGCGCGCCTTCAGCCACCAGGATGCTGTTATTGATGTCGAGACGCACAATCTCTAAAGTCCATGGTCGCGAGCGCTGTGCCAGCTGGTGAACTGTCGTTGACAGAAACACAACAATAGCTGGCGTTATTTCGACGGAACGCGTATTCAACACGGAGGGCAAGCCTTGCATCAGTAGCAAGACAGTAGCGCTTCGCAAAACCTAGGTAGATCAGCATTGAATGCGCTCGACCTGGCTCTGCAACCGCAGTAGGGGCCATGTGTCAACAGTCTACGTGGATGCCGCATCGCTGATGATGCGCTGGTTGCACCACTGATTCAGGTCTGAGCAAGACACCTTGTAGGTCTTGATTGACTCGGTAGCAGTTCAGCAGGGTCGTCACTGAGAGCGGCGTCCGGCATCGCTCAGCATGTCGAAGATCAAAGCGTTTGGCGAAGGGGAATGGGTATCAGAGAAGACCAAGGAGTTGGACAAGCTAGGAGGTATCTTGCAGCAGTCTTAAGTGCAGTGTACACCGCAGCAATTGAGCAGCATGTAGCATCTCCTTGTCATGCATGATACAGGCAAGAATCGGCCACCTGTAAAGCGCGGTGAGTCACTGAAGATGAAGCTTCAGTGGCTTCAGGTTGGTACTGTGTTCTAGCAGAGTGTCCGAGTGCAGCTGCATGTCATGCCATCTCAATACTTGTGGCACTACTGACAAGCCTAATGAGTGCAGGAAGGATTGCAAACCACACAGAAGGTTGCCACAGCTTCTTTGAAAAAAGATGACAACAATGCAAAATGGGAGCTGAAGCAGCAGGTGCGCTCCAGGCATCGTTATTGCATATCATTCAGCATTTAGCTGATCATTGACCCTCAAGGGCACATACATGCAGAATAGTCGTCCTGACAGATGGGCCCTGTCTTGTCCAGGAGAAAAAGAAGAATGTGGCCAAAGTCATGCCCATGGCTTTTGGCAGGAGAATTGGCGAGTCAGAGCCTCCAAGGTCAATATGCAGCCATGGCAGTGTTGCAGCCATGACAGCATTGCAAAATTTCATTGCGTCAATTGATCAGCCATGCAGCTCTCATCTTCAGGCAGCATTAGATGGCTGGTGTAGTGCCCTCAAAGGCTTGAGCAGCCATGCAGCAGCTGCCGACCAGATATTCCTTGACGGGCCTTTGACAGCCATTCACACTTGCAGCCAGGCTATCAAAGATTACTTCCAGATGTGCTGATGGCACATTTTCAGCGTCCTCTTTCCTCACACAGCAGTTCCAGCACCTCTCACAACGCACCACCGTGACACCTCAGCATCTGATGTGCAGTCAATAGAGACACTGTCAATCACGCATGCGCAATGTCATCTAGAGATGCATTACGTCTGTGCATTGTTTTGTACAAATGGAAGCAGTGTAAGCACCTTACCTCTTGCCTGCTGCATCAACAACACAAGTCTGCTGCTGTCACAGGAAAGCATTGGTAGACTCTGGGCTGAGTGTCCGCAGTCTGGGCCTCAACTCAGCGCGAGGCACAAGGGATGAAGCAAGCAAGTCAGATACATCAGCTTCCAAGAATGGCAGCATGAGTGCAAGGAGCAGCAGCCCAGTGCCCCCGCGTACTTCTTCACCTGCTGCCAATTCTGCTGCCTCATCTTCTTCTTCAGCAAGTCCTGCAGCTTCTGCTGCCAGCCTGTCGCCTTACAATGCCCCCATGCCAGCAGGCAAGCGCCAGAGCATCATGATGATGCGCCGTGGCAGCATGGCCAGGAAAAGCTTGATGGGGGCACAGATAGGCAAAGGTAAGCCCTACAAGCCTGCGCTGCTTCACACACATGCTATCAGCTGGCTGTGGTGGCGTGACTTGTCAATTGCCTTCACATGTCAAGCCTCACTCAAGAACATGCTGAACTCTATGCGAGCCACACAACACAGTATAGCCTATAAAAGCGTTCACTGCAGTCCATATGCCTTGTCGACTTTACGTGAAGTTAATGTGTGCCATTTGCGCTGAAAGCTGCAAGCCGCCCATGAGCAAACCTATTAGCTGGCTTCAGCTGCGACGTAATGCTTGAGTGTCTCGCAAGTGCTGCATCACATGTCTTACAGCACTGGCAGCATGACTGCATCCTTTCAGAAACCATTGTCTGAAACAAGACCTCTTGTCTAAATCGTATTCAACAGCGTCTACATGCAATGTGTCAAAACAGGACCATATTCTGTTCTGCATTTCAGAAGTTGGGAACTGGCTGGTTGTCATTAGAGGGTGTTTACAGTCAAGCTAGGTCACCCAGACTGTCTCCTCTGCCAGAGGGGTATCACTCTGAACAGGCAGGTGCTATCATGCTTGGCTGCAGGTGGCGTACCTCAGTGGCGCCTGAACATCATACGTGCCAAGACCAAGTTCAGGGCAGCAATGAAGGCCATGCCAGCCCTGAAAAGAGCTGTCAAGTCCAAGGGCTCCACAATACCACGCTTGGACAGCTTTGGTGGGTTCACATCAATCAACGGCATGCAAATGTGCAGGTGCTGTGGAACGTGAAACATGCATCTTTTTGCGAATGCAGCAAAAGGCAGTCTGCAGTTGCAGCAACAGCAGGCATCCTGTGTAGAACCTGTTTCATGTGACTGTTGCAAAAGCTGCTCTTGAGCAAGGCACTCAGTGTGATGTACAGTACCAATTTGTTGGCTTGTCAGTCTGATGCAAAGCAATACTGCAGGATTGATGCTGGAGACTGCATTAGGGGCCGACCTTGACAGGTTTGGTGAATGTCAAACAAGACTAGTCAAGTTGAATCCCAAGCTGATCGGCTTGGAAGAAGGAACTGCTGCAACACACCCTCCGAAAGCCAGTGCACCCCTGCCTGCTACAGTCATGGCCGCACCAGCATTGCCCTCAGCAGTCTCAGGCATACCAGCAATTGATTCAGCTGACGCTACCACACCAGGTGCGGGCGTTGCTTTCATTGCAAACATCAGCATCAGAACAAAGCGTCAAAGCTCACCAGTTAAACAGCTGAGCGACACTGAGCGATGCCATGCAGCATGCTTTGACTTTCAGGCAGTGCTTCTTGCAGCGCTTCATGGGTCTGCAGCTGATGAGTAACTCTGCATTTGGCAGTTTTGCTTCATCAAGATTGCTGATGTCCCAACGCGAATCTCCTGAGGTGTACCAGGATGTGGCAGTGCTGTCTGATCTCACACCAAGGCTACGCTGTTCTTTTTGTGCAGCAGTCTTAAGATTGTTCAATGTGTGGAAACGCAGCAAGCACTGGTTGTCTGGTGGCGTTTGTCAGATGACAGCATGGTGTTTATGCAGAGGCTGATGCAGAGGAGCGGGCCAAGGCATTAAATATGATGCGCATGCTGGCCAACAGGCAGAACTCACGCTGGCTTGAAGCAAAGGAGTGGGACGCCCCCTACACCTTTGATGCCACCAAGTTCCCTACCCTACTAGGTGACCATCCCCTGCTTGCAACGCATTGCCTTGAGTGACTTATGATCAAGATCGTGCAATGTATCTTGCTGCCTGCATTCAACTCATTGTCTCAGAGCTTGATGCAGTGTACTTTGCCTTCAATATAGCAATGACATTTATGACGTTTAAGATGTCTAGATGTATCTGATGACAAAAACAGATGTGCATCAAGGCCATAGTGCACAGTGGGCACAAAGCAGCCCTGGACAGCTTTCCTGTGCTTTTTGTTGGGTGTGAAGCGTATACTAATGCCAACTGTGATTCAAAGCTGCATAAGCTTGCATTATGCCTCTGGCATGCACCTGCCAATGTTGGAATGTGACAAAACGGGTGTTGCTCAGGTGGAGAGGAGTTCAGCAAGTACAAGCAGCAAGTGGTTGAGATGCTGAAAACGGGGCAGCTGGTGGTGCAGATGCTGGCGGCTGAGGAGAGCATCCTCATGCCTGATGGCAGCCGCAAAGCCACCTTCACACAAGAAACATGGGACATGGTACGCATTTTGATGAATTCTTGGCGCTGGCCTGTGTTTCACATTTGGGTCACAACTAACATGGGCAGCTGCTGTTCATCACAATGTGACGTGGTCGACAGCATTGAAGAGATTGGAGCAGCGTTGTGTGTGCCTAGCTTGTTCCATATGAATTTGTTTCATTCTACTTGCATCTTGTGCATTGTCCATGCACCATAAGTGTATTGCCACCTATCAACACTGTCACATGCATTTGCTGTGCTGATATGGCAGCTGCAAGACACGCTTGGACACTGGCAATTTGCACCATCAAGCAGGCAGAAGCAGCCCGCCTCTTGGCAGCAGAGAGAAGCTCATTTTGCCAACCTTGTGTACCAGGGCACTTGATGCAAGCAACAATATGAAATCCTGCAGTCTGCCTGACAGTGCCAGGGCAGCATATGCATGAAGCAAGCAGGACTGCTCAGTTGAATTGGCCGCTGATCATCCAAATTGCATTGCTATGCTGCTGTGGACCTCACATTCATTCTGTTGAGGCAAGTACAGCTAAAGCAGCAAATGTCTGATCCAACATTGTGTGCTGGTGACTGGCGCCATGGTGCCGCTCCAACAGGCTTCTGGTTTCAGGAGAGCGCATAGATCAGCTGACACTAGGGGTCAACCAGCTGCTGGCCCTCAGGCAGGCCACACCTGATTGTCTCTGTTTCAAGATACCCAGAAGCAACAAGTGGTCAAGGATCAATATCACTGTGACACTTGCAGGTGCGGTGGTGCTGCCCCAACAGGCTGCTGGCCTCTGGGGAGCGTATAGACGGGCTGACACTGGGAGGCCGCCAGCTGCTGGCCCTCAGGCAGGCCGTAGAGAAGCTGGCAGGGCCTGAGGCTGTTGCCAAGATGCCCCTGCTGCTGCACCTGGCTGAGGAGATGGAAGAACCAGTGCTGGCAGACCTCAGAGCCCGTAACCTCTATGGGTCAGTTCTATTCTCTTGTGCCTCTTACTGTTCTAGATGATGTCTGTTCATGACTTCTGCCGTCGCACATTTGTAGGGAGCTTGATGAGCTTCCTGTTCTATTTGCTGCTTTTGCTGAATGCATCACACGCTTGATTTGTTGGTACAATTGGGACATATTGTCTGACCTCAGATTACTTAGCCAGCGCTTCACAGCCTTGCATGACCAGTGCATGCTTACAGCCTGAGCAAGAAGGCACGACAAGTTTTGCCCTTGCAAAGTACACTGACAGCTTGAGCTCAGTCCATGGCTAGTGCTAATGGGGTTGCTTGTGGCTTGCAGGTTTGACCGAGAAAACTTCATCATAGTCCCTCAAGTCAGGAGGTTTGGGTACCGTTTCCATGCAGACGGCAAGCGGTTCGACAGGGTAAGTGACAGTGAGGCATGGCTGAGTGGCAGCGGGTACGCCCTGCAGCAGCTGACCTGGGACCGGGAGGCGTACGTCATGGCTCCCAACTACACTGCCAGGACCTTCCTGCAAGGCTCTGTGATGGAACACCTCAAAGCCAAGAATGTGCAG
This sequence comes from Trebouxia sp. TZW2008, assembly GCA_002118135.1. Lineage (NCBI taxonomy): Eukaryota > Viridiplantae > Chlorophyta > Trebouxiophyceae > Trebouxiales > Trebouxiaceae > Trebouxia > Trebouxia sp. TZW2008. The sequence continues at coordinate 23,319 of BDIU01000385.1, forward strand.
TGAGTCTACCTTGCCCTCCTCTGCCCAATCTATTCCTCTGTTGACAAATTTTGAAACTTTACTCGGTTTGAGATTGTGAGCTATTTGTTAGTTGTTTGGGATTGCGAGTTATCAACATCATCTTGTTTGTACTGTGCTAATGAAAGAGAGTTGTTGTCAAATCACCCAAAAATTCAACTGAAACTTGCTGCCTGCACTTGTCTTGCTACTGCATGTGAAACAGAAACATTATCACAGCATGCCTGGTTGGGCTACAGGCAGTCACTAGACTGTGAATGCATGATGTGCGGTGTTGCTGACGTGCGGGCAGTCCATTGCATTTCCTTTTCCCGACAAGGCTCATGTAAGTTAAGCAATTTAACGGGCAAAGACAACCTCATGTCCCAGCAATCTAGTGAGATTCTTGCTCAGCCTTCTGCATACAAGCAAAACAAGGACAGAATGCTGAACAGCCTGTTGTATCTTTTGCACACAGGCTGTCTTTAGTAACTTTGAAGCAGCGCAAGTATGATCATGTTGTTTTGGTGGCAGGTGGATGATCAGTGGCAGGACAGCAGATCTGGCGAGGTGTGGCATAGAAGGGGCTCTGGAGGTGGACTGCCTGGCCTACACCCTCAAGCTGGCGCAGGAGCGCGGTGCCAACATGAGCTGCGAGGTCAAGCCTGTGGAGGGCCTCATTGCAGCCCGCCAACAGAACAGGTGATCTCAGCATGTCCTCTTTGATGCAGTACATTCATGATGGTGAATTTCAGTGTTGGGTGTGGCAATCTGACTTCAGGGTTGCCCCTTAGGGTTTAGGTGCGCTAATGTGGACTTTAAGGCCATGTAGCATCCCTCAGACTTGCTGACATGCTCTATATGCTTTCAATATGAGGAAACAATAGTAAGCATGGGGGTTTTGTTCAACTACACACTTGTGACATGTACACACGTGATTTCATATTGCCAGACTCAGTGCCATCTCAAGCACGCAAGCACATGAGTTGAGTTGTTGAAATGCTTGCTGCATCAACAAAGTGCTGCTTCAGATCCACACTGCACAACTTCTGTGCACAAGTCGCGATGCAGGAATTGTCTTGATGTCACTGTCCAGCTGCGCCGATATCTATAGTGCTCATGTGCAGTGTGATGGTGAGCATCAAGGGGGACACAAGGGCGCATCGCCTACCGAAGGACACTTGCCGTTTTGGCACTGATCTCAAGTTTGCAGACCTGCAGTCAGTCAAGAGCACCAAGTGGGTGAATGACTTTGTGGCATCCTGCAACAACCAGATGGTGGTCAACACAGACCGCTACATCTTTCAGATGTCTGCCCTCACTGCAATGCTCAGCAAGGGACCTCAGGCAAGCTTTCTGCCTCTACACTGTTCTGAGTGTTGATGTTACTGATGTTCTGGTCAACAGCCAGCCTCCTGAAGGTGATGTTGACAGTTTATGGTTGACACGGGACGCTTGCTCAAAGTCTCTTTTCCTGACATGCATGCAATGCCCACTGAAACTGCTGAAACAGGCGCATCTTCCTTGTACTCCCGGCAGTGGATACATCGCTGTATTGCTGTCCGTCCCTTCTGACTTGTCCAGAAAACAGAACCCAAGCTCAAGCTTGAGCTGAGCTTGCAAGGCTTTTTCAAATGCCTTGGTTGAGACTCAAGATATTTGCTGTTGGGTGCAGGGGTTCCATGCAGACATAGACCTGCATGGGCAGCAGGTGTACCTGAGCTTCCACATGGCGGATCTGACAGCCAGCCCGCAGGCCTGCTGTGCTCCCCTCCTCTCCAAGCTCCCCCTCCTCACGGTCAGATCCCACAAGGTAAGGTCCCCAAACACCCCCCCGCTCCCAACAGAAATCCTCACGCCCACCACAACCGCCTGCCATCTGGCCTTGCTCATGCTGTCTGTTGTTCATCTTTGCATTGGACTCTGCTGCTGGTCAAAACCATGTCTCACCTGGTTGTCTCCTGTGCATTGCATACTGTGGAGTTTCAACAAAAAGTTTGGGGTATGTATAGTGATCTTCATGCTCGCTGTCATAGTTTTACGTGCACCCGCTGAGCTGCAACCATGCTGATCACAATGTGTTTCTGTTATTGCAATGACGCACTGCATTGCTGCGCCTCATGGAAAAAGCTTCACAGTGCCTGTCTGTGCAGCAAGTGGATGAGGCTATACCACTGTTGGTGTCACAAGACAAGAACCCAGCCTTCCACAAGGTGGTGCAAGGCCTGAAGGCAGTGCACCCACCTCGCAATGTTGGGGGGCTCAAGATTCAGCCTGCCAACTTGAACAAGCCCAAGCAGGAGGCTGCTCCAATGCAACAGGTTGGTCCTGCTCAGCAATCACTGCAGTCGTGGTGTGTGATACTGGTCTGCTAACAAATTGGTCAGTCTCTGAGCAAACCGTGTTGTGAGACATTCTACTAGGAAATGCAAACTGCATACTGTTGACGCATGACCTCAGTCAATGTCTGACCGCATGATTGAGCCATGCTGTACTTGCTGGGTTCCCAGCAGCATCATCTTTCAACACGCTAATCCCAGAGCAATGCATGTTACAGCCCTGCGCAACTGCTGCCACACCATACCTACCATCACTACCTCAAGCCAGCAACATCAGTTTCCACAAGCGCATCTGAATTTGCAGGGTCTGGCAATCATGGTGTTTGTGACAGACAATGAGGCCAGCACGCATGCAGTCAACCTGGCGGTGGCTCTGGCCAGGCCTGATGTAGATACCATTCACATTATGCATGCTTGCACCAATGACGGAGCAGCGGCAGATGCACAGAAGCTGATGGCTCGTCTCACTCAAGGGCTGGGACCCAAAGTCAACTCAGAGGTCACAGTAAGCTATCTCAGCTGTTGCTCTGTACACAGCTGACAAAATATTCTGTCAACACCAGTTGTGGGCCCATGAAGCAAGGCAGTGGTGTGCTTGGTATGCTTGTGGTCATGCTTCATGAACCTAGTGCTCAGATTCTTCCTGCTTTGATGGCATGCTATGTCAGGCACTGATACATGAACTGCTAAAAGCATTGCGGGCAACGCAGGTTGTGAAGACTCAACAGGAAAATGATTTCCACATATTTGCCTTCTTCTTTGTGGCTTTGGTTGCTGCATCTTGACAATAAACTAGCAGTTGTGTGCTCTGTTGGAATGTGTATTGGTCCAACATTTGTGCAGCATGGCAAATACTCATGCCCCGTTGATCATGTACTGTGTACTAAAGAAGCCCTTGCTGCAGGTTCGGGGGACGCAGAATGTGGTGGACTGCCTGCTAGAGTACGGCAGCAAGCACAAGGCCAGCCTGATCGTGATGGGCAGCCAGCAGGTCACCAAAGGAGATGCAGCCCTAGCATCCAGTATCACCCTAGCAATCCTGAAGCGCACGGAAGCACCAGTATTGATCACCAAGCCCAGCACCCCCGCCCCCCTGGGCTGCCTGTCAGGGGGTCTTAGGGCCATGCTGGCTGTAGAGCACACTGCTAGACCGCTGCTCAAGTGGCTGAATGCACATTTGATCACTGTGACAAGAGGGGACAAGCTGTATCTGGCACGAGTGGGAGCCAAGGATTCCAAAGGACAGGTGCGACAGCTCAAGAGACTGCTGATGCACGTTGCAGCAATGTCAACTGGGGTGCATAGTACGTGTATTTGTTGATGGCATGTTGCGTTCAGTAGCCATCTACTCCATGTAACACTTCTGGTGCATGATTTCTTGTCAAGAATGTGGCAGCATCAAAGTGACATGACCAGTGGACAACGCTTTGTGTAGCCTTCATTGCAGCATAAAATTCCTGAATGAAATCATGAAAGAATAGAGCGGCTTGAATGCACAACACATTGCCTGCTGTGCACAGGAGGATCACACCACCAAGCAGATGCTGGAGCAATTTGCAGACTTGGCAGGCAAGAAGGTGCATGTAGAGAAGAGGTCCCTGGTGGGCGCCCAGCTAGAGGCTTTTGCAGCTGCTGTGCGTCAAGATGACGTGCATGTCTTGGCCATTTCGGTAAGACAATTGCAAACAATTTCCTGTCTGATTATCTCAACAGACATGCTTTGCAACCACAATCTGTCAAAATCCAGAAGCAGCAGGATCTGCTTGTATGTGTTTGCCTGCTGCAAGTGCATGATGGTTTGAAAACATGCAGCCATTGCTGTCTCTACTACAGGCACTAGGCAGATATAGCGCTGCTGCAAGATGTAGCTTACCTTTTTGTAGTGCTGCAAAATGTGGTTACCTGAGTAACTTTACAATGACGCTTTGGGTTTGATTGTATGTAGAGGCAAGTGTTGTGCTAATGATGCGCATGCATGTAGCACATCAGCTGATCATGACTTGAGCTTGACCTTACATACTGTTGCTCAGGTACCACACAATCAGCCGGTGCCACAACAAGCCATTGACATGCTCAGGACTACCAAGACAGCTGTCCTGCTCATGAAGTGTAAACCAACATAGTGAATGCATGGGATGTTCATCGACATGCTAGAGGCTAGGCGCAATGCTAGGGGTTGCAGCTGCCCACATCAACTGCCGGACCACAACGCCTGCCTTCTCAGTTCATGCATTGTGTAAGGTCTGCACATCGTCTGCAGTTTCCAGTTTTGAAGTGGCAACAGAATGCAAGCTGCCTTGTAGGTGCTGGCACAGCAGCAGGGGTCTTGTTTTGTATGGTTGAGTCATAGTTTCACAGCTTGTGATGTGTTCAGTCGCCGTTTAGGCACAACAACTATTTCTTGCCTGTGATTTCTGATCTGACGCTTCAAAGCAGGGTGACCTTCTTGACATAAGCTGTTTTGCTAGACCAGATGTAAATGGCATTGTTTGAGCAGAAGCAAAATCTGGTGAGCTCTTAACAGAGTCATGCATGAGAGATAGAAATGTGGTCATGGAGGACGCAGCAGACAGCAGTGGTCATGATAGATAGAAGCTACACCCGCAGAGCCCCGCACGTGTCCCGTCTATGTCGTTAAGACAGAAGGTCATGCATGTAAGAGGCACGCACATGGTGCTCATGGTGATGAGACTTTGCCATCATGGATGTCCCGGCGTGCTGTCAGGCGTGCAGTTCACAGCAGCTGCACAGTGCCACGATCTGCAGACCTTGGCCACCACGAGGCGTTGTTGCAGCTTTCCTGCAAGGTGATAGTCTGTGCAGTTTGCAGTCCAGGCTGGAGCTTTGCGCAGATGCTTCCAAAGCAAGCATGTGTTCTTCTTCGATAAACGAGATAAAGGTGAGTAAGGCTTGCGGTTTCACAGGCAGGTGCCTGACGAGGGCACATTTGGACGAGCGGCCGGCAGTCATAAGGCCTGCAGCGACTGATCGAGCGCATGTTTGGGCGCTATAAACGGAGACACCGCAATCGACAGCATTGACACCAGTATGCAACTTGCGGCATGCCTTGACGAGATCCCTAGCTCTCCCGGGCAAATGCCCGACTTCTTGAATGATTTAGATAGTCTGTTGGCCTCACCCAGCGCCTGGGATGCTGGGCCGTCGTCGGCAGGGCAGCTCGACCTCCCAGTCGACCCCTTTGCGGCAGCACCGACAAGTGATGCCACTACCTGCGCATCGCCGGGTACAGACCCTGCCAGCAACACGCAAGGTGTGATTCAGCAGCATCGGCATATGTCGAAGGACGATCGCAAGCTGGCGATGTCGCGCGAGGTGCAGAAAAGGTACAGGCGACTTGCGTGACACTGTTGACTAACCCAGTCCTCAAGTTCAAGTACCAGCAAGTGTGTGCAGCTGTGCTCTACTGTCCCAACACACTTGATTGCACGTCAGAGTGATACAATGCTGAGCTTGCATTTGCTCTGCAGGTTCAGAGCTCGCCAAAAGGCAAGTCAAGGGTTGCAACGTGTGCGCAGAGGTCCAATATTGGCACACATATTCTGTCCCATTTGCAGGCCAAAAAGGAAACAATTGAGACCGAACTTGCTGCTACAAAAGCAGAGCTTGAAAATTTGAAGGCCAGGCAAGATGAACTGTCAGCCAGAAATGCTCTGCTCGAAAGGATGGCAGAACTCAACACTGCAGATGTCTCCATACATGCACAGGCAGGCGCAGCACTTCTGCTTATTATTTCTGCTTCTGCTGCTGACATCAAACCATCAGCACAGATGTGAATTGTGTCTGCCCTCATACAAAGAATCTTCATCATTCCTTGGGTAGCAGCACAATTCCCTGGGTAGCGGCACAATTCAAGTTGTGTTATCATTCATACAGACAGTCTCAAATCATGCTTTAGTCAGCAGCACAGTGTCCAGTTGTAATTGCTCTCATGCAGACAGCTCACATCATTGCCTGGCTAGCAGTACAGCTCCCAGTTGTGTTTTCACGCATACAGTCTTGAATGATTATCTAACCAGCAGCACAGTCCTAAGCAATGTCTTTTCTCATGCAGACATCTTGAAATCTGTCCCTAGCTAGCAGCACAGATCTAAGCAGTGTTTGCATTTGTGCAGACAGTTTTTGACCACTCCTTACCTTGCAGCACAGTCCCAGTTTGTTGTGTGTCCCGCAGACAGTCTTAGATCATGCCCTAGCAAGGAGGGCAGTTTCTGGAGGGCCAGTACTTACCATCACATTGTGGGCACAGCATCAAACCCTTAGTCTGGATGAAATCAGCAAGATGACACCTGCAGAGTTCGCTCGCCTGTGGACGGTGCGCACTTTCTTCTTTGCCTGTCAAACTGCACTGCATAGCTTACCTTTGCAGACTAGACACCCAATGACGCTAGTTGCAGCGCTTGGCCATCGATCAAACAAGCTTGCAGCTTTAGACAAAGCAATTGAGCTTCTGCCGTTTCAACACGCTACTCAGAGCAGGTGTGCCTACAGACTGTCAAGTACGAGTCGGCAATGCAAGTGCTGTCATGTTTGCTGCCATGTGAGCATCACACAGTGCATAGGTACAGTGTAAAGACGGCCCTGCTGCACAAATCTTGGAATCTTGTGAAGCACCTTATGGCACATGCAGATTGACCAGCTGCAGTGCAAGCTGTTGCAAAGTAGTGCTACTTTCGACCGTGGGCAAGACAGGGAGAGATTGTGTGGTTGGATGTCCACTTTGTGCTGAAATGTCTCTGTATAAGGACACTTGGTTTATGGACGATCTAATGTAAGGACAACACAATCAACTTAATTGTACATCCTGCAGCAGTTCTTTTGGGTAAGCATGATTTATGTGAGGGCATTGTTCTTAGTAACAAATGCAGTCGTCATAAAGAGAATTACTATACAGCTCCATGACAAAAAGTTTGCTGCAGGGGTACATGCACAAGCTTGGTGAGATTCTTTTGAGTGATAGCTACCCAGCCAAACAAGCGCAGGAGCCCTTGATCACTGCGCTACTGGAGGCAGCAACCCTGTTCTGCTGCCTCATGGCCTACAATGTTGATACCATGAAGAAAGTGCTGGGCAGGAGACTGGACAACGGCCAGCCTGTGGACGGGCATCAGCTTGGTGCTGCTTTCTATTCTCAGTATTTGGTGAGTTGCTGACATCTGTAACTACATTCCAGTTGCTGCTTTCTACATATTGCATCTGGTGAGTTGCTGGCATTCTGTGGCTGAGACACACCTGTAGCACTTGATATGCTGCAATGAAGTTGCAGCCTTCTGGTTGCTGCATTTGACGGCTGAGGTACAGCTGCCGCAGCAGCGATGTGGTTTGGCAAAGCAAACTACGTCCTGCATTTCATTGCATCTCTGGTGGATATGCAGTGCAGTGGTGTGTGTGTGTGTGAGTGAACCTTAACAGTAGGCGCAATATGCTGTTGCTCGCTTCTTGCATCTTGGTGCAAAAGCAGCGTAAGCTTGGTTGAGTGATGATGTTCCTGAAAGCTGGTCGCAACAGACTTTGCACATTCAGCAGCCTTGACTCGGAACCTGACAAGCAACATTGCGTCCTGCAGGCCATGGCGAACTTCTCAGAGGAGCAGATTGCTGACCTAATGCTGCTGAGGCGCATGTGCATCATCAGGCGAGGCCAGCTAGCCAATCAGATGAAGGCTCAAGTGTCCTTGCTGCCCATGGAGTGCTTCAGTGATATGCACATGCCCCACCCCACAGACAGCATCATTAAGATGCACAGCATGGCACGCTTCATACGCGACAATGGCTCAGAGGATTTCAGGATCTGGGGTGCCACGCTTTGTGCCTGCATGCGAGGGGTGAGTCAGCTGTGCACACTGCATCGTTGAGGTTGCTGCCTTTGTTTGCTTGTCAATATGGATACAGAATCTGTTTCTGTGACTGCGTCAGTCATATGCATATGCCTCATCCCACAGACAGAGTCGTCAAGATGCGCAGTATGGCACGCTTCATACGCAACAATGGCTCAGAGGATTTGGGGCGCCACATTCTGTGCCTGCATGCGAGGAGTGAGTCAGTCATGCACACTGTTTTATTGAGATTGCTGACTTGTTTGCTTGTGGATGCACCTAAACACAGCAGATGTCATCTTTGTTTGTCTCTTCTTTCTGTTGGGCATACAGGTCAGCATCAAGCTGTCTTGGTTGCCTGTTGGTACGTCACATCACTTGGCAAGTAACGTAAGCTTCTGTACCAGATAGTCAGCAAGGCAATAGGCTTGTCTGCCAGTTGTTTGCACCTTGAAGACAACCACATGTATGAAAGTCGAGTGCTGGTAAACATGCCTGTACCATCAAGCACAAGTAGCATTTCACAGATCCAATGCACTTCACACCCACACAAGAACAGGCGAGACAATCAGCAACATGCTGGTGGCTGCTGCAGACTGCAATATATTGCATTTGCAACAGCCTGAGAAATCGCATGGTCTGCATTGATGTCAATGGCGTACAGTCATTTTACTTTCACTGCAGCATCTCTGATGGGAACGGACATGCAGGTGTTCAATGGCGCACAGCATGCCATGGCTCATGTTCACGCCTACCCTTGCCTCGTCAGCATAGACCACTTACTGGATTGCCTTGCGGCACAGCAGCACCAACCCACCCGCCAACAACTGCTGGCAACAGCACACACAGTGGACACCACTGCTCATTGGGAGACTCTGTTCATGTATGTCAATGATTTGAGGGAGCCTGACTACCCTGTGTATAAGCCATTCATCAAAGCAGCACAGATCCAAGTTGGTGCACTGGACCCCTGTGATGTGTCAGCAACCAGCACCGCAATGCTGCTTCCGGTTGTAGAGTGAGGCGAGTTGTTGGTAGCATTGGAAACTTTAGAAAAGAAAATCTATGCCATTGGACGTCATAACAGGGATCTCTGACTACAGAGGCAGACTGGGAAGGAAGTTTAGGCCTGTGGGCTTCTTCTGCATTGACCAATCTGTCAAGCTGATGAAACGCTGGACCTTGTGCATCAACTCCTATGTATGACCAGTTGATGGTACCAAAGTGTCTGTGTCTTTGAGGAGAGCTGTCTTGCGCATTGATGACTTGCTTGAGTAGCTTTTGTCACTGTTGTTGAATAACTTTTGACGTTGGCATATTGGGTTGTTTCTGAGGGCCAACACCAACACCGTACTCTAGATCCTGGGTAAGCCTCCTATGTACAGTTGAGTATTTGGCAGGTGTATGACAGCCACGGTTTTCGGTACACATTTTCTGATACTGATCACACAGCATTTTTACAGACTTGCATACATGATACAAAGTGCAGTACATCCTGTGGGACACAGAGCGCAGCAATACAAGCTTTGACCTTTTACCATTCAAATATTGTTTGATGCTGCTGAGGTTTCTGCCAAGTTTGAAGATTGAGCTTGTCTGCCTGCTGATTGTGAAGTCTGTTCACAGTGGTTGCTTGTAACCCTAGCCAGTGTACTGAGCAACAAATCCTCTACAGCCTTGTCGTTCCAAGCACTTGCAAGTGCGAGCTTGCCTGTCACACATCCTACTGGCTGCCTGTTGGCACTTCCAAAGCTGAACAATCCTGATGTATGTTTTATGCACATGGGCCATGCCCTGGCAAATGTGTACAAGGTTTTTAAGAATGTGACGTGTCAGGTTTTGTTAATCTACTGTTACACCAAATGATGGATTTTCCATTTTCATGCAGTGCTGCAGAATCTTGCGAGCAAATGAACATGGACCAGCTGTCAGCCAATTGCAGTTCTGACTCCGTGGAAAAATGAAAGGTTTCAAGGCTGTATGGCAGGCATACTCGAACAGCTAAAATTTAAGCCATTGTCGCCGGTTACAACACTGTACAGGTACAAGCCTATCATTTGCCCTGCATCATGGTTCACTAGGGAACCCTTCCAGCATCTGTCAAGGGTCTAAAAGCAAGGGATGTATAAAAAGCTTTGGTGCTGCACTGATGGATCCTGTTTGATGCAAGATGCAGCAGCCATGGCCACTTGGGCAGCCATGGCAAAAGTTGAGATGTGCTTTGTAACTTGCATTGATGATTGCTCCATCACCATGTTCACTGTTCACAATACTGCAGTGCAGGCATGGCCAGCATACAATGATGGGTCTTGAATCAAGCATGCCTATAAAAATGAGAAGAATGGGCCTAGACTTTTACCAAAGCAGTATCAGATTTCAATCAACGCTTCACTTGCACACATAACCCAGCACTAGTCTGACAAAACAAAGTCAGTGAGGGAGCATGCATGTCAGTACAAAGATCTACTTGCTGCCGCCCACTTTGCCTGCCTCTGACGCCCGCTCACGGTCAGAGCCAAAACCATGGTCTGAGCTAGTACGGCTGTCCTGGCCACCATCCTCCTTCTTGCCACCATGCTCCTTTGGCTTGTAGATCTCATCGGGCTGAGTCGAGCCGCCCTTCTGTCCTTCCTTTGATGCGCGCTCGGTGTCCCCCCCAAAGCCATGGTCGCTGCTGGTGCGCTTGTCTGGACTGCCGTCTTTCTTGGTGCCGCCGTGCTCTGTTGGCTTGTAGTCCGATCCACTGGCTGCGACCTGCGAAAAGGACTTATACGGTTCAAATCACAACAATGCAAACAAATCTTCGCCAGCAACAAAAGGTCCAGCACAGTTGGCATGGCGCTTGCATCCACGCAAACGCAGATCACAGCATGCAAATTGCAAAAGTAGGATCGCGAGTAAAAGCGCAGGACGCCTTGCTCACCAGATGTGCACGGCGAAGTCTTTCGGGACGAACACGGGCAGCGTGTCTAACTGGTCGACCTGCCGTTCGTGAAACACCTATGGGTCTGGCTTGTGAGACGGTGCTGATGACGCCTTGCATGCTGGCCAAAGCTTCGACACAAGATTGATTCAACGATGTGCGATTGAATACAACGCTCTAATCAAAGGTTGTAAGACTGGACAAAGCGAGGTCAATAGCTAGCTGTGAAGACGCTGCATGCACATCATGCATTGCATGAGCATCGACGTGGTCAATTCACACCCAAGGTGACGGTCAATCTCCTGTACAGCAGCATGACTCCACGTGCTGGCGAATTGCGGACGTGGCGGGCAATTGCAAAATTGCCATAGCACAGCACGCGGGAACAAGATGCATCTCACACAGCTCTGATGCAGTGCAGCCTTCAGATGCATCGGGCTGCTTGCTGAGCCTACGTCTGATAGCCCATTTGCCTTTGTTCGCTGCGTTGTTTGCTGATACTGTTATCGTTGCTTGCCACTGCGTACTGACCTGCTTTGCCCTAACCACACTCACTTTTGTTGTTTCACGTAGCTCAGGCGTGGTTACTCGTGCTATCGTACACGGATCACGTGAGAGACGGTAGCAGTGCAGTCTTCATGCTGAGTGCGTCTAACGGTGACAATTGCAATCCGCAAAGCGTCAACCACAATACCTGCGCACAGCAAGAATCTGCAAGAGCTACTTGTGCACATGCCACCGGCTGGCACAGCTATAGACACAGTGACAGCAAGTGCTTCATATCAAACAGCAGTTGCAGCCAGCAGGCGGCCATGGCTCTGAGCGTGCATTACTGCGTACAACAGATCTGATGCAGATAAGAAGTCCTTCACACCAATGAATACATCTCAGCAATGGCAACTAATCATTGCATTCAAACACAAGACACCATTTGTGATTGACATGCTGAGCTGCTCAGCCAAACTCCGTGAGACTGCGTTAACAAATAAGACAGCTCGCTCGCGCCTTATACATACGTGCATGGGCAAACAACAAGCATGCATATTGCCGAGCTTGCCCCATGCCATCTTAGAGGCATGCTAATGATCGCCCAAGTCATCAATGTTATTGCTGTTACAATAGAAGTGGCATAAAATCATGGACAGTTGCTCTGCTGAAGAGAGCCAATTGCATTACTTAGGCTATCTTGTTCATTGATCCCCAAGGTCCCAAGCGGCAGACCAAGTAGGAAACAGAATGAATGCAAGTGCATCGCAGGCAGTGTGTGTGCAAATACTGTGCTGACTTGGTAATGCTGTGTCCTGTCACCAACATTTGCTCTAGGGGTCTCTAAAGACAGCAGCAAAGCACTTGTCAGTCAATGCAACCCCCCGCCTTAGCTGGCGCTTCAGTGTTTGTAACATGCAAAGCAATGCAAAGGTCAGCATCATGAACTCGTCAGATGAGCTACACAGCAACAAATTGTAGGCAGCCCTTGCGAATGCATGGGAGGGGATGCCTGGCTGATATTGCTGCAACCTGCCAGTTCAGAGCAGCCGTGAGAAACATATACCAGTAATATACTCCACTGGAGTGGGTGCGCAAACAATTTCGATGCAACCTGTTTCGCGACAGAACAGAGCAAAACCAAGAGTGGCTTGCAGCTCTTGTAAGTTATGACAACAAGCTGGCAGGCAAAGTGCCGAAGCCCAGCACTGCAAGCAGTGCAAATTCTATCATTGACGAACAGCGCAGCCAAGGCAAAGAAGCTGAAGCAAGGCAGTGAAGATCACTGTCTGAGCACCTTCGATACGATCGAGACATTCTGGCAGGTGGTGTTGAGATAACACCATTGATTGTTTTGTGACAGAGACTGAGGTAAGATCAGCCACCGAAGCCGTACAAGGTGCGTCCTTGCCTCTTCAAAGCATATACAACATCGAAGGCGGTGACGGTCTTGCGACGAGCGTGCTCGGTGTATGTGACAGCATCTCTAATGACGTTCTCCAGGAACACCTGTACGCAAGGTACAGAAAATCACTCAGCTGATCCGCGAAAGCAAGGGGCAAGGGCAAAGTGGGCAAAGTGGTCTTGCATCAGCTGGTACGACGTACCTTGAGAACACCACGAGTCTCTTCGTAGATCAGGCCTGAAATACGCTTGACTCCTCCTCGACGTGCCAAACGCCTGATAGCTGGCTTGGTGATGCCTTGGATGTTGTCACGAAGAACCTTCCTGTGACGCTTGGCTCCACCCTTTCCCAAACCTTTGCCTCCCTTGCCTCTGCCAGACACGTTTGCACGGGTATGAAGAAGGTAAGGCTGTGCAGACAGCAGAAGGCAGAAGGCAAGAATCTGCAGTTTGTGCCGATCTGCCAAGTCTGTTGCTCCTTTTCAATCAAGGACAAAAGTTCAAAAACGGCCTGGCAACATGAAATCCTTACCGAGCAGCCCTTGTAAAAGCCCTGTTGATCGAGCAGGCTTTGTGATCCCGTAACACGGCTTGCACAGGCTTGCGGAGGCCCATCCGAGGCTAACAGTTTACACGGCAATCTTCACACCTTCGCCTAGAGCCCTACAGCTTTACACCTTTACCTGCCACCACGTCTCGACGCGGCAAAGGCAAGACTGCTGGCAAGAAGAAGATCAGCCGGTCTAGCAAGGCTGGTGTGCAGTTTCCAGTGGGTAGAGTCGCTCGCTACCTGAAGAAGGACAATTACGCCACATGCATTGGAGCTGGGGCTCCAGTGTACCTGGTGGGTTCATAGCTTTTTTGGATTTTCAGACGTGGGCTGATGGCAAACTGCAGCAGACAAAGCGAATGACCTTGTTCCTATCTGATATAATTGCTTGGCTCTTTCGTCGTGACCTGAAATGGTGCTAATTCATCACCACCATGCTGGAATGTACTGCAGAAGAATTATTGTCTGCTGCGTATCTTCAATAGCACCTTGTGGAACAAATTTGGTCATCCGCGTGACCTTGCAAAGTAAGGCATCTGCAGCTCTCAAGCATCCCTTGCAGCACATGTCATCACACTTTTGCAGTGATGAGGACTTCGCAATTTCAGAATGTCTTTCACAAATTGAGAAAGGCGCTCAATGCAGTCATGGATGCTTAATATGGGTAATTGCAGCAAAGCTCACTTCACCTCTGTTGCTTGGGGTTGGCATTAAGTACAATTGGTCTACATATAATATGCACAAAAAGCTTGAGCCTAAGCCTCAACAAAAGCCAATTACCATACGCCAATTGTCGATACACACAACATCTGTTCATCAGTATGACAGGCCTCTAGGGGTTCAACATTCACTACCATGGCCGAACTCACACTTCATGACAATCAGTCTTTGCAATATGCACAACACAACTCACAAGACAGCAGAAGAAGGAAAAACACCGCAAGCGCCAACATGCAAGCCTCTGCACAACAAGGCAGCTCAAGTCACAAGAGCAATCAACAAAGCTCACTGATGCCAAACATATATCTCATTAGTGTTGTGACAAACTCAACAGGGTGGCATCAATTTACGGGAATCGAGTCACTTCTGCCAATCATGCCTAAGCTGACCAGCTAATCCAGGGCTACCTGTCAGTCTACTGCTAGGGCTAGACCTACAAGACCCTCGAGGAGATGCAAACGCATGTGAGCTTTGCTGCTGCATCAGTATTGACTCCTGTGGTCTGGTGCTTGACTTGAGAGGAGAGCCAGGGCTGTCACACCAAGGCTCTCTGCTATCCATGGCTGACTTTGGGCTAAGGGCAGATGCACATCGAGGCTTTTGGTGCAAAGGTGACTTGGTTGGAGAGACTGCTGAAAATGGCCTGCCTGTAGTGTTGCGCTCAGGAGAGGTAGGGAGGCTTTGCAGCATGTCCAGTACAGCTGCCATCTCTTGCCAGCTACCTGTTGCATATGCAGTTGATCATGACGCGTTCTTGACATACTCAGCCAATATTTGCATAATGCAGCCTCTCTGCAATGGGCTGAGTAAGGCATTTAGAGCACTTTGCATGCGCATTGTAGGGTCCCTTAGCTGTGGCAGCATACATGAGTCATGCAGGTCACAGGCTCAAGGAGTAGACAGCACTTCTGCTGATGCATTAAGACGCTGCAAACATTAGGTGTCTCATGCTGGATCAAGACATATGTGTAGTTGCAGCTGAATGCCTACATCTTCTCAGAGTTCTTCAACTCCCTTGTTGTGGGTGTAGTCGAGTACTTGCAGGCAGTGCATGCCATCACCAGCCATACAATAAACTGCCTTGAAGGCAGACTTACTGCATGCATGTTGAGCTCAGTCAACCATTTACACCTGTTGGTCATTTGGGGCCACCAGAGGATTGTGCTTAGATAGAAAGGATTGTGCTTGGAAGGAGTAGACTCCACTGATCCAACTGCCATCATGCAATGATCATGCCTTGTGAGCAGACTCATGGCATGCACACAGAGCTGTGTTTACCCTTGACGTCATCAGGTGCCCCAGAGGGATGCATTGGGGCAGGGGAGACCCAGCGCTGCCCAGCTTTTTGATCTTGCAACTCATGCCTGAGCTGCCTGTTGCTGCTCTCAGCAGCCTTCAGACGGCGCGTCAGATCCCGCTTCTGAGCAGACATTGCTCTCACCATCTCCCCTGCATGTACAACGCATACTTACCTCGTATGCACTGTACCCAGCTTGTCATATACATGCTCTACCAAATTTTGCTCTACAGACATAGCGCTGAGACGGCTCATAGCATATGCATGGAGGCGTGACACGGTACAAGCAGTGCCATTGCTGCACCCATTGCACACAAGCAAAGGTGATACAAGCACCATGTGATGCATGTGCTGACAGGTCAAACTGCATTTGGCACCCATTATGGCCAGCATGATGATTTGACACTCAGCCTGCCCTTGCAGTCCAGAAGGCAGGGCCTAACGAGCGGATTCGATGCTGCAGAAAGTCATGTCATGCAATGACAAGAGCCAAGTCTCATGGCAAAATTGCTGTACCCATGGTATCTTCAGCAGTCTGTTGGCATCCTTCAGCTGACTTTGGCCAGGTCTGCTGCCGCACTGCAGCACTTTGCTTCTTCCTACTTGCTCTACCACTCTCCTCCTCATCTGAGGCAGTTGGTCCTTGGGTCAGAAACTCTGTAAATACATTGAGCAAGCACGCCTCAAGCTGCATCAGCTGCTCCATGTATGGCAGCATCCAGCTGGCTTCAGGCTGTACTTCTGCAATCACCCAGCCAGAGAAATCCAAGGCTGTATCTGTGCTCTGTGCCTCTGCTGCAGTTTGTGCTCTGGCTTGCAAAGGCACTGAGCTTGCAGCAGTCTCAATCTGCAGTGCTGTTGCATCAGAAACATCACCAGTCTGCTTTGCATGAGAGGGCTGACTGGGCATTGCGGACTTCTGAATCGTTGCAGAAGAAGTACGGCTGACAGGGGCAATCATGCTTCTTCTGCTATCTTGGAATCTCGAATTAGAAGTGATAGCGCGACTTGGGCTGTCAAGGCGTGAGGTCAGTTGCAGTAGGGGCTGTTGGAGGGTGCCCTGAGGGCTGCCAGCCCAAGTTCCCCGCCGCAGGGAAGAAGAAGGGCTGCTGATGCCAGTTGCATGACTGTTGGAAATGGACTCAATGACTGTATTGCCACGCCGCTGCTGAAAGTCGGCATAGGCTGACACAATGTTCTCCCTTTGCAGCTTGATTGCATTGCTGCCAGCATGCCTGCTGTTCTGAGAGGCACCAAGAGGTGTACAGTGGAAGTAGCGCTCTTTGAGCTCAGTAAGACCCTCACAAAACGACTGCACAGCAGTCTTGTAAGCTTTGACGGCTTGCTGATGAGCTTGCTGCTGCAGTTGATCCATGTGGTGCACAGCTGCATACGGCTGCCGCTGTGACTGCTGCAAACTGCTCTGCTGCTGCTGCAGCTGTTCTTGTAGATGCCGTTGCTGAGTCAATCTACTGGAAAGCTCCTGTTGGCAGCCAAAATTCATTTATGTTGTTGCATCAAATCAGGGGCATGAAGGCTCAAACAATAGCTGCGTGCATCACTGGCATGCATGCAGCTAACACAGTATCGAGAGTTGACTGAGAAAGTGCTGTATTGTTGGCCAGATGCACAAGGGTCAGCACAGGCATGGAATCCAAGCATATAACGCAAGGACACAAAGTCAGCATACAGCGTAAGCATATAGCACGCATCACAACGACAGGATGTACAATGTCATGTAAGTGTACAGTGCAAGCGTATAAGCCAGCAGAATATGAGGCTAGATGCCGGTCAATTGAGTGATCCAGGCATGCAATATGCTTACCTTCGCATGTTGTGCCTGTATCTTGTCAAGCTCCTGCTGCAGATCTGTACAGCGGGTCTCAAGGGCCAGGCATTCCTGCCCTTTGATCTGCACACTTTGCATTATAATAATAATATGGTAATATTTACATATTCCAGCATATACTGCTAGGTATGTGTGGCACAAGTCCTATCTCACCAGGCAGGCTTGTCTTGAGCGTCGCGATACAGACGCCTGATGTTCAACTGTTGAAAGTCAGACAAAAGAATGTCATTCCAATCACAAAGTATATCATGTTGCGCAATGCATTACACTTACAGGGTTGATGTCCACAGATTCAATATCACAGTACGTGATTGGTCATTGCAATCTGTCTGTGTGGTAAACGTCATGAACAGAATGCCTGTCTTGGTCAGCTCTACAAAAAGCAACGTCACATGAGCAAACTCTTAGCAGGACTCTGCACAGCACAAATCTGGAGATTTGCTGAATCGCCATCCAACAGGCAGTTTGTTGCATGGACTAGCACAGTGAGATTACCAACACAAGGCAAAGCTGTGCATATGTTGATCAAGTAGTGTCGGCTTACCTGTAGACTCTGTCTCAGATTGCCCAGATCATACTCTAGAGCCTGCATCTTGGCAGATGTATGGGCTGTGTCTGAGCCCTCACTTGCCACTGCTGTCTCCTGCTCTTGCAGCCGCTGCTTCATCTCCCAGCATTCCTGCTTGGACTCTGCAACCTATATGCCACAACCGCCAACAATGAGTCGCACTTGCAGATCACAAGACACTTTAGACTCATCTTGCAGCTGCAACACATGTTGCCATTGCTTGTATGCAGTGTGCGCAACAAAGATACTGTTGAAATCATGGGCAGACATTGCCAGCAGTACACATGCTACACCATTGCTGAAGCGCGTGTCGCACAGCCACTGAAGCAGTTGAGGACTGCAAGATGTCCTGCAGGGCCTGGTCACACACCCTAGCTGAGGGTGAAGGTGAAATGCAGGTTTCAGGCCAAGCAGAACGGGCTGAAATTGAAGGGCATGCTTCCAATGTGATCGCCTATGAGTGATGAGCTGCAAATGACTATATTGCGACGCATGAAGCCGCAAGATGTAAAGCAGCAAGCAACTAGGCGTACCTTTAGCATTAGTATAGTCTTGCCTGACCTTGCAGCCTCACACAATGAACACTGACAGACGATCGAGGCCCAAAAGAAAGGAAGGCTGGAGACACCTTGAGCGCAACATGCACGGTCTATGCTGCATTCATACTGGACTGATGCAAACAGTAAGCAAAAGAACAAAAAAGAAAGACAGAAAACAGGAACAGGGAGACCTGGATCGATGCACTAGTCATTGTCTTACACTGCAGCTGGTGTCGGGAAGCACTGACCTGTGCTTTGGCCTTTTCATACAGCTGCAACAGACCAGCAAGCCCTGTGCAACCCTGTGCTGCCAGCTGCTGCTGCATATCCGCCAGTTGCTGCAATGCCTGCTTCACATCAATCTGCTCACTTGTACCTTGAGAGCTGCAACCCACGACACCGTCTTGCCTGAGTGCTGCCACTTCTGCACCCAGCTGCTGCAACTGCTGCCACAGCTCAGCCTGATGGTGGCAGCTGTCTGACTGGACATCTTGCATGTGCTGTGAGACATGTGTCATGTCATCCTTGGCTTGTGTTGTGGCAGTGGCTAACTCTGCATGCAGCTCTGCCACAGCTGTTGTGTGCTGTCTCAAGCAGTGGGCGTAATGCTCTCTGAGGTCTGCCACCTCTTGCTGGTGCTCCACAGCTGTGGCAGCAGTGGCCGCAGCCACCTGCTCACTTAGCATTTGCTGATGCTGCTCTGCAAGGTCTAAAGAGTATTGCTTGGCCGATTGTAGCTGCTGCATCAAGTCTGCAACTTCTGCCTGATACTGGGCTTCAATTTGTGCCTTTCTGTTTTCTGAGGCCTTGCAGGCTGCCTTTGCACTGCTCAACTGCTGCTGCACACGCTCCTGACCCAGCTGCATGCCGAAGCATAACAATAAAGAAACAACAACAGAAAAAGAAAAAGAACGATCCATCCAAGATCCTGTCGTGAAAACAATGTACAAAAGGACAATCAGAGAGGGTCTGTTGTTAACTACAATTGGCAGAAAAGGAGGATGGACAGTGAGTGCCAATGCCACAGCACAGTAATGACTTCTGCCTAGTGGAGCTTTCATACTGCGTCTTGCCAAAAGGCAATGGAAAGCTTTGCAATGCAGAGCATGGACAGCAGTAGGTGCTCATGCTGCAAAGCAGGTTGTGCACATACTTGATGCCTTTGCATCACATCACCACAGGTCACAGCTACGACTTGATGACAAGGGCATAGCTGCTGCAGCTGTTTCTGAATATACAATAGCAGTGTAACTACAGATCAGGTAAGCCTGGATGTCAAAATAAAGCTGCAGATCTGCATCAGAATGTTGACTTGACCATTTGTTCGAAAGCCTATGCCTTTGCTTGACTGTTCCATCGAGCTGTTGCATTAATGATAAAAAACCAGATGACATTGTGCAGGCAGTGCTGACAGGTTGCATTATTGAGCAGAACTGACCTGAGTGTTAGCCAGCTCACGGTCTGCACTTGTGCATCGCTGCACCAAGCCTCGCTTCTCTTTCCTGGTCAACTCAAGCTCACGTTTCAGCGCACTCAGCTCCTCCTGTGAACGCAGCACTGCTTCTGCCGCTGTTTGCTGTGCTTTGGCAACCTTCTGATCTGCCTGCACGCCGTCCTTTGCCGTCTCAAGATCTCCAGATACAGTCACGCAAATATCAAAAATGCATGCAAGCAGATCTGGTAAATTCCACAGCTAACAGAAGATCTGAAAAGATGCAGCTAGCAAAGACTTGCAGCAGAATAGAAAGTTCCTCGCAGCTGAGTGAATGCTTTGCAGCTTGCTTGTGGTGGTCAGATGTCCGAATGCATTTTGATTGCCATGTCAGCCTGTGATTGGTGTGTATGAGGCCTGAAGGTCAGTTCTGCATGAGATCTGAAACACCGCTCACACCTAAGCTGATGTATGTTTTGCAAAATCTGCATCGTATATACACGCTGTTGCTGACACTGCTGCACCTGTGAATCAATGAGTATGTAAACACCTGATGCAGCGCCTCTTTGCTGGCTCGCCTTTGCACTGTCTGCAGACTCTTGGTCACAGCAGCTTCCTTGTCCCTCTGCGCTGCCTCAAAAGCTTCTGAGATTTGCTGCTCTGCAACATCTGCCACAGCCTGCAACAGCAGAATGCTCATGAACAAGAGGGAGACAAAATCCTAGTTCAGCCATTCAGGTGTTGGTCAGGTCAAGTTTTCTAAATACTTTCAGGTCAAGCGTCACAATGACGGCACTGGGTGAAACCTGTCATGCCTGTCTGTTGAGACAAAGGATGCTGTATTAGAACCAGCATCAACAACTTCTTTCCTGGGTTTGGATGCCAGCCTCCACGGCAAAGATCCCAAGCTTGCACTGGACGCTATATAAAAACACAGGGACAAGTGTGCCAGAAAAAACTTGACTAGCAGCCATTAATCTGATGAAACAGACTGCCAACAGACAAGGTGGACGCAACACAGTATACAAAGCTCCAGAATGGAGTTACCTTCACAGTCAGCTGGTCAAGTTGCAGCAATGGAACACTTCCCTTCCTTGCTGTGACAGCTTGCAGCACTTCCTGCAGGACATCTTGCCTGACAGCCTCTATGTCAGCCACATCTGATGCAGCTGAAGACTGTGATGGCTCATATGACAGCCAGCGCTGGATCAAGGCTTGATGAGCAGAATGCTGCTTGGCTAGCAGTTCTGAAGCAGGGTTTTCATTGTGGATCAGGTCGTGTGATGTGTTGAAGGAGCTGCGCCTGGGAGGTGGTTGCTGCTTTGCGCTGATCTTGGAGCTGCTACCCCAGCTGAGCGACCTCAGTGGTGGCTGTTTTGAGCTGTTTGACTGTGCAAGAGGGACTTTTGGAGGTAAGGCATCAATACGATTGGGCGGGACATCTGAGCCTGGTGTCTGGTCTGACGTGGTGGTAGGGCAGTTTAGCCATCCTGCTTTCTCTAGATGCGCTTGTGTCTCGGCAGTCTGGGCTAGCAGGCTCTGCTTCTCTAGTTGAGCAGCAGCCAATTCAGCTTGCAAGGACTGCAGCGAGCTCTTGATCAGGGGGTGACAAATGAGCCTCAACTTGCGATGCGGCACTTAGGTGCTGCTTTACCTCAAGATCTACGCCGCCAAAAGGAGAAACACCGCCAGACTTGTCCATGCCCAACCGCGCTTGAGCTTGTTCAACCTTGCTTGTGGTGGGCAACACAAACAGTATCCACTCCGGAAAGCAAGCAGGAGCTTGGTTCAGGGACAAACAACTTGGTCCTACAGCTTCTTGCAGCAGTTGCTGTCGTCAGCGTACGCTGAGGTGTGAATTGGCGCTGAAATCTATGAAAGCAACAAGGTTGACTACGTTCGACGTTTCGACTTCCAATGCTGTCAAATTGACAGTGTACAATGCTGCTCTTTCTGGTTCGAATCGCAAGCCAGTACACCAGCAAACCGAGGCAGCCCGCTGCCATTGGCGCGTCTGAAGCAGATGCAGGTGCTGGCTGTTCTCACCACGCTTGCGCGTTTTCCCACCCGGCTAACTTGAGCAGTGAGGCAACAGTGCGAAGCACAGAGCGAACAGTATCGTGGACTGCTGAGTGTACACAAGCGCACGCTCTAGATTTGTCCCAACAGCATGCACGGTCGCGCGCTGCTGGGGGTCGAAGCCCCAAGTAAGCTGTTGCAGCTGGGTCTCAGAGGCAGATGTAACTTATTTAACAAGTTTGCTCATGCATTTGTTGCATTACAGGTGCAGTGCGATACTTGCTGGGGTCAATTGTCATGGTCGTCCTGGTGGTAAGCATTTGCAACCTTGGACAGGAAGTTTTGGCATTTTAGCACAAAGCTTTCTATCCTCCTTAGGTGTTGCCTTTGGCATACGCCATGCTGTTGAAAAACAGAAGCGCAAGCAGAAAGTACAGCGCAAGTGCTGATGCTCGATAGCACTGTCAGCTCAGACCATGATGGGTAGACAGCAAGCAGTCATACCAACTGGTGTCCTCACACAATACAGCACCTTCAGCTGTGGCCAATGCAGTTGTCCATTATTGCAAAGATTTCTTGTTGCTATGCATGACTGGCTACGTTTGCAGCTGGACAGCTTGATCAACACAGCAATATGCAGCAAACAGCCTGACACAGCTCAAGCAGACTTGCCAGCTGGGGTTCAGCCTATGAGCATGGACACCGTCACGCATGTGTCAAGCATTCAGACATAAATTGTCCTTCTCAACCAGTTGAAACTAGGGCTGTCTGACTTGTAAAGCTATGACAGCTGAAGTGCAAGCTCATTTGCTGAGCTCGACGGTCCACTACAACATTGCTCACACGCTCCAGGACTTGCACAGTAGCAGTAGACGTGTTTCATGAAATCATCACAAAATACAATAGGACTGTACATGGCATGTCACCTGTTACCAAAAAGGCAATTCGTGTAGGCTGCAAACTCCAAGCTCAAGGAGTGGGACTTGGGGTCTCACACAAAGTGCGTAGATCCAACCCAGCAAGTTCTTCAGGCTGCAAACCTTTGAAGGGGGCAGCATCAACACCTTTCATGATGGCCAATGCCTTCAACGCCATCTGCAGATTTGTTGCCAGCTTGCGCACAAGTTGGCCATCCTGCATGTCTTCTGCAGTATCAGCTGCATTGACAGGCTGTGCATTGCGCAAATTGACAGCATCAGGAAGGAGTCCATGGGACTGAGTATGTTCGCTGCCGGAATGCATGTCTGCTTTTGCAGCTTGCTGCGGCCCTGGTCGTCCATTGACTTGTTGGTGCTGCTGCAGCGGCTGCTGCTGCTGCTGCGTCTCTGATAAAACACCATCATCAGCAGTGCTTGCATGCACAGCTTTGCGTTTCCTCGAGTTTGCCTTGTCAGCAGACTGCTCAGATGAGTGGGCTGCTTTGCCAGGTCTTGAGGGACTTGCCTGTGAAGTGCCCACCTGCATGAGACACCTCAAGATCAGCTAGCTACCTAAGCAGACCAAAGGCCTCAAGCCACGATTGAGCGCAAGCCAGCGGCTCTTCACATGTGTACATAGCGGCCCGTCAGTTTTTTTGGTAGCATGTGATTGACAAGCGACCTTTTGATTGGCGAAGCAATGGGGGAAAGCAGAAACATGTCTAACCTATGCCTCTGGGCTTAGAACGCGGCAGATATGTAGTCAATCCTTCGCACTTTGATCTGGTGTTGAAGATGAGGTAATTTGACCTGAGAGTCCAGTGGCTGCTGGAGGTGCGGTTGCAGTACAGTCTGCTGCTGTGTCTGTGGTGCTTCAGGGCCTTGTGAGTGGTGACTCAGGGCAGCAGGAGGCTGCGATGCTGAGGACTGCTGACCTTCCTGACCTACTAGCCTGCCGCATTCAACGCAAACAAATCAGAACAGTGGGTGCAGGGTTTGTGAAGTTTTGGTACATGGCAAAAGTTCCCTGGGACATGCAGCAAGCAACGGCTTCATTTCATTCTGACCAAGGGTCAACGATTGAGCATTCATGCAGAGCATGCAGTACATCAGCAATTTAATCAGTTATGACATAGATGAGCAAATGCCTTCGATCAGCTGTAACCAAGTCCATGCACCTTACATTTCAACAGCTTAATCAACGGCGGTGAAGTCCATTAGTATGACTTTAGACTGACCTCTTGTGGTGCTCCTCCCGTAACTGTTGTTCACAGCGGCTGTCAAGCTCAGCCTGCCTGTGGGCCTGTTGTTGCTGCTGCTGCAGCTGCCGCGTCTGCTGCTGCAGCACCTGCATGGCAGCTGCAGTGCGAGCCCGCTCCTCTTCAGCCTTTTGTGCCCTAAGGTTGGCCTCCTGCTGCAAGCGAAGCGCCTGCTCTTGCTCCTGAATGACAAAACATCTCCATTTTGCTATGTCATGCACTGCATCAAAGACTGTCATATACTTAGCCCAACCAGAGCTGACCCTACACACAATGCGCACAATCTACTCTATCCAAGTGCTGTGACTGAGGAAGTTAAAGACATGCTGAGGGCATACTTTGCGCATGACACATCTGGTAGACCTTGTTCTAATGTGCACTAGCACCCGCTAGCTGTTTCAACAATAACGCTGCGACAGAACTAGCTAACAAAAGGCAGCATTGTAGCCTCCTTGCTGGGGACTGCTTCAAACTGTTGTGCTTACCTTCAGAGACATCGAAAACTGCATTCTTCAGAGTTGACTCACAGTCATGCGCCCATTCAGCAATATTTGCACAGCTTTACCTGTTGCATTCTCTTGGTCCTGAGGACGTCTTCCCTCATGCGTCGTTTTGTCTCTGCCTGTATGCGCATGGTTGCGGCCTCTTGCTCCTGTTGCATGCGCTTGCGCTCTGCAGCTATGTGAGCTGCCTCAGCTGCTTGCTCCTGCACATGCTTGCATTGGTCAAAGCTTAATCGGCACACGGGTTGTTGATTTGCGCACGTTAGATCAGACCAGGCACTTGTGATATAGGCATGCAGCAGGAAAGTGAAAAGCAATTCCTTTGCTGCTTTTTGCTCCTGTTGCATGCGCTCTGCTGCTATCTGGGCTGCCTCAGCTGCTTGCTCCTGAGCAGACTTGCCGATGTCAGTGCATTGCCCATGATTTGCCATTGTCCTCTACACCTAGGCTCAAGCAAAAAAGTGAGTACCAATGCACAAAACTGAAGTCATCACGGCGCATGCTGCTTGACTGACAGCATGCGTGCCGACTGGCCCATCTCTGAGGTGTGTCTGCTGATGCTAGCATTTTACAATTAACACTGTGCAATGTTCTCTGTGCCAAGCAGATCATGCACAGAGTTGATGAGACGAGCAGACCTGTTGTCATTGCTTGACTTGCCGCTCCCTCTGATCCTCTGCAAGATGCCATTGTTGTTACAGAAAAGCAGACTGTCTGTGCCAGGTCACATCATGAAGTGAGCTGTCACAAAGGGCAGACCTGCTATCTTTGCCTGACTTGCAGCTGTGTCAATTCTGCTGTAAGAAGCAACTGGCAATACACAAGGGCTCGTTGCTGTAACCTGAAGCCAGGCAAAAACTTAGCTGTCACAAGGAGCAAACCTGTTGTCGTTGCCTGACTTGCAGCTCCCTCTGTTCCTGAGCTAGCTCTGCAGCAGACTTGTTCTTGGATTTGCGTTCTCGCTCAGCTGCCTGGAACTGGCGCTTGCGCTCATGCTTTGCAGCCTGCAACACCCATGCAAACCTGAAACGACCAGCTGTACAACAACACCACAACAACAACAGCAAAAACCACCACCATTGACATAGTTATTGTTATCAGTGGTTGTCTTTGTACAAACACGATTTCAATTCTCAGTAACATCATCATCACGATTGTTGTTGCGATAGTCAGAATGGTAGTCATGGTTGTACTTTTACAACTACTGATAACAATAATGATGTTAACGATAATAGGCTTTGAACATTCTAGCAAGCAGGCTGAGTATGTGAGGCACAAGTTGTGTCAAACAAGCAGCATCCACGCATGCCTGGACAAGCACTCATATAATCATTGTGTTGTTTATAAGTACAATGGTAGCATAGATCACAAACATAATACCCTTGACACTATCTAGCACATGTGCTAGGGATGTGAGGCACAAGTCATATAGGTCCAGCAACTGCCATGACTTCAGGTGCGCCTGTCTCGGCAGAGAGGTGATTTTCTGTACCATTCAAGACAGGATTCTATCAGCAATTCATAGCAGTTGAGCGTATTGTGGCAGAGCAGCTCAAAGACAACGTGGCAGCTTTGCAATGATAGCCGTCAAGACACAGAACTGCAGCAATACCCTGAGCTACTCTGCAACAAGATGCTCAATGGCAACGAAGAAGAAGTATGGCTGAAACCGATGTGTTGGACGTTGCTGCCAACCATACAGCAAACAGCCAGACCAGATTTTCACATGATATTCTTTGCTATTACCAGAAACTTTGCAGTCAGATGGCTGCAAGGCACTTGGCCTATGCAGACACATGTGACAACAGCTCTACATCATGAGTGAGAGCTGCATCCCACCCCCAGCAAGCTGCTGTGCATCAAGACACCATGCACACACATCATGCATACATACTTGATGTTGTTGCATGATACCTTGATCTACAGATACAATTGTCCTGTGTCATGCGCACCACGTCCCATCATGAGAGCTACGACCACACCCACAAGAACACATCGCATAGCCATACAGACCCGTCAGCATAGCTTTTGAGCATTGGCAGATGCATAGCTCAGCTTGTATGGTGCTAGAACTATACAAGCTTGCAATTTCAGGGGCTGGTAACTGCACACTTGAACTTCTGCTGGCACTGAATACGAGTTCATACCTGAGTACTGAGTAGTTTACTTAATTCATAACATTCTCTGACATACTTGCATGAAGCAGTCCATTGCATCAATATGGACCTGGTTGCTGGGTTATAGAGCCTTCCTAACAAGCGTGCTGAATGAATGATGCGTACCTCAGCTTCTGCAGGTACTGTGTAAGCCTCCTCTGGTGCAGTGTGTGACAGGTTTGCTTTGATGGGGTCTGGGTGCAGGTAGCAGAACCAGTTGTCTGGCAGAGAACCTGGGTGTGTGCCTGGAGGCATTTTGCGCCATTTCAGACACTGGGGAAAGTCGCACTGCACCCACAGATCGTCTGGGATTCTCTCCTCCACAGCTGCAGCATCAAAGAGTCGTGTTGCTGTCGAGTGATCTCAATTTGTAGATGCTCTCCTCCGTATACTGACTTGGGCATCAAAGCACAGGCTAGCACAGACTGCTGCTGGTGCAAAACTGACATGATCTTGGTGAAGAAGCTTGTACCTATGCTGATGGGTTGATTTCATGCAGAGGCATGAACGGACATGCAAATGGGAAATTGCTGCTGGCACAAGGATGAATCTATTTGCAGGATGGAAATGGGACGTGTGTCAAGCATGCTGATGAGATGCAGCCATGAACACATGTTGGGGATATTGTGCGACTACATGGAATCATACGCTGAGGCTGAGGCGTAAGTTGGGAGTTGCGGATGCGGCCGCTCCTAGCAGGGGTATGGGGCAGTGGGCGAGGGGTCTTGCCCAGCCTGTCCATCTTCTCCCACCAATAGACTTTCAGCACTTGTCCCAGCTTGTTGATCATGTTCCTGCAGGACATCAGTATCATAGCAGTTTTGTAGTAGGTGAGCTCAACCACCAGGTGGCCTTGAAGCAGCTGGCGCCTGCCTAACAAACTAGACATGTACAAAGCTGATGCCATTGTGTAATGATTATTAGGTGCGGATGCAAGGCCAACATCAGATGCAAACTGTAGTGTGTGTGCTGTGAAGCACAGGCATGCAGTAACAAACCTGCAAAAGCGAAGTTGTAGCATTTGGAGTGTTGATGATGGATTGCAAGGTGCGCACAACAAGAGTTGCACTGGACAAACTACCATGCGTGTCATCCTAGCCACTTAACAATCAACAGGAGCCAGCAACACAAAATCTGAGCAGAATCACACATGCAATGTAAAGTCATGCAACACATATGCGTGCAATGCTGCAGGACAGCTTGCAGCCGGAAGTTGCAGTCATGCCTGTAGGCAGGGGTGTCATCAAAATCCTGTTTGTTGTGGGTCGGCTGCAGGAAGTCTGCCTCCACCACCCCCAGTACCCCCAGCCCCTTGTCATTGGGCTCCAGTTGGGGACCCACCCTGCATCAGAGTCGGCTTACTAACCCTTGAACAGTTCAAATAAGATCAAGGCATTGACTTGTTTCCTGAGCCTGACATCAATGTAAACAAAGACTGCATACCCCGTGAGTCAGCCAGAGTTTTGAGGTGGGGAGGTGGTTGACCAACAGGTAAGCAGTGTTTGGCCACCTAAACAAGACCGTGGATCAACTAGCTAGTCAATGATTGAGACAGAGTGATTAAGACATAAATGTCCAGATCATTCTTCTGCTAGTCAATGATCAAGAGACCTATTTAGCTGGCCATCACCAATCTGCCAGCCACACACGATGCTGCTTGTTGCAGCTTCTCTTGCCACTGGCATGCTTCTTTTTCGACGTTCAATGTAAGCAGACAGACATGAACCTTTTCATCAAGTGTCAGGCGACATCGTCAATGCAGCAGCAACATGGCAAAGGCCTTGAGCCAGTGCTTGAGGGGCTGACGCATATGTGTGGTGGCTTAGGATTTTTACTATCAGCACCTTCGCAGCAGTCCAGACTGCTGCAGCGCAAAGTAAGCAGCCAGGACAGCTGTATGTAACGCTCACAGGGCAAGGCAGGGGCAGATGCACCAGAGTACCATAATAGAGCAAATGCAACTTTGACAGCAGAGCAATAGCGAAGACATCAGAGTGGATCAACAGAGGAAGTATAGCAAGTTGATGTAAAAGAGCTGTAAGTGAGTCATGCATGCAGAATCGGCTTCATATGATAACTGAGGCACAATGAAGACAAAGAGAAGTATGAAAGACAACCTGTGGTATGGCCTGATGAGCCTGTTCCTGTGGTACAGCATCATGCCATACAGGTTCTCATTCTCAGTGTTGAAGCCCAGCTCAATGTCACATCTGAAGTCTGGGTTGCTTTGCGGTCTGTAAGTCTCCTGGATCTTGTCGCGTAACAAGCTGGTCATTCGCTTGACTTTGACCTTCTTCTCACGGATGAAGATCTGCGTATCATGCGGGTATGTTGGCATGCAAGCAATGCAGTTTGTCAGTATGACAAGTTGCAGGCTGATGCAGTTTGTGCATTTATCTGTCGTGTATGTTGCATATGATTGTAGGCATGCTGTTACCATTCAAACAAATTCATGTCTGTCATGCTAATCAAGCATTCCATGTGAGCTGGCATTCATGCTCAGGATGTGCATCAAGCAAAGTTACAGCCAAGGCCAATGCATAGCTTCCATTTAACCATGTTTGGTAACGCACAGAAGCTTTTGAAGTGCAATTCAACTGCAATGGTAGAGCTGCCTACCTGCATGCGTGGAACCTTGTACAACACTGACACATACTGCCTCAAGCTGTAGTCCAATGGCACATCAACCTGCAACACATTTACAGGTGAACATATTCTAAGCAATACAAGGTACAACATGCTCATTTGTTGAAGATGGAATACAGGCGAATGCCACAAAGCATGGTGTGGATGACACGCTCTCAGGTATCGCACATTGTGGATTTGGTGAATAAAGTGCCAAGAAAGGCTGAAGCATTGTGTTTGACTGCACAGGTAATTGATTCTGTGGGTGCAGGCAACGCTGTATGCAGCCTAACAATGTGTTCTGCTACATCAACTGAGACCAGCCTTGCAGGTGCTCAGCTCCTTGGAAGGCAGCTTTTGGCTGATAGGCCAACACACCTCCTTAGGCTGTGTTGCACGAGTCTGCTGGTAGTTTGTGGGAGGGCTAGTAGAGCCTGCTTCTGGGTGGTCTGCTGCAATGCGAATGTCTGATGCATCAGCGTCAAAATCCAGTTCCAGCTGGTCAGCTGTGTTGCGGCGCAGGTTGCTAATGATGACGATGGTGCCTGTGCCTTGTATTGCATCAAGCTGCATCAGCAGGCCTGCCTCTTCCTGCATATCAGCCTTGCCTGGATCGATGCTGCAAGCCAGCAACGGCAGGCAGTGGACATTGACCAAAATCTGAGCACAACTTGACCATAGCACAGCACTATGTCTGCCTCTTGCATACTTGGACAGCAGTATCGAGGTTGGAGCTTGCAGCATACAATGGGCACATTAGAGGCAGCTGCTTAGCTGGCGTGTTTTGAACACTGGCAATCTTGCGCTTTACTACCTGAATTGACAGCAAGAGCATGGCCTGTCATGGATCAGACGGGCAGCTGGATCCCAGACAGAGGAGATAAACAACATGCAAGGGTGTACATGCATGAGTATGTATGCATGCCGTACGCATTACCTGGAAAACAGAGAACTCACGTATTGCCTGAAGGCTCTGCTGCACATCATCAGCATCAACATTCAGGCACCGCCCGTCAAGATCCCATGTTATCATGGGCACCAAGATTTCCTCTGCCTGCATGGCCTGCACAAACAAATGTCTGCGTCGGTCGTTGCTTCCATGCAATATGGCTTTACTGTGCACAAGGCAATGATGCAGCTCAGACGCAGTTCAACACAGTTTGCATCGTTGTCTGCAGTGATTTGCATGCGGTGGGCGTTGACTGAGGGGATGACCTAGTGCTCAGAGCTGATATGAGATCCACACTTGCATTTGAGTCATGGAGCTTATGTGTAGATGATGAACCTGCCTTGAGGAAGGTTTGTGACAGAAAGCCCACAGATTGGCTGTCTGTGTGCTTTGTCAGAACCAGAGCATCTTGACCCAAGCGCATGCTGCCTGACTTGAACCTGAAAGCAAACCAGCTTTTGTTGCTCGCTGATCAAAATGCATATTTGGGCATCACAGCAGAGCTTTGCATGCAATGTTTCACAAACTCCAAAATCTGAAAGCAACAGCTTTTGCTGGAATGCATCAGCTGTTCATATATACATATATGCTAGCTGTTGACAGAGTAGGCTGGAGCTCGTACCCACTCCCATACTTGCCAATTGGCCTGCGCATCAAACAGAGGGAGGCTTCAGTTGCAGTCGCTATGCTGTTGTTATTGTAACAGGACGTGCTAAGGATGTGTTATTGCTATACTACCTGTGACCATTCACTTCCTTCTTGTCGCTGTGACCAAAACCCAGCATTTTGTGCAAGGTGTCTGGCGTCATCCCCCCTCCATTGTCCATGAAGACCTTTTGCAACATAGAGTGAGCAGTCCAAGCGGACAGATGCCAGCAGCTGGAAACTTCAGTCAAAAAATTAGACTCACCAAGCAATCGATCCCGTCGAAGTTTTGCATGTCAATGCAGAACCTACAAACACAACGCTTGCTAAGGACATGGCTTTGGGCTACCATGCAGTTGCTCCGACGTGAGGCGTGCGTACTGTTGGGCTCTGACATCCGGATCCATTGCATTGTCGAGAAGCTCTGCGATAGCACCGAATGGCCAGCGATGTGAGGTTGAGTTCGAGTTGAGAAACTTGGGGTGGATCTTGCTGTGCTTAACATGCGTGTATAGCGCCGGCGCTGCCGGCATCTTGAGCGACACGACCGACGCAAATTCACTGTGTACTATCTGGCCACTGCCTTTCTGCAGCACAAGCGCTGTATTGATCAAGTCACAGCGCGATCACGCATTGCAAAGTCAACTATGCTGCACTTCTGGCTTCGCTTCTCGCAATTGCAAAACTTCACTCAGTGAGCCAGAAAAGTCAGCTCATTCTCAGAGCACATCCCTGACACAGCAGAAAGCTGCAGCTGAAGGAGGGCAATAATGCATTTGCACATGCTGCACGGCACGGGATCCATTGTCCTGTGACCTTCATGTGTTAATGCAGGCTTCAATTTGCAAGTCAGCACTGCAATGGTCTTGCACACCCCTTACTTCGTAGAATTGTTACACATGTTAAGGCATCGTTGATGAGCTGCCCACACCTGTGCGACGCTTCAGATGCATATAAAGTCATCAAGCTACCTCGGTGTTGTGGATTCCAAGAGATCACAGAGAGCAGCTTCTGTGTGGCATTCATGCCAAAACCCCAAGAAGGCCAAGACCAGTTGGGGTGAGACTTCAAAGTCCTGTAGACTTGTTGCCCAAGAAGCATGCTAAGGTATGCAACATTTTCTGCTTCACAAAAATCACTGGCAGCAGCAGGTCTTACAGCCCTGACACACAGCAATGCTCCCCAGCAAAAAATCTGCTCAGCAAAATCGCCTCAGCTGCCTGCTGCATTAAGCACTGCTCAATACAATCTTACACAAGTGTTTGCTGATGCCTCAGATGCACAGTGATTGCACACTGTTGATCTGCCTGAAGCCATTAAGGCAATCGAATAGTCAGCTGAAACAGAGAAACTGCAAAGTACTCACCTATACTTTGTTGAACTCAGCGTTTATACACAAATCAGATGCTGATGATACACACCACAGCCATTGTCAGACTGAGTCCTCGACAGAGACTTGTCTGCAATGCTGTACAGTAATTGAGCCGGAAGTCAAGGTCTGCCAGCATAGGGCTAACAGCATAGAGCAGGGTGCTATTACTGACATGTTGCCTCAGAATGTGCATGCCAAAAGGGATAGCTACTGAGGCGCAGGCACTGCTTGTTGTTGAGATACTGTTCCTGTTGGCTCAGAGGCAGTCACTGGTGGAGGTTGTGCATCTGCTATTGATGCCAAGCGCATCAAGTTTGCCTGCAGCTTTTTCTGGTACCTGCAAAAGGCATGATGTGCATATCGACGATAAGATGTTGGCTTCACATGGCAACAGCATGCCTCACCCTGCACAGGCTTGCAGCTTTCCAGCGTTCATGTTTTCAAGAATGGCTTTGATGAGCTTTTCATTGTCTTCCAG
Organism: Trebouxia sp. TZW2008; assembly: GCA_002118135.1. Lineage (NCBI taxonomy): Eukaryota > Viridiplantae > Chlorophyta > Trebouxiophyceae > Trebouxiales > Trebouxiaceae > Trebouxia > Trebouxia sp. TZW2008. The sequence goes on from BDIU01000385.1 coordinate 56,179, forward strand.
CTCCTGCATTTCATCTGACACTAGTGACAAAACTGAGGCAACGACAGCTCTGCAAGCTGCTGATGGCTCGAAATGTGGCATAGCCTGATGATTTGAACAACTTATGGCCCGAGTGAGGTGCTGAGACTGATTTGGTCACCTGTTGAATTTGCTCCCGAGTAAGCACTTCAGGTGGTTGAGACTGTGGAGCTTGTGCCATACACAGTGCGTATTACGCAGAAGTCGGTCGCTACAAGGTCTGTGAAGCACCCTTGCTGAGGCACTGGTGCGCGTCGTGCACGAGTTGCTTTGCTGCTTAGGTGAACGCTGTGATCAACGTTGACTGTGAGGCAATTGCCCGCTCCAACGCCGGGCAGCAGGCTGTCTCCTGCGTGCAGCACGTCGGCGGCGCCGCCTTGTTTGCTATGAGCAGCCAAAATTTACAAAACTGAATGTCAATGAACACAAAGCTAAATGCTAGTGCCAAGCAATCGCACGCTGCGGATCGAGGTCCAGGACCTGCGTACGGCGTATAGGGAGCGTAAGCAGTCAATACGGCAGAACTACTTGGCGTAGCTGCCAGGCAGTGCAATTTTTTTACAGTCCCGCCAGAAATCCCCAAGCATTCTCAGCCAGAAAAGTTACGTGGCTAGCAGGAAGACTCGATAGCATCGCTTGTCAGCGATCAAGTACATTGCCTATAACAAGCCAAACCTGCTGGACTTTCTGCAGATCTGCAATCAAACACTTTCTCAGTACCTGTACGCTCGTCTACCAGTCAAAGCTTTTTGTACCAGCAAAACATCAGCATGGCAGCCATGTTGACTGCATCGAGCGTCCGCCCTGTTATGCGAGTTTCGCACCAGTCATCAGCAAACACACTGCGCCCCTTCACATCACTGCGACCAGCTGCAGCACGCTCTTCATTGATCGTTCGTGCCAGCGGCGAGCAGACCAAGCAGCAGACCGACAGTCGCGACTCGTATCAGGTACGAGTATTGCGCCGTTGATGCCATTGAGTACGTCTAGCCAGTCTGCTTTGCATTTCAGAATTTTCGTGTGCCTGAACTTGACGTTCTCTTTTCTGTCGTAAGGGCAGCTTATGTACCATAGCGGGCTTGACCGGCAATTGATCGTGTCTGCAGAAAATCGAGGAGCCGGTCAGGACAAACTTCCCTGAGAACACAGATTCTGGCGCACAGAATTTTGGACCCAAGCAGAGCGAAGCTGACCAGTTCTTCAAGAGCAAAGAGGCAAACCCCGACACCGAGTTCTTCGGCACTGAGGTTGGAGTTGCGGACGCGATGCGCTTCAAGGGAGCCGGTAGGTCGTGCAGTGCAGCAGTTGCTCTTGACTGCCTGTCTCACAGGACATTTAACGCTGCCCCTTGCCCCACTTGATTGCATCTGACAACTGTGTTCTTTGGTGTTGCAGCGCCTGAGGTCATCAACTGCAGACTGGCCATGCTTGGCTTTGTGGCAGCCATTGCAGTTGAGGCTGCTACTGGCAAGAACGTGATTGAGCAGGCTCAGGCAGCACCTCTGCCCATTGCTGGCATCTCCATCCTGTTCATTGTGGCTTCCATCATTCCCATTGTCAGGGGTGTGCCAAGGAGGGGTAACAGCATTTTCACAGCTGATGCTGAGCTCTGGAATGGACGTCTGGTGAGTTGCCCTGACTACTGCAGTTCTGCTGCATCTGCTGCGCAGCCACCGTCATGTGTACTTCCTGCATCTCTGCTAGCTGTACATTGTATTTTGCAGCACATGTGTTGTTTTGCGTCTTATTTTGTAAGTCATTGTGCTGTCTTGACTTGTCGCTACTGCTGCGAACTTGATGTCAGACTTGCTAGTCATTTGCATGTGTTCTGCATAGGCACTGCTGTGCCGCCCTCCTGTTGCATTTGTGCTGGTCTGTGTTTCAAAGGGCAGCTGTGCCTCTGTTCCAACGCAACAGTCCCAATGGTGTTTGTGGACTTTGCAGGCCATGTTGGGTATTGCTTCCCTTTTCTGGAATGCCTACATCTCATCATCCAGCCTGACCCCTTTGACATAAGTCAGTTTGAGACATCTGCAGCTTTTATGTGGCCATTGTGGTGCCAAAGTGTACTTGTGAGATACAGAAGACACCACTTCAGAGAGCAAGTTTGAGAGTTGGCAGTTGCCACGTTATACTCAGCACTGCCAGTGGTTGCTCAATGCAAGTGTCTGCTGAATGAATTGCATAGCTCTGTTGTTGAATGAATTTGATTATTTTATTGCTCTCAGGCTACGTTCAGATTGCACTTGTAAATTTCACCAGCTATAACTGTTTTATGAGCAAAGTGCGCGTGGCAAATGCCAGATAGTTTTCTGCATAACAATTTAAGCAGCCTGAGGTCAGCTGCTATCGTTATATAACTTGCGACTTGAGGACAACACGGACAGTACAATACACCAGGTGGTGATCATGCTAGGCATAATCAAATAGACCAAATAATGCAAGTGCAGTCCACTGTCAGTGTGTGAGTTCAAGTTATGCGTTGCAATGAAGCATCTGACACAGACCTGCTGCAAAAATGACTTGCGGACCCGACACCCAATGATGATGAATGCACTGGTTGGAGCGAATCATTTTTCCTTGCACAAACTGCGTTGCGACAATAATGTAGCCTGTGAGCAGCAACATCACACCTTTGACTGACACCTCAAATGCATGCTGCTCTGAATTGGCAGCAATTGACTTCTGGCATCCTGTGCCTGCCCTTGATTATTGTGCTGCATGCCAATTGAGACATGGTACTCTGATAGCAAACGCTAAGCTATGAGATGTTGAACATGGGCATTCGAGCTCAAACTACATCTAAACTCAGCCACTTGAGCAGAAAATCGTAAGCGGTGGCAGCAATTGTGCTACCTGCTAGCAAAAGCAGGGCGTCCGTTGTTGACCCTGATTGCTGAGCGGTGCTTGCTGGAAGCAAATTCGCACTGCTAGCTTTGCGAGGTGTCATTGCAGGTGCGGGCAAGTCTGCCCTTGCCAATTGTGGCGTGTCTCTTCAAATATCTGATCTTTAGCAATGCAGTGAACACTTGTAGAGCGGTAGCAGTACCCTGATGTGTATGGGTTCAGTGAGCAGCTGACAGTACAGGGACGTCAGGCGCCTCAAGGTGATGAAAACGCCTTTCGCGATAGTGCAACTTGAGCTGCAGCCCTCATGCCCATGCAGCTGAGTGACATCCGTTCCAGGGTCTTGGACAGGCATTATGTCCGCTCAGTTGATCTGGCATCAACTAAGTGATCTGGAAGCCGATCCTAGCACCGCATTGTATATCAAGCCAAATCCCAACACCGCACTGTATTGAGCCAAAGCAATGATGTTGCAACCTGTTCTCCACCACTTTGGCTTCCAAGCAGGGGCCTGCCATGCTCATCATGCCCGATCTCAGTATGGCACAGCACAGGCCTTATGTTGAGCTGTAGCAGTAATGGTACCATCTGTTTTTCACCAGTGTGGCTGCCATTTAGGGGTCCGCCATGCTTGTCATGCCCAATCTCAGTGTGGCACAGCACAGGCCTCATGCTCAGCTGTAGCAGTGATGCTGTGCTGCCACTCATTCTTCACCAGTGTGGCTGCCAACCAGAGGTCCGCGCTGCTCGTCATGCCCAATCTCAGTGTGGCACAGCACATGCCTTGTATTGAGCTGTAGCAGTGATGCCAGCATCTATTCTTCACCACTTTGGCTTCCAACCAGAGGTCTGCCATGCTCGTCATGCTCAATCTCAGGGTGGCACAGGACAGCAGGATCAGAATGATCTGGGTACATCACACGCATGAGGAACAGCCCCTGAGCTGGTGCAATGCCCCAGCCTCGATACTTTTCACCTGCAACCATTCAAGATGTATGCATGATGACAATAGTCAGCTGCTAACTGTTGCCAGGCCAACAGCAAGTAAGTTGGCATTGAAATGCACTGAAACAGGTCAACATCTGCTGCCTAGCCTGTGGGACAGTCACAATATTGACAGCTGTTGTGCAAGCCCATGAGTGCCCAGTGGATGTGTTGGGTCAACGCTTGTGCAAGGTCAATTTCATGTATCCTGCAGGCCTGGGTTGATGAAGTCAGAAGATTTGCTGTGCCTGTAACACACGCAGAAGCATTGCAGCAAACTTTTTCACAACATGTGACCACACACTGTGGAAGCTTGCTATGATGCTTCCGTCGCTGTTTGCAGGACACAAGAATTGGTACAGCTGCCTGTGGTTATAGCCTTCTCTTCAGCAGCAGACATGTACTTTGTAGGTTACAACTAAGGCAGGCTGGCTCAGGCAGCATTGCTGTTTGAATTGCACTTTCACACATGCGCTTTTGCAGTATATAAACATGCAGCATAGACTTAACTGCTCACCTCACAGTTGAGACAAACAGGCTTATGAAGTACAGATGTGTTGTACAGGTGCTCACCTGGCATCTGAGACTTGCCAAGTGCTAGCTTCTCGGCAATAGCAGCTGCAGATAGTTGGCCTGCTCCCACAGCCAGCAATGACCCAACCATGTGCCGCACCTGCATTTGTCAAGCATGACTTACTATTACTGCATTTATTCTAGACACCATATAGGCTTTCAATGCTACATCCTGCTGCTGTCAACACAGCTCAAGGCACATTGATACGCTTACAGGGCAATGATCAGCGACCAACTGCAGAGCAAAGCTCCATGTGGCAATGCAGTTGCTGCTTTGTGCCGTGATTAACAAACTCCCTTTACAACGCTAACATCCTGATGCAACATGCCCTCATGCCCATTCAGTCCCATCAAGTACCCCTCAGCCCCACTGTTTGACTAGCAGCAAATGAACAATGTATCAATGAGGGTTTGCATTGTTTGCCATTGTAGCGCAGCATAGCAAGAAGGTAATGTACATTGGCAGGCAGCACATGCGTTAACAGCGCAGTCATACAGTCAGCACCATGCTAGAGCAGGACATGACATAAGATACTACAGAAAATTGGTCTCACCATTTTATACATGAAGCCACCACCCTCAACTTGAAAGACATAACCAGTTTCAGTTGGCAAAATGTCAACACGCCTGACAGTCTTCATGGGGTTGGGGTCAGGGTTGCCAACGTTGGCAAAATGGCTGAAATCATGCTGCCCTATAAAGTTCTGTGCTGCCTGCCTGCACGTGACAAGGGCCTTGAATTTGCAATGCCTGACACAGCAAATGCTTTCCAAACATGGTGCAGTAGCTTGTACAAAAGGGAGACAAGCTGGCATTCAGCAGGTCAGCATAGCAATACCTCGCTACATCTTAAACTCCCTCACATCTGATACACTGACAAGATAGCAAGCAACACAATTGAGACACTGATAGGCATGTTGACATGAGCACACCAAATGCAAGCATGATGTAAGTATAGTGCACATATTGACAGCACACTTCCAGCACAAATATGCAGCTTGAGTGCAATGTACATCAACATTGCTGCGTCTTACATGCAGTGAAGATCACAATGCCATGCTGATCAGAAAGCTTACAATCAGATTGCTGGCCTCACCTCATGGACTCAAGGTTCATGGGCCCTGTAAATCTGCCACTGTAGGCTCTAGTGACATATTTGACCTTGAGTGCCACAGTGACATGACAGTGGCAAACCTTGCCTTGCGCAGGGAAGCGAGCATGAAAGTCTGATGGCACACTCTCAATGCAGTGCAAGCACATCTGGCCTGATCAGAAAGCAGGACACATCTCACTGGTCTCACCTCATGTGCTCCAGGTCCAAGGGCCCTGTGACTCTGCCACTGTAGGCTCTAGTGAAAGGGTCCACCTTTGGAGCCACAGTAACATGGTAGTGGTACACCTTGCCTTGCGCAGTGAAGCGAGCATGAAAGTCTGGTGGCACTCTTTGCATGCTCAACACGCTGATGTCATCTGGTAGCATGCGGGCCAGGGATTGCATCATGGCCGAGGGGTCAGGAGTCAGCTTGTTGGAGTAGAAATTGACAACCTGCAACACAAAAGACTCAGCTTGTTGGAGCAAGAAGTGGCAATCTGCAAGACGTACAGAGTGCGCCTGCTTGACCACTCTAGATTGCTATCTGTTCACATGACATGCTTTGAAGCAGGTTTTGCAGCATGGGATGTTGGCTTGTTCAGGACAGGTTGCTTGCAAGGCAGAATTGCATGGATTGGCAAATCATGGCATGCATGAGCCCTGCTAAACCATCAATTTTGACAATGACAAGAAGGCATATGCAAAAAGCTAAAAAGCAAGAACTACTGATGTCTGACATTGTCTCAATGGTCCTGACCTTTATTGCTTGCTGCTGTGGTATAGCTCAGCCATGATTACTCACAAAATCGAGTGCACCTCACATGAGAGACAACAAGCAAGCAAGCAAGCAAGCAAGCAAGCAAGCAAGCAAGCAAGCAAGCAAGCAAGCATATGTTGCAGCGCACAGCATGCACTGCTGAGCATGACTGCACAGCAAAGGAAGAGGGGCCGGGGTGACCTGGCCCTTGGCATGCACCCCAGCATCAGTGCGTCCGCTGCATTGCATGCGTATGGTTTCCCTGCTCTCCTGCCTAATCTTGCCCAGCGCTGTCTCTAGAACCCTTTGCACAGTCGGCACATTGTTCCCCTCGCCATGCTGCAACTGGAAACCCCTGCAGCACAGTGTCATTTGGCATACTATTCCATTCCTTTGGTGCCTGATTGACCATCTTGCTGTTGTCTGACCTGGCTCATCCTGAATGTATGCTTGATGACATAATGTAAAACATGATTGCATGATGCGCACCTCAGAAGGAAGCCCTGTGCAGCTGGGACAGCACAGCTGCTGCATTGTATGCCCCTCATTGCGCAAAGCACTTCAACACATCTGTTACTGAGCAAAGCATAGGCGCAGCCATGCACACTATATAAACCCAATTGTTACATCATGCGAATTTGCTTGGAGAACAGCATCATCACACACACAATAATTGCTGGAGTTTCAGCACGCAAAAATCTCAACTCACTTGTAGGCCGTGCCATCGTACGCAATCACAGCCTTGTAGTTGTAGACACCCCATTCAGAGAACTTGTATATTTTGGAGGGAGGTGGTAAGCGTGAAGCTGGGCTCGGCACTTTTGCCTGCTGCTGATCTGCTGCTCCAGGGTCTGTTGTATCTGTTGCACAGTCTAGTGTATGTGCTGTGCTGGCTGGGGACATGCCATCTGTCATGACATGCAGCCTGCATCAGACAGATGTAATCAGACCTTGTTTTGGCAGAACACTTGATACCAGAGAGTTCTTGACAGATTGTATGCACATCAACTTTTGACTTGACGAGGGTCCAATGACATGATGTCAAGCACAACTTGCTGCAGCATGCAATGATTGCTGCCTTTTGGGCTGTCTTCAATGTCACATTCTGTAGGTGGAAATTGACAAGTCCCAGACAATTAGAGCATGTACTAGGGAAAGCTGGCATATGCATCACATGGGCACAGAACTGCACTATCTTGAGGGCATACGGCGTGTTGACACAATCTTAATAATTCACTAATGCTGCGGTTATCAAAGACATGCTCATGTGCAGGCATTCCACCTGCAATTCAATCTGTTTTGGATGGCTGAGATGGACTTGAATGGCAAGCTGTGATGACTAGCAGCAGCCCAGCCAAGATCAAGAGAATGCCTATGAGCCAGCGAGCAGTGAGGGCTTCCCCAAAGAGCAGACAGCCCAAAACGCCCTACAAGTGGTCAGTGACATATTGGTGATGCCAATCATGCAAGGTTCTGGTTTGAATGTCTCTGATACTGCTACATGGTGCTGTGGTGTAGTTCAACAGCTGGTAAAATGCTGTGAGTCTGCACAATCACTGAACATTAAACTGTGCTGATGTTTGGAAGATGCGAAGATTTCCGTCAGCTGCCAACAGACTGGCGTTTAACGCAGGCAATGATTCACTGATTATGTACAAGCGACAATTTGCCACAAAGTTGCTTTGAAGGGCAGGACCCAGGCTGACTTTGCACACAGGCAGAACAGGAGTAGTCATCTGTGCTCACCGTGAGGCAGATGTTGGTGGCAACGCTGAGCACTGTGGCGTATAGAGAAGGCAATGTTTGAAGGCTTTTGACAAAAAGTGTGGTCATGCCTGCATTGCACTGCATCATGGCACATCACAAAAAGCATATGGAGCACCTTCACGCACGTTTTGATCATTGTACTCACCAGAATGAGACCTGCATAGCAGCTCAGTCGCCACAGCGGGTTCTGTGAGTTAGAAGACGCCGCCCCGCCTAGCTTTCCAAAGACACTAGCAGTAGCAGCAAGACTACCTGCCGACACAGCATAAGCTGAGCCCACGCGTTGCATGTCGCAGCGGCTTCACTGCTGCTGTTGGCTCAGTCAAGCTGCGACAGCATTGGCTGATCACTGTGTTCGTTTGAACTTCACGGATGCAGCGTAGAGCAGCAGCTCGACGGTCGTTGCAATGCGCTACATACACGAAGGGCGCCCTGATGCGTGCAAATTTCTGCCACAGAGGCGCCGGTCAAGCTCGCATTCGCTTGCAAAGTCTTACATGTAGAGAGAGCTTGAGCGAATAATTTTACATGCTTTAGCCAGCCAACAAGGCTGATCACATGTGCCACACTGTGGCAATGACTATATGTCCATGAAATTCAGGCAGTCTATGACATCGTGAAACACCCCCAAATGGTCACGTTGCGCGAAAAAAGCGCGCATGTTGTAACCGCAGCTCTCAAACAAACCAGGGTACTTGGCCCGCACCCCAGCCAATGCTCCACATTCAAANNCCACTGCGACGACCAGCAGCAATAGGAAGCTGGTGACAACCAAGCCTAAACTGTAGAAAGCGCATGTTGCTGTAGCATTGCAATTGTGTTCAGGAAATTTCAAGGGCACCCTCATGGTCATGACCAGCTAAGATTGACATCATATTGTGGCAGGACAGCCTTTGCCTTGCATTCAGCGTGATTGATGGCACATGCCATGCATTCAGCCTATGTATGCATATGATTGCATGCAGCAAGCCCGTTAGGTTAGAGTCCAAGAATTGACCATATGCATGCCAGCGCTGCCATTGCATTATTGCTCACAGCATGCTGCACATTTCATGGCGTTTCTGGCACTTTCAGGCTGCTCCTTCTTGAGTTTTCAAGCCATGTTGGGTCAACGTCAAGAGAGAGAGAGAGAACAATTTTACATGCTTTAGCCAGCCAACAAGGCTGATCACATGTGCCACACTGT